>CM032233.1:58060000-58202500 GCA_019009955.1 Riptortus pedestris | reverse complement strand
ATTGTTAGCGTAAATAGACCAAGGCACGTTGGACAATACGTATATCCAAATAAAATTGTTAGAGGGGTAATGTTAATTTCTATAGATATTTCTGACTTTCAAACCATATTTTTTTTCCACTTCATCATTGACATTTTATTAAGTTTTTAAAAATTGTTGAATTAAATTAAGTCTCGCATTTCGATGGAAGATTACTTTCCCAAGGTGTGCGGTTTAGATGAAGCTGTAGTGTCTTCTCTCTCCCACTCAAACGTTTACCACGTATAATTACGGCTTTGTCATTTTAAGCTCGCGTTATTAAACTATCGTAAAATTGTATTATCTGGAATAATTACTCTATTTTAAACTTCTTTAATAAAACTACCTCAAAATGTAATTATTACGAGTTGAACTATGAGCCAGCTCATCTTTTCCTTTCTTCTCGAATAATAGTTGTGATTATTTTTTATAACTTGCCCGACGTTGATTAGCCGCTGGTTTTAATTGACGTAGAGCGTCTCGTCTAAACAAGTACTCGATCTGTCAGAAGTCCGTCACTCTGCGTAAACTAAGCAGATTTCCCGCCTGAAGCTATACAATATAGAAATATCACGAGGTCCAAACAGTCACGGAAACGGCTTAACTTTTGCCGAAAACTCAAGACCAAGACCGAAGTTAGCCGGTCCCATCTCGTCCGTTACGTGCACGGACATAATATAAATTCAATTATCTCGGTTAATATTCAAGATAGAGAATAAATCTATTTGACAATATTAATAGTAAATTTAATTTGCAATAAGATTGGTTCTATGCAATTTTTCAATCCGACGTATACTAACGAAAATATTTCGAATTTTCGAAAATCCCGCCTCACACTGATCCGATATCAGCCATTAACGAACTTGACATTTATTATTAAATACAACGTTTAAATATCGAGTTTGGTAACGATCAAGCAAAAATTGCGACCGCTAGAGCGCTAACAGACAAATATATATAATTGTGTTGATGTTTTCGACCAGGTTATATTTATATATGGTGTTATTCTTTTTGGAGTGTTGGTAACCCTAGTCCTAAATGCAATAGTTATGTGCAGTAGATTTTAAGTATCTTTAGTCTTGCCCTGAAGAAGAGAAGTACAAGATTCTCGAAATATCGGCATAAACTAAGATTTTTTCATCAACATTGACCAAAACTCCAAAATAGGATCGATGGACATTTGAAGAAAATTTTTGAAAATCGCGTCATGAGTACGACCTGAATAGCTGATGTCCCTTAAGGGAAATCTGCTAAAAGATGAGTGTATTTTTGTGATCACAGTTTCGGACATCCTTCTTCAGTGTTATATTGTCACCGGCAGTCCCATCTTAAAACCCATTCTACATAATTTAAAACCAGTGGACAATCAACGTTCGTCAAATTAAAAAAAAAAAACAATTATTACTTTTATTGGAGAATAAAATAAAAAACCCATGTTATTGTCTGAATTTCTGATGAGAAAAGTGACATATTATGTTAGTGTAGAATTAAACTGACCGCAAATTCATATAATTAAAATTCTAAATTTGACGGTATAAACGTTTTTTACATTTAATATCAATGTAAGATTAAGAATTAAACTCTTGTCTGCTTTCATTTCTTTGAGAAAATCATTCATAGATGGCTGGTGGGCTTAGAGGATGGTTGGGTCCGGGCTACAGGAGTACTGACTGAGTCAGCCACGAGATGAGCTGTCTTTGTTCTGGAAGTTTCTGACTCCTTTGTTGTCCTTCTTCAGAGCTATATTGTTACACGGGACGTACTTTCCCACTCCAGGGACGCCACATCTTAAACCCCATTACACTCCATTTAAAATTTACGGCTAACCAACGCCCGAAAATTAAAAAAAATAAATAAATAAATGAATAAGAAAGGAGAGAAAGTCTATTACCGTCTGGATTTCTGACGAGAAATATTACACAAAGTAACTAAGAGTAAAATTGACGTGTTTTTAATTTAATGTCAACGTAAGATTAAAAATTTAACTCTTCTCTGCATTCTTTGGAAGTGGAAATCATTTAAAGATCGAGAACGTAGAGACTAGTTGGGTAAAGGCTAGAAGTATTCAATCAAACAGAAGATAAGTTTCCTTTGTGCTTACTGTATCGGACGCCTTTTTATCTTATCCTTCTTCAGTGCAATATTGTTACATGGAAAAGTAGGGAGTACTATCTTACGGTAAGGAGGTCACATCTTAAAATCCATGACTTTAAGGATGAAGAAATAGAAATTATGAAAATCCTCGATTTTAAGGATGAAGAAATTTAAATTATGAAAATCCTCGACTTTAAGGCAGAAAAAATTGAAATTATGAAAATCCTTGATTTTAAGTATTAAAAAAAATTGAAATTATGAAAATCCTTGATTTTAAGTATTAAAAAAAAATTGAAATTATGAAAATCCTTGATTTTAAGTATTAAAAAAAATTGAAATTACGAAAATCCTTGATTTTAAGGATGAAATAATTGTAATTATTCGCCAAACTACGAAAATCCTTAATTTTAAGGATAAAAAAATTGAAATTATATGAAAATCCTTGATTTTAAGGTTGAAATAATTGTTATTATTCGCCAAATTACGAAAATCCTTGATTTTAAGGGTAAAAGAATTGAAATTTTGAAAGTCCTTGATTTTAAGGTTGAAATAATTGTTATTATTCGCCAAATTACGAAAATCCTTGATTTTAAGGGAGAAAAAAAAATGAAATTTTGAAAGTCCTTGATTTCAAGGATGGAAAAACTGAAATTATAAAAATCCTTGATTTTCAGGATGAAAAAATTGAAATTATAAAAATCGTTGATTTTAAGGATGAAGAAATTGAAAATATAAAAATCCTTGATCTCAAGGATGAAAGAATTGGAATTAGTCACTAAATTAGGAAAATCCTTGATTTTAAGGATTTAATAATTAAAATTATGAAAATCTTTGATTTTAAGATGTTACCACTGTGCCGTGAGAAAGTAAACTAGGTCTATTTCCATGAAACGAATGCTCTTGAAACGGTAAGCATAAAAACACACTCATCTTTAGACTGATTTTTATGCATGTTCTTAACAACTAATCAACCACGAACGGCTATTGCTGTTCAATGTATTATTCGTTGAAGTGCCCAAACTACAATTAATATTTTTGAAATAAAATGTTCGAAAAATAATACAGGATCATTTCGTCGGATTAATAAATAAATAAAATTAAAAATTGTTATTGATCATGTTTCTTAAGTCATATAGCACAGGTTTGCCGCGTCAATTAAAGCCATTGCATTAATAAACATGAGGAACTCTTGAGTTGGATTCCAGCGTGAGAAAAAGGAATTTATTTAGTGATGGTTCACTAAATTATACCCCTAACGCCACCCCGTCTAGAACAGGTAGGTAACCTGTTGATAACACGGCTCAGAGCACTAGTTTCACACAGTGAACGTTAAATTAAAAAGTCCGTCACGTAGGAGCTGCGTTACCTGAGCAGACTTCCCACGTATTTGTATTTATCTCAATACATAAAAGCTCATTGAGAACTATATTTAATATTTAGGCTTCAAATAAAGTGCTTCATAATATAACAGCTTTTCGTTAATATGACATGAGCAGCAGTATGGGTTTACTGATGGCCAAAAACTGAAAAATTCAAATATCTCGGTTAGTATTCGAGCTAGTGAAAAAGCGTATATAATAGTATGTATAGAATATTAAATTTGCGATAAAATTAATTCTATACAATTTTTCGATCCGATGCATAACTAATGAGATATTTCGGATTTCCAAAATTCTCCTCTATAAACCCTAACTCCTGCTGTTCCGATTTTAGCCGTTAATGAACTTGATCTTTCTTTTTGTATAAAAAAACATAAAACAATTAAATATCGACTTTGGTAACGATGAGACAAAAATTGCGATCGCTAGAAGGGTAACAGACAAATATATATATATATATATATATATATATATATATATATATATATATATATATATATATATAAACACACAAGAAAATGGGACCCGTCCAAAAATGTATGTATGTATATATATATATATATATATATATATTGAAAATTTTGTGTCCTGTAAATGCTGTTATACAGTTTTATCAGATTTTCCTTAAGGGAAATCAGCTACTGAGAGGTTGGTACTCACGACGCGATTTTCGAGAAAAAGTCTCAAATGTCCATGTCGATAGAGGATGAAAAAATATAATAATATTCAAACCCAAATACTTTGTTTCGCAATATTTTGAAATAAGTGAAAGTCCGTCACGCTGGGGCTGCGAAATCTAAGCAGATTTCCCACGTGAAGTTATACAATAGAGAAATTTCACGAGAGTCGAGCAGTTTAGGAAACGGACGAACTAGCTTTTGGAGGGAAAGTCACTCGTCAGTTAGCCGCCCAGATTTAATAAAAATCCAAATATCTCGGTTAATATTGAAGATAGAGAATAAATGTATATAACAATATTTATAGTAAATTTAATTTGCAATAAGATTGATTTTATACACTTTTTCGATCCGACGTATAGTAACGGAGATATTTTGAATTTTCGAAAATCCTCCCCTCCAAACCCCCCCTCCCTCTAGTCCGATTTCAGCCGTTAACGAACTTGATCTTTCTTTTTACATAAAACGACTATATATCGAGTTTGGTAACGAACAAACAAAAATTGCGACCGCTATATATATATATATATATATAGATATATATATACAGTTTTGAACGGACCTCATTTTCGTCGTCTACTAGGTAGGATCGATGGACATTTGAAGAAAAATTTCGAAAATTCCGTCATGAGTACAACCTCAATAGCGGATTTCCCTGAGGGGAAATCTGCTAAAAAAAAAGTAGCGCAAGTCCTACAGCGCTTCTTAAGTTGCTATGGTTTCAAAGTAGCTCGCCCAGTATAGTTCTCTATTGACTATGCAAATTCCTTTAACCCTTAGGCTGCCGCGAACTGATACATGAGTCGGGAGGCGAGCCCCGTGTGCTACGGACTGGCGTAATAGCCAGCAAGGAATTCAGAAGAAACCATTATATTAGTTCTTCCTCTATTGCCATCTGTTGACTTTTTATAGAAGCTGCAGTGTTCTTCTGAGCCGATAGATGGCATAAGGACCCACTCCCTTTATACCTGCTCTGACCCTTTGTATCTCTTGTATGTAGTAAGGCAAGTCCATTATCTCCAATTTTCCTCCTCCATATTTAGCCAGAATATTTTGTTGTTTTTTTTTAAGTAAACAGTTGAGTGGTTCAAAATGTCTTGTCTTCTCAGATTACGATACCGATCCTAATAATAGACAGCGAAAATATGTACATTGGCGAAATGCCTGAACCATTGCCTAGCTGGAACATAATTAAAGCACCTGGAATGGGAATTATACAAATTGCACTAAAATGTAAAAAGTCCTTCACGCAGGGACTGCGTTAACTTAGCAGATTTCCCACGTGCTTCACGTATTTGCATTTAACTCAAAACGTAAAAGTTCAATGAGAACACAGAATTGGTATTTAGACTTCAAATAAAGAGCTTCATATTGTTAATATGACATGATTAGGAGGGGGGCTTAGAAAGACAAAAACTAAAAAATGCAAACAACTAAGCTAATAATCGAAATACTGAAAAAATATACACCACAACATTTATGGAACATTACATTTGCAATAAGGTTGCTCCTATACAATTTTTCGATCCGACACATAATAACGGAGATATTAAGAATTTTCGAAATCCCCCCTAAACTCCCCCTCTCACTGGTCAGATTTCAGCCATTAACGAACTTGGATCATTCTTTTTACATAAAAGTCCGTTACGGGGCTGCGTAAACTAAGCAGATTTCCCACGGTAAGTTATACAATAGAGAAATCTCCATACGAGAGCCAAACAGTTACGGAAACGGCCGAACTATGTAGCTTTCGGCGGAAACGAATAGAACCGACCTTAACCGATCTCATCCTGTCCGTTTACGCACACACTTAATAAAAATGCAAATTAAGCGAGCTTAATATCCAAGATAGAGAATAAATGTATATAACAATATTTATAGTAAATTTAATTTGCAATAAGATTGGTTCTATACAATGTTTCGATGCGATGTATAGTAACGGAGATATTTCAAATTTCCCCCTCTAAAACCCTCCTACTGGTCCGATTTCAGCCATTAACGAACTTGATATTTTTTATTTTTTTTTTTACATAAAACGACTAAATTTAAGTTTGGTAACGATCAAACAAAAATTGCGACCGCTAGAGCGTTAACAGACATATATATATAATTTTGAACGGACTTCATTTTCATTTCCTGTCTAGGATCGATGGGCATTTGAACAAATTTTTCGAAAATTTCGTCATGAGTACGACCTTAACAAGCTGATTTCCCTTAAGGAAAATGTGCTAAAACGATTAAGTATCAAGTAACGATCATTCAATTGCTCCCTCTAGTCTGTTAACAGACAAATATATATATATATATATATATATATATATATATTATATCTGGCAGATTAGGAGGCTGACCACAAAGGTACCCTCAGAAAGAGGGCAGCTTAATTTGTTTGTTTGTATATATATATATATATATATATATATATATATATATATATATATATATATATATATATATATATATAGTTTTGAACGAACCTCATTTTCGTCTTGTCCCGGGTAGGATCGTTGGAAATTTGAAGGAGTTTTTTTCGAAAATTTCGTCATGAGTACGACCTAAACAAGCTGATTTCCCTTAAGGAAAATGTGCTAAAACGATTAAGTATCAAGTAACGATCATTCAATTGCTCCCGCTAGTGCGTTAACAGACAAATATATATATATATATATATATATATATATATATATATATATATATATATATATATATATATATAGTTTTGAACGGACCTCATTTTCGTCTTCTCCCGGGTAGGATCGATGGAAATTTGAAGGAGCGAAAATTACGTCATGAGCACTACCTCAATAGCTGATTTGGCTGAATGGAAATCTGCTAAAATGATTGCCATACAGTTGATAAGTATGGTGGATCTGGGAAGCGGAAAGGCGAACAGAACCTGAGAGGTGTAATTGGGCGGATTTGGCTGAATCAGTGACAGCTGTTGTTGGTAGGGAGTTAGGGGGGCAGTGAGTGGGTTTCTTTCTTTTGTCTCCCCTCTCCCTTCTCTCCCCTGAGCTGAATTATAATAGAAAGCCCTGATCGGCGGACAAACAGCTTCCCATTTCCAAGCAGCACGCCGTAACAATCCAATCCTACTACAAATACAGTCACTTGGGGGAAAAAAGTCCTTCACGTAAGGGCCGCGTAAACAAAGTCCAAAAGGACACTGACATTGTCTATTATCCGGGTTTGACTTCACGACTTCACCTACTGGTATGACACTAGTGAAATCATCTCAGCACATATTCTCTATGTATATGTAAAAAAAAAAAAAAAAAAAGTCCGTCGCACAGGGGCTGCGTAAACTTAGCAGATTTCGGAAAGCGAATTCATGTTATTTATTCTTAAGTAATTGAAAGCAAATAAAATTATGAAATTAATTTTTCAATTAATTAAAATACTTAGAAGCAAAGAGGATTCTTAAAATAAGGTATATTTCATCTTAAAGAGAGCCCAAACTCAATACCCTCATTCTATTTCCGTTTTGGTTAAATACTTAATCATGATAAATGAAACCAGAAATATTTAGTCTCCCAATATATTCTGGAATCAAGAAATTACATCGAAACGCACTTTCTCTGAATAGTAATACATAACGCGGGTGATTAAAGAAAAGTCCGTCACGCAGGGGCTGCGTAAACAAAGCAGATTTCCCACATGAAGTGATACAATGGAGAAATCTGTCCACTACTAAAAGTAGTAGTATCGAGTCTCTAAACCAATTTCACAAGATCCGAACAGTTAAGAAAATTGTCGAACTAGCTTTCGGCGAAAAATCCCGAATAGAACCGACTTCAGCCGATCTCAACTCTGTTATCAGGCACACACTTAATTAAAATGCAAATATCTCGGTTAGTATTCAAGATAGAGAATGAATGTACATAACAGTATTTATAGTAAATTTAATTTGCAATAAGATTGGTTCTATACAATGTTTTGATGCGACGCATAATAACGGAGATATTTTGAATTTTCGAAAATCCCCCCCTCCTACAGGTCCGATTTCAGCCGTTAACGAACTTGATCTTTCTTTTCGCATAAAACGATTAAATATCGAGTTTGGTAACGATCAAGCAAAAATTGCGACAGCTAGAGCGTTAACAGATATATATTTGTGTGTGTGTTTGTTGGTGAAAAAATGTTAGTTTATGACGATATTTCGAGAATTTTATTTTCTCTTCTTCAGGGCTGTAAAAATGCAGTTGCTACTTTATAATATTGCACATTGTTATTAAATTAGAGTGTAGCAGGAAGTGTTTGGAGACCAAACCTCCAAAAAAAAACAACAACAACGCCATATATAAATATAACCTGGTCCAAAACATCAACACAATTATATAAATATAAAATTTTAAACGGACCTCATTTTCGTCATCTTCTGGGTAGGATCGGTGGACATTTGAAGAATTTATTTTCGAAAATCACGTCATTCAGGGAAATCCGCTAAAAAGCGATGTGTTTAAAAGGGAGTTTAACGAAGACTGAAAATAAAAGTAGGAATAACTCGCTCAATATTTGAGTTGGGGGAAATGCATTAGAGAACAATCGAAGACCATCAATAGTTTAACAACATTGGTTCTGTAGCATTTTACGATCCGTCTGATAATAACAGAGGTATTTTGAATTTCCGAATTCCTCCCTCTTCCCCCCCCCCAATTCCATGCCCGATTTCAGCAGTACCAAATATGATCTTTAGTGTTGACCGAAATAGTTAAATATCGGGTATGGTTGAGAACGTAAACCATTTTCGAAACAAAAACAAAATCCTAATTTATGACGCAATCGAACTACGAATTTGAATGTATCTGGCATAATAAAGGTCTCTTGAAAACAATATTTGGTTTTAAGCTTAGAATAAAGTTTCACGATGTAACGGCTTATTGCTAATATGAAATGAGTAGGAGTGGGGAGGGTGGTTTATTAAAAGCTGAAAACTAAAAAGTCCAAATATCTCGATAATATTCATGATAGAGGAAATATGTACATAACATTTCTAGGTAATTAAAATTACAATATGATTGCTTCAAAACAATGTTTCGATTCGACTTATAATAAAGGAAATATTTCAAATTGTGAAAAATCTTCCTCTAAACCCCCACCCCACCCTGTTTCAATGTTAGCCGTTAACGAACCTGACCAGTTTTAAATAAATGCTTATATATCTAGTTTGGCCATTAGACAAAAATTGCAACAGCTAGACCAGTAACAGACAAGTGTATGTGTGTGCATATATATATATATATATATATATATATATATATATATATATATATATATATATACATACACACATATATAGTTTTGAACGGACTCATTTTATTCATCTGCTGATTAGAGTGGGCATTTCAATAAATTGTTCGAAAATTGCATGATAAGTAATCACTTCAATATATGATTTTCTTTGAGGGAAATTTGCTAATAAAAGATGTTAGTTAGCTACCGGCTCTTGTTGCAAGTATCCCTTACGGTTAATAAGCTATGTTGTACTGCTGATTTTTGAAAAAACCTAACAGAAGGAAAAAGGATTTAGCAGTTTTATGATTTTTATTCAATATTTTGAGATTTATTTTATGTATATAACATATGAAAAAGAAAATAATAGGTAACTTAATTTTTTTGCATTTACTTTATGCTTGCCCTGAAACGGTTTATGCTTTGAATACTACATGTTACTGAAGACAGGAAACAAAAAAAAAAAGATAAACAACTCATTTAATATTTGAAGTACTAAAAAAAAAAAAAAAATGCAATGGACAATAATTATAAAGAATTAAATTTACAAGATATTGGTTTTTTCTAATTTTTCGGTGTGACTCATAATGACAGAGATGTTTTGAATTTTCTACTCATAGGCGGGAGATAGATACTAATCGACCCTCCTGCCCATGTCTAGTCCAATTTCAGCCACCAGTGATTTTAATTCGTAGTCTTACATGAATACTTAAGTATCGAGTTATATCAAAATTACGCCCAATGATGCACAGAGAAATTTACATATATATACTGCTCAAAAATAAATAGGGATATTGGCTGTTTTGTGGTATTTATGGTGCCTAGCATTTTTTTAAAATTATAAATATCATTAATATTTATTAGAAATTATTGTCTTTTTCCCCCCATAATAAAGTAATTTAATTAAGGTCGATTTAATTAAAATTAATAGGATAAGAAAAAATAACCAATATCCCTATTCATTTTTGAGCAGTATATATGCACGCATACACACGCAAGATTTGTGCATTTTACGGCTAAAGGATACATCAAATCAAAAATTTCACCGATATAAACTTATTTTAAAATTTGATTTTGTACAAGAATCTGCTATAAAAAGTAGGGCATTCCATTGGAAATTCCAAAGTTATGGTCGCTGGAGAAGGTTACAAGGTTGAATATGGACTGAAAGAATTCTTCAGGAGTCCCAATTATGGCACACCAAGTCTCAGCTTTGTATTCAAATAATTGGAGATTTTAAGGGGGGTGTGGCACGGGATGTTGGGACACTGTGTATAAATATATAATGTTTGTTTCGTCATTACCAAATACAATAAATAAAGCATTTCATGTAAAATTAAATATCAAGTTTATTGATGGCTGAAATGAAACTATGCAGAGAGGGGTGGGGGGTTAGAGGGGTAGAATAAAAAATTCAAAATTACTGTTTCATTATAAATTGGATCAAAAAATATTATATAGCCAATCTTGTTCCAAATTTAAGTGCTAACAACTATTGTTTTATTCTTGTTTTCCCTAACTTAAATGTTAAGCGAGATACATTTTTTTTCTAACCTTCAATACGTCCCCCACTTATAATCTTCCTAATATTTCAATTCCTATTTCGATAGGCTTCTGTCTACAGGAGAAACAGAGACTAGATAGTGATATCCCCTCTTTGCCATTCCAGCACGGGGGAAAAGTGCTTAAATTATGGAGCACCAACGTTACAGAATATTTAGGTTATAATTTTAGAAATGTACGTTGAAATAATTTGCAAGCTCTGAATAAAATAAAACCGATTTTTATTTTTCATTAATCAATGCTTGGAGTGGAACAGGTGTTTAATTAGTCCAGCCTGACACTGTCGTTAACAATGTAATATAGAATTGAATAGTTCACATCTGTCATTGTAAATTATGAAGCTGAGTACCAATTTTAATAAATTCTCATATTAAATAAATACCATTAAGCAATACTGCCTGAAAATCAACACAACATAAATAAAAATAACTATATGAAATACAAAGGTGATTGACATTCTTGCCAAAAACTAAAAGAAAAAAAAATATCATATTTAACTTTGAATTGAATTAAAGCATTAGAATGCTAATATATAGTCTGTTGTCTAGGTTCGGTTACAAAGATTAATTTTACCAAATTTCATCAAAATCCATTCTCAGATTTATGTGCCATATTATTTGTTGACCAGCTTTATTTTTATGGTTACATTTTGTTCATATTGTGTATGAGTAATATTTTATACATCAAAAGTTACTCTAAATAGCAAAATACTTTACTGATGTACATGTTTGCTGAAAAATAAAATATCATATTATTCGTGTTCAGCCCCTCCCCCTCCCCCTTACAACATTACAAAGTATATCAATATAAGAATACTAATATACTCTATAATCTAGGCCCGATTTGTTGACTGTAAAATTATTTTTACTTTGTTAGTTATAATTTTTAACTACTTACGGTGCCTATAAGAACTCACTCTGAGGGTGTTTGTGGGTTTCGAACTACCTGTTAAATTAAATAAAAAATTTAAGGATTATAAATTGGATGAACTGATGGTATGGGGCTGCCCTAAGGTACAGCAGAGGGAAGAGAAGACGAAGAAAAAAAAAAAATTACAGCAGTAAAGGAGGAAGTGCTGGAGATTTGGAAGAAGTACTTCCATCAGGTACTGAATAGGGGAAGCCTTACAGAGGATGAGGACCTGAAAGAAAATACGCTTGAGCAGCTGGATCTATTGGACGTGGAGATGGTATTTGACAAAATCAAAAGGGAACGGCCCTTGGAGATTGACAGTTTTTCTGGCGAACTATTCGAAGATAGAGGTTAATAATTGATGTACCGGATACAGCCGGTAATCCAAAAGATCAGTAGGGAGGAATGCATCCCTGATGAGAAACTACAGAGGAATCGCTCTGCTCCCAGTAGCACACAAAATCCTGACATACATAATAGAATGAAGTGCGAGAGGACCCTTGAGGATTATCAGGCAGGGTTCAGAAGAGGAAGAAGCAAGTCGAAGCATATTTACCCTCAAACGGGTACTTGAGAAGCAGTGGGAAGTAGAGAAAGATGAGCACATCCTATTCATTGACTTCAAAGCAGTTGATAGCATCTATCTTTGGAAAATAATGATAAATTGGGATTTCCAGGGAAACTTGACATATTGATGAGAGTGTGCATCAATGCTCCCGCTGTCAGGTCTAGGTTCCAGAGGTAATGACTACAACAAGGTGACTACTTATCTCCTATGGTGTTCAACTTAGTCTTAGAGAAGGTATACGTGAAGCTTCCAAGGCGAATGGGGAAGTATATGTAGGCAAGATTCATAAATTCCTTGTATATGCAGATGACATAGCTGTCCTCGGGAGCAAGCAAAAACATATGCTGACTCTTGCTGGTTTGTTGATATCAACGGCAAAAGATGTAGGTTTGCAAGTAAACCAAGATAAGATGAAGTACATGGTAGTGAGCCGTAACCTACATCTCGAAAGCAGCTTGATGTGTAGAGGACCTATCCTTCCCAAAAGTAGAAAGCTTCAAAAACCTCAGATCTATAGTAACCTCTATCAACGATCAGTTTCTCGAGTCTTAAGATCAAGGAGAATCAATAAGAATCACACGTTAAAAGCAATCGAAATAAAATCTGGATATGAGATATCTAGTGACTCAGTTTTTCAAAATAAAAATTACATTAAGTGAGATTTACTGAAACCTGAATACTAAAATATGCAAAGATCTCGGTCAAAAATAAAGAAAATGACATTTATAGGACATTCAATAATGTTGATTACGTAAACTTTTTCAACCAGATTCATAGTAACTGAACTATTACAAATTTTGGGGTTCTGTCCCCTCTAAACCCCCACCCTTCTGGTCCGATTTTAGCCAATAGCAAATATAATCTTTACTTTTCCATGAAACGATTTAATAACGAGTATGGTATTGACAAAAATAAACATGTAGTACAGAACATAAAATCTTTATTGACGATCAAACATATTTGAGTATATATCACATACCAAAAGAACAATATTTTATATTTTAGCTTGGAATAATATGTTTCATCAGCAGAGATGAGTAGAAGTGGGGGATAATCTTTGGTAATATTTGAGACACAGAAAAACTGTATAAACTGACATTTTTTAGGAAATTAAATTTGCAACATGATGTGTCAAATACTATTTTTTGGCCTTTCCCAAAATAACAGAAATATTTTTGAGTTCCCACCTATAACCCGAGTTTTGAAATATTTCCTCAATTGCCCATCGATCCAACCCAGGAGATGACAAAAATGAGGTCCGTTCAAAATTTGTCTGTTAACGCTCTGGCAGTCGCAATTTTTGTTTGATCATTACCAAACTCCATATTTAATCATTTTATGTAAAAAGGAAGATCAAGTTCGTTAATGGCTGAATCGGACCATTGGGAGGGGGGTTTAGAGTAGAGGGGAATTTTTGAAAATTCGAAATATCTTTGTTACTATAAGTCTAATCGAAAAATTGCATAGAACCAATCTTATTGCAAATTAAATGATCTATAAATATTGTTCTATAAATGTTCTGTATCATGAATATTAAGCGAGATATTTGGATTTTATAGTTTTCAGCCTTCAGCAATCCCCCACTTCTATTCACGTTAACCAAACAATACTAGGTTATGTATTAAATCATAGAAACATTATTCTAACCTTAAATACCAAATATTGTTTTCAAGAGACCTTTATTATACGACATACATGCAAATATGTTCTGGTGACCCGCCCCCCCCATCTTAAGTTTTTGGATTACTTAAATTTGATTGATTGAGATAAAAGTTATTCTGATTCATTATAAATTACATTACTAGATATAGTAAATAGTTTTTAATAAAATTAATATTTTATATTCTGATATATTTCATTACTGTTTTTCTTTCCTGTGGGTAGTGGTCAGACCTGTTTGTTTATGATTTAAGTGGTTCTGTCGGGAGGTTTCTTATTATCGTTTGTATTTATTCACTTAATATTCACGGTGGTGTTGTGTTACCAGTATGTAGATTTATCTAATTAAACTTCACGAGGGAAATCTGCTTAGTTTATGCAGCCCCTGTGTAACAGATTTTTTTTTTATAGAAAGGTTTGAATATGTTCAATACACTTCCCGTCTGGGCGTAATGTTTTTCCGTAAGGGTCGGGTAACTTTGGAGAACTTATAGAATTATTACTTCTTCTTATATGTAACATTATATATTACGGCGATATAACATTATACATTATGTCGTATTATATATAACATTCGACACATAATAGTAAATGTTAGTATAAAGTAATTCCAATAATGATAACAGTTCACAGAAAATAAGTTTAACACATCTAACAGTATTAGCCTCCCAACAACTTCCGCTCTTGCTTGAGGGTTATCAGCCAGTGTTATATTATTTATTCACAATATTAAACGATTTGAATGTTCTAATAATTGATATACCTGGTGGAAATAAATAACACTGATAGCATAACAGTTTTTAAATTTATTTTGAAAAAACGAGGTGAGAGGAAGAGATCGTACCCTCCCTGCACCATGATTGACTCTGAACAATGACATTGAGTTTAAACACATATTGTTTTTTGTCGTAATGACATTATAAAGTAACGTTTAATAGTTATAGATAGTATATAGTCATTTCAATAAGATAAATTGGAGGAAATAAGATAATATATACCAGAATGAAAGAGTTTGATTCCTCACAACTTCTGCAGTCACACTATTTCAAATTCATCATGCCTTTGTTTAAATAATGCAATATAAAAAGCAAATAATCAAAATGCACTTATAGTTTAAATTTCTATTGGAAATAAATAAAGAAGTAATTTTCTAGAGAAAATAAATAACAAATGAAGTGGGGGAGGGGCTGAAATTTATAACTCCAGTATTACAAATCATTCTTAAAACTATCTTAACACGTTGTGAGCGGGACCCCAAATTCAAATTTCATGCTAATGGCGCAAAAAAAAAAAAAATGTTTTTGTTTTCTTCATATTTTCTTTCATTGAGAGATTTTATTTATTGGAAAAATAGAAAAAAATTAAAATCTGGCTATTATGATTGTGGCTATTGTGTGAAGAAAAAAAATAAAGTGAATTAATTTAAAATACTTAAGTGAAATCTAAGAAATCCGAAACACGAACTTTTTTGTATTGAAAAAATTGTAAGCTCAAGGCGCAACTCTGTTTCACACTGCTTGAACCTTTGTATAATGAATTTCATGAAGAAACGAAGTAGAAGCTAAGTGGTGGGGGCTAGTAAAAGGGCTCTAAGATGAGTAAAAGTGTGTAGGAAGGTTGCCCGCCGGCAGCAATGCGCCTGGGGGGATAGTACTATTTGCCCGGCGGCGGGCACCTTAGCACTCAATGTGTTAAAAGTCTAAAACCTCATTTGTCATAATATGCGTATATAAAAACACATTAATGAGTACTTATAAAATTATTGACTCTCCCTATAGTTATTTGCGTATATCTCGTCTATACTTCTTTGCATGACTAAAGTAAATATAACAAAAGTTAATCTAAACAACAAAACAAACTCCTTATGTTATTAATATGCTTGCCTAAAAACTAATAGCAAACTAAATATCATTATTTTTCATTTCAGGCCTTCCTAATAACCCCCTCTTGTGTTCGTACTTAGAAATTTAAATATATCTTACAATCATGGAAAGATTAATGGACCCAGTTATTTTAAGTTCGGTTCACTTGTTAGTGCCTAATGAAATTGTTGACTCCCGCTTTAGTTTTTACTGTATATCTCATTTATACTTTGTCACGAAGCAAACGTGTGTATAACAAAAGTTACTCTAAATAACAAAATAAGCACATTTTGATATCTGGACATTTGCCGAAAAACCAATAGAAAATGAAATATCGATATTTTTCATTTCAGGGCTCCTGTATAATACCCACTCCTGTTCGACTCCCAGAATAATACTATAGCCTATAGTCTTAAGTTGGTTAATAGCAATATACATACGTTTCATAAAATTTGGTTAAGTAGTTTAGGGGTGAAAATGTAACCATCAAACAAAGAGACATCAACACAAAAAATTACAGATATCATTACTAGCTGAGGTTCGTAAATCATACTTCGTTCGGTAAATCATTTGAGGCTGAATGATGACGGCATTATTTTGGCAAGGCTTCAATGTGCACAAATAAACTTTCCGTTTAGGTGTAACGTTTTCATCTAAGGGTAAAGTAGGGAACTTGTACAATATAAATTTTAATTTTAAAGATTAAGTCCCTAATCAACCACTCTCCACTGTTTGACACACCATGAATAATTCAAATCATAATCATGTACAGCATCTATTATAATTAAACATCAACAATAATCAACATATTTCCTGCCAAAATCCACCTTCTGTACACATTGTACTTAGTAGTACTAAAAAAATGGTTTACATCCGCTTGCCGAAAAACCAATACGAAACGGAATATCACAATTTTTAATCTCAGGACTCCATATAACCACAACTCCTCTTCATCACAAGAAATGTTAATACAGCTTATAATCATGGGGGAGTTATTACTAATTCACATACCGAGTATTGTAATGGTCGGCTTCCCCGTTTGTACTCAATAAAATTAATCACTGCCACTAACGTTTATAGCGTATATCTCGTTTATCCGTCATAAAACGACAAAATTGCATACACAAACGTTACTTTAAATAAGAAAATAAATAACTTTTGTTATGTGCGTCTTTGACGAAAAACCAATAGGAAACGATATATTCCAATTTTTCATTTCAGAATTCCCTTATAACCCCCACTCCTGCACATTCCTAGCAATATTTGTACAGCATATAATCATGGGAGAATTATAACTAATTCACATACCGAGTATTGTTAAGGTCGCCTTCCCCATTTGTACTCAATAAAATTAATCACTGCCGCTAACGTTTATAGCGAATATCTCGTTTATCCATCATAAAACGACAAAATTGCATACACAAACGTTACTTTAAATAAGAAAATAAATAACTTTTGTTATGTGTGTCTTTGACGAAAAACCAATAGGAAACGATATATTCCAATTTTTCATTTCAGGCTTCCCTTATAACCCCCACTCCTGCACGTTCCTAGCAATATCCGTACAGCTTATAATCATGGGGGAGTTATTACTAATTCACATACCGAGTATTGTTATGGTCGGCTTCCCCGTTTGTACTCAATAAAATTAATCACTGCCACTAACGTTTATAGCGTATATCTCGTTTATCCGTCATAAAACGACAAAATTGCATACACAAACATTACTTTAAATAAGAAAATAAATAACTTTTGTTATGTGCGTCTTTGACGAAAAACCAATAGGAAATGATATATTCCAATTTTTCATTTCAGGCTTCCCTTATAACCCCCACTCCAGCACGTTCCTAGCAATATTTGTACAGCATATATTCATGGGGGAGTTATTAATAATTCACATACCGAGTATTCTTATGGTCGGCATCCCCGTTTGTACTCAATAAAATTAATCACTGCCGCTAACGTTTATAGCGTATATCTCGTTTATCCATCATAAAACGACAAAATTGCATACATAAACATTACTTTAAATAAGAAAATAAATAACTTTTGTTATGTGCGTCTTTGACGAAAAATCCAATAGGAAACGATATATTCCAATTTTTATTCCAGGCTTCCCTTATAACCCCCACTCCTACACGTTCCTAGCAATATTTGTACAGCATATAATCATGGGAGAATTATTACGAATTCACATACCGAGTATTGTTAAGGTCGCCTTCCCCGTTTGTACTCAATAAAATTAATCACTGCCACTAACGTTTATAGCGAATATCTCGTTTATCCATCATAAAACGACAAAATTGCATACACAAACGTTACTTTAAATAAGAAAATAAATAACTTTTGTTATGTGTGTCTTTGACGAAAAACCAATAGGAAACGATATATTCCAATTTTTCATTTCAGGCTTCCCTTATAACCCCCACTCCTGCACGTTCCTAGCAATATTTGTACAGCATATAATCATGGGAGAATTATTACTAATTCACATACCGAGTATTGTTAAGGTCGCCTTCCCCATTTGTACTCAATAAAATTAATCACTGCCGCTAACGTTTATAGCGAATATCTCGTTTATCCATCATAAAACGACAAAATTGCATACACAAACGTTACTTTAAATAAGAAAATAAATAACTTTTGTTATGTGTGTCTTTGACGAAAAACCAATAGAAAACGATATATTCCAATTTTTCATTTCAAGCTTCCCTTATAACCCCCACTCCTGCACGTTCCTAGCAATATCCGTACAGCTTATAATCATGGGGGAGTTATTACTAATTCACATACCGAGTATTGTTATGGTCGGCTTCCCCGTTTGTACTCAATAAAATTAATCACTGCCACTAACGTTTATAGCGTATATCTCGTTTATCCGTCATAAAACGACAAAATTACATACGCAAACATTACTTTAAATAAGAAAATAAATAACTTTTGTTATGTGCGTCTTTGACGAAAAACCAATAGGAAATGATATATTCCAATTTTTCATTTCAGGCTTCCCTTATAACCCCCACTCCTGCACGTTCCTAGCAATATTTGTACAGCATATAATCATGGGGGAGTTATTACTAATTCACATACCGAGTATTGTTATGGTCGGCATCCCCGTTTGTACTCAATAAAATTAATCACTGCCGCTAACGTTTATAGCGTATATCTCGTTTATCCATCATAAAACGACAAAATTGCATACACAAAAGTTACTTTAAATAAGAAAATAAATAACTTTTGTTATGTGCGTCTTTGACGAAAAACCAATAGGAAACGATATATTCCAATTTTTCATTTCAGGCTTCCCTTATAACCCCCACTCCTGCACGTTCCTAGCAATATTTGTACAGCATATAATCATGGGGGAGTTATTACTAATTCACATACCGAGTATTGTTATGGTCGGCATCCCCGTTTGTACTCAATAAAATTAATCACTGCCGCTAACGTTTATAGCGTATATCTCGTTTATCCGTCACAAAACGACAAAATTGCATACACAAACGTTACTTTAAATAAGAAAATAAATAACTTTTGTTATGTGCGTCTTTGACGAAAAACCAATAGGAAACGATATATTCCAATTTTTCATTTCAGGCTTCCCTTATAACCCCCACTCCTGCACGTTCCTAGCAATATTCGTACAGCTTATAATCATGGGAGAATTATTACTAATTCACATACCGAGTATTGTTAAGGTCGCCTTCCCCGTTTGTACTCAATAAAATTAATCACTGCCACTAACGTTTATAGCGTATATCTTGTTTATCCGTCATAAAACGACAAAATTGCTTACACAAACATTACTTTAAATAAGAAAATAAATAACTTTTGTTATGTGCGTCCTTGACGAAAAACCAATAGGAAACGATATATTCCAATTTTTCATTTCAGACTTCCCTTATAACCCCCACTCCTGCACGTTCCTAGCAATATTTGTACAGCTTATAATCATGGGGGAGTTATAACAAATTCACATATCGAGTATTGTTATGGTCGGCTTCCCCGTTTGTACTCAATAAAATTAATCACTGTCGCTAACGTTTATAGCGTATATCTCGTTTATCCGTCACAAAACGACAAAATTGCATACAATAAAGTTACTTTAAATAAACAGATGAATAAATTTTGTTAGGTGCGTCTTTGACGAAAAACCAATAGGAAACGATATATTCCAATTTTTCATTTCAGGCTTCCCTTGTAACCCCCACTCCTGCACGTTCCTAGCAATATTTGTACAGCATATAATCATGGGAGAATTATTACTAATTCACATACCGAGTATTGTTATGGTCGGCATCCCCGTTTGTACTCAATAAAATTAATGACTGCCGCTAACGTTTATAGCGTATATCTCGTTTATCCGTCATAAAACGACAAAATTGCATACACAAACGTTACTTTAAATAAGAAAATAAATAACTTTTGTTATGTGCGTCTTTGACGAAAAACCAATAGGAAACGATATATTCCAATTTTTCATTTCAGGCTTCCCTTATAACCCCCACTCCTGCACGTTCCTAGCAATATTTGTACAGCTTATAATCATGGGGGAGTTATTACAAATTCACATACTGAGTATTGTTATGGTCGGCTTCCCCGTTTGTACTCAATAAAATTAATCACTGCCGCTAACGTTTATAGCGTATATCTCGTTTATCCATCATAAAACGACAAAATTGCATACACAAACGTTACTGTAAATAAGAAAATAAATAACTTTTGTTATGTGTGTCTTTGACGAAAAACCAATAGGAAACGATATATTCCAATTTTTCATTTCAGGCTTCCCTTATAACCCCCACTCCTGCACGTTCCTAGCAATATTTGTACAGCTTATAATCATGGGGGAGTTATTACTAATTCACATACCGAGTATTGTTATGGTCGGCTTCCCCGTTTGTACTCAATAAAATTAATCACTGCCACTAACGTTTATAGCGTATATCTCGTTTATCCGTCATAAAACGACAAAATTGCATACACAAACATTACTTTAAATAAGAAAATAAATAACTTTTGTTATGTGCGTCTTTGACGAAAAACCAATAGGAAATGATATATTCCAATTTTTCATTTCAGGCTTCCCTTATAACCCCCACTCCTGCACGTTCCTAGCAATATTTGTACAGCATATAATCATGGGGGAGTTATTACTAATTCACATACCGAGTATTGTTATGGTCGGCATCCCCGTTTGTACTCAATAAAATTAATCACTGCCGCTAACGTTTATAGCGTATATCTCGTTTATCCGTCATAAAACGACAAAATTGCATACATAAACATTACTTTAAATAAGAAAATAAATAACTTTTGTTATGTGCGTCTTTGACGAAAAAACCAATAGGAAACGATATATTCCAATTTTTATTTCAGGCTTCCCTTATAACCCCCACTCCTGCACGTTCCTAGCAATATTTGTACAGCATATAATCATGGGTGATTTATTACGAATTCACATACCGAGTATTGTTATGGTCGCCTTCCCCGTTTGTACTCAATAAAATTAATCACTGCCACTAACGTTTATAGCGAATATCTCGTTTATCCATCATAAAACGACAAAATTGCATACACTAACGTTACTTTAAATAAGAAAATAAATAACTTTTGTTATGTGCGTCTTTGACGAAAAACCAATAGGAAACGATATATTCCAATTTTTCATTTCACGCTTCCCTTATAACCCCCACTCTTGCACGTTCCTAGCAATATCCGTACAGCTTATAATCATGGGGGAGTTATTACTAATTCACATACCGAGTATTGTTATGGTCGGCTTCCCTGTTTGTACTCAATAAAATTAATCACTGCCACTAACGTTTATAGCGTATATCTGGTTGATCCGTCATAAAACGACAAAATTGCATACACAAACATTACTTTAAATAAGAAAATAAATAACTTTTGTTATGTGCGTCTTTGACGAAAAACCAATAGGAAATGATATATTCCAATTTTTCATTTCAGGCTTCCCTTATAACCCCCACTCCTGCACGTTCCTAGCAATATTTGTACAGCATATAATCATGGGGGAGTTATTACTAATTCACATACCGAGTATTGTTATGGTCGGCATCCCCGTTTGTACTCAATAAAATTAATCACTGCCGCTAACGTTTATAGCGTATATCTCGTTTATCCGTCATAAAACGACAAAATTGCATACATAAACATTACTTTAAATAAGAAAATAAATAACTTTTGTTATGTGCGTCTTTGACGAAAAAACCAATAGGAAACGATATATTCCAATTTTTATTTCAGGCTTCCCTTATAACCCCCACTCCTATACGTTCCTAGCAATATTTGTACAGCATATAATCATGGGAGAATTATAACTAATTCACATACCGAGCATTGTTAAGGTCGCCTTCCCCATTTGTACTCAATAAAATTAATCACTGCCGCTAACGTTTATAGCGAATATCTCGTTTATCCATCATAAAACGACAAAATTGCATACACTAACGTTACTTTAAATAAGAAAATAAATAACTTTTGTTATGTGCGTCTTTGACGAAAAACCAATAGGAAACGATATATTCCAATTTTTCATTTCACGCTTCCCTTATAACCCCCACTCTTGCACGTTCCTAGCAATATCCGTACAGCTTATAATCATGGGGGAGTTATTACTAATTCACATACCGAGTATTGTTATGGTCGGCTTCCCTGTTTGTACTCAATAAAATTAATCACTGCCACTAACGTTTATAGCGTATATCTGGTTTATCCATCATAAAACGACAAAATTGCATACACAAACGTTACTGTAAATAAGAAAATAAATAACTTTTGTTATGTGCGTCTTTGACGAAAAACCAATAGGAAACGATATATTCCAATTTTTCATTTCAGGCTTTCCTTATAACCCCCACTCCTGCACGTTCCTAGCAATATTTGTACAGCATATAATCATGGGAGAATTATTACTAATTCACATACCGAGTATTGTTAAGGTCGCCTTCCCCGTTTGTACTCAATAAAATTAATCACTACCGCTAACGTTTATAGCGTATATCCCACTGATCCCTTATAAAACGACAAATTTCATACACAAACGTTACTTTAAATAAGAAAATAAATAACTTTTGTTATGTGCGTGTTTGACGAAAAACAAATAGCAAATAAAATATTCCAATTTTTCATTTCAGGCTTCCCTTATAACCCCCACTCCTGCACGTTCCTAGCAATATCCGTACAGCTTATAATCATGGGGGAGTTATTACTAATTTACATACCGAGTATTGTTATGGTCGGCTTCCCTGTTTGTACTCAATAAAATTAATCACTGCCGCTAATGTTTATAGCGTATATCTCGATGATCCCTTATAAAACAACAAAATTTCATACACTAAAGTTACTCTAAATAACAAAACAAACAACTTTTGTCAAGTACATTTTTGACAAAAAACTAATAGGAAACGATATATTCCAATTTTTCACTTCAGTCTTCCCTTATAACCCCTACTCCTGCACGCTAAAGTTTGATTGCCGCGGAGACCAAAGCAAAAATTGCAGATATCCTGTCAATGGCAAGCGAAACGAAAAATTATCATGAAATTTAAAGAAAAATATAAATGTACAGACAGAGGTTACAGTTATACCCGTATATATATCAAATTTTGATCAATCTCATTTTCGCCATCTCCTTGGCAGGATCGATGGACATATAAGGAAATTTTTGATAATCCCATCATGAGGACAACCTCCTTCCTTAAGGGATATCTGGAAAACTTGTGGGATTGTTTTCTGAAAATCACGAGCCCCTTTTGTGCTGATAGGTCCACCGATAGTTCGTATCGAGGGAGACATCTCTTATTTAGCTAAAACGAGACTGATAACTACACATCATAATTCTTTACTTAATTAGCCTATAGTGGTAGGCCAACAAAAAATGAAAACTTTAAATGGTTATTCAAATCATTTTATTTTGCTCACAAATACTCATAATTCTTGGTTAGTTGGCTTTAGCAAACTAAATGCATTTAATGTAGGTAGGATTAAAGAATTGGTTACGCTTCCACTATAACAATTTATTAAAACGGCTGAGCGCTTTAATTGCAGAGCATCATCGTCAGTGCCTGAAGGTCCTGGATGATGACCTGACCGCTCTTGGAGCTAGACTTCAGTCCAGCTCCAAGAGCCGTCGGCTCAACATCCAAGACCTTCGGGCACTGACGATGATGCACTGCATCGAAAGCGCTCTGCCGTTTTAATAAATTATTATAGTGGAAGCGTAACCAATTCTTTCATCCTACCTACATTAGAAGTTACTTCCACTTGTCAGAATACCAACTCAGTAAATGCATTTAAACGAACAAGAAACGAAATATGAATACCAGTTAAATAATTCATTGGCCCGTTTGAATCAAATGTTTGTAAAATTCCTTTTTACGCCAAGGGTAATGGTAAATTTCCATTAGGTGGAATTTGTTGTATTTATTGGGAGTCAATAAAAGCAAACAATGACTGTAAACGTGGAAGTCCTTGAGGAAAACTAACCTTGAAAACTAGGAAAAAAATTAATAAATATATTTATATCAAATATGTAAATATTAATTATTAGGAACCACAGACTCACCTTTTTATTATAACTATGTTCATGGTTGCTCAAGCCTAGATTCTTCACAACCCATCGCTCATATGGATAAATAAAAAAAAATAACCTGATTTTTTGATTACGAGTATATGCTATGTTATAAGAAGGCCTATTGCATCACAGTTTATAATGTCCTTCCCTTTTTAACAAATTCCATAACTACAGCCTTTATGAATATGAACAGTGTGTTTGAAACTTTATCAACATATGACAATTATAGTTGGTAGTACGTTGAACAATAGTATAATAATGAGTATAGTATTGTTAATAATGTGACAATAGTATACTCAGTGATTGTGAATATGGAATTATATAAAAACACACTCACTTGATATACTCTCCCAGTTGGTCTCTCTCTGTGAGTTTGACAAATTTTGCTATTGATGACGGTGTCCGGGTTTCAATCTCCACAACGTAGTTAGGCATAGTGGTCCTATAAAAGAGAGAATGCATTAATGCAATGTTAAAATTAACATAAAACATATTCTTCCTCCAAATTTGTAAGGTATAAGTAGACAAAGCACAAAATAATTTCTTCAATTCACAATATTAGCAAATCCACTATAACAGTAACAGTGGCTTTATAAACATGTCTGCTGAATTGAAGTAACCAAAAAGCAAATTCATTTCGGGATAGCCAGTAAAATACTGAAGGGCTGTGTAAGGAATTGAAGGATTGGTGAACAGTTGGAGAAAACGGTCTTGCGACAACATTGGAACTAGCAACTAAATGACAATATGAATCTTGACACAAATGACTTGAACTTGACACAAGAACACTTCGGAGAATAATGGAGCCCAAACTGCTGGCCAAAGACTTAGTGACCATCAGACAGGGCTATTTAACAATTATATATGTAATATTTTGGATGGGGAAAGAGGAAAACCCTCACAAGAATTAATTAGTCAATAGGAACATGACAAATTGGATTCATTTGATTGGGACACTATACACTATTAAAATGCCTAATATGTCGATTATATTTCGATTAATTTTCACACACATTAATCTATAATTATGTATGATCTATATATCAGAAATGAAAAAAATGTCTTAAAAAGCAGACATGCACATTAGGCACTTCACAGGATTAATAGCTTTAATAATACAAAGAGTCTGCAAAAGAAGACATACACCCAGGTCTAATAGTTCAATATATAAGTTATTAATGATTTTAACAGGAATGTGATGAGTATAGATTAAAACATATTTTTAAAATTAATAAACACTCCTTAAATGAAAATGTTTAAAATTAGGTACTTCTCATTTGGATAATATTTTTTTTTTATAATTCATCATTATATCTCTTCATATCATATCTCAATTAAATGTTAGGGTAATGATATATATGAACAATCTGACTCTATTTATTTTTGACAATGTTCATAAACCTATCCTGTTGGCATTAGATTCTTTATGATAAAGATTAAGTTTGTTATTGGAAAGGTTGGGGTCAGTAATCCCAAAATGTCATTAGATTAGTTCATGGATAATGATTATTTTTCTTTAAAGAAACTAAACTTAATAAATCCATCCTCTGAAAAGGGTTTAATCTGCTTAAAATTACATAGGAGGAATAATTAGTCTTTGCCCCAAATAAATTGCTTAGCTGATTAGGAATTATTATATTATTACTTTAATTTTTCTAGCAATAAATTTTACATTTTTGGCAGAGGTGGGTGTAAACAGAGAACTATTGGAGTAATTAGTTTTACACGTGTTACTGAATTTGACAGACACAATTAATTGGAAGTATTGAGGTATTGCAATATCTAACAACTATTATCACATATTACTTGAGTTCTCGTTCGAATTTTTCCCCAAAAACTAACAGATAACAAAAGATAACTTACAAATGTAAAATTTGGCGTCGGAACCGGTAAAATGTGGAATTAAGATGGAGGCTTAAGAGCGTTTATACCTCAGAACAAACGATTCCTGAAAACAATGATCCAAAGAAACTATAGATTGGGTATCGATCGACCTTCCGCCCTGATTGGAAATAGGATTTGTGACGTAACAACCGGCATTTTTAACTCATTCTTACGGAACGAAGTCCCTCGTTAAAAGACTTAATAAATGTCATTCATTCTGCTGTTTGCTATTTTTAAAAAATCTGATTAATACGCTATTCTTCTTGTGGTAATTGTGTGCTAAGGATATGTCGAGAAACAATTGGTAAACGGCGAATCCTCCAAATTCCTCTTTAAAAAATCCGCATACAAGACCGTTTAAGCCAACTATCTTATCAATTGTAGTAATTAGCAGATTACTATATTAGTAAAGGAGGGACATATCCTCCGCCCTCTCTTTCAAACCGAAAGGAAGGGGATTAGCAGATTTCCTTTACGTCGTACTAACGGCGCGATTTTCGAAAAATATTTACAAATTTCCATCGATCCTACCTATGAAATGATACAAAATGAGTTCCGTTCAAATTTTTATAGTCCTGAAAACAGACCAGGGGAAGAAGGGGGATCAAAAAGTCGAAATAACAAAATTGTTGCGAGTTTAATTTCCTATAATTGTTGATTTACACCTTCTTTTTTTTTTTATCACAAATATTAAGAGTTATTTGTATGTTTGCTGTTGAGATGTTGGCTTAACAAATACTTTATTATATCATCAAACGTTTTATTCCAAATTTAAAATCCAAATATTGTTTTCATTGGATATTCTATATGTAAAATACAATATATTGGGTGTAAAGTCACCGATTATCGTTCTACACTCTATAGTTACTTCATCGATACTGTATTTGATATCTAAATGTTTCATATATTGCTACAAATAAAACTGTTTAATGGTCATAATCGGAAAAATGTTTATAAAATATAATGCTTGTTAAAAGTTCGACAATACATTTAGATTTTGATGTAAACTACATGGCCGATAGTCATATCGAGACAGATATCCCCTTTTAAAGAATCGACAATCGTAATTCTTTTGGCTTCATCATTCCAGATAGTTAGCTTAAAGCAAATACATGAAAATGAAAAAGAATCGAGATATGAACACAGGTTAGAAAGAGTAATAATGTCATTGGTTCGAATCAAATTTCTCTAAAATTCCGTCATGTCAAATTTCCTTGAAACTTCAAATCACCAAGTCAATAAAGGGAATGTCTATTATTTTTTACAATGAGAATTAAAGTTATGAATTAAAGAGATGTGCTCTTACCTCCATAGTCCTTCCGATAATTGATTTTCTGACGAGTCGATCTCGAGAGCGTCCATAATAGCACTTCTCACACGAGCTACCTCCTGAAGACTGACAGGGTTTAACTGCTCTACCTCGGCTTGGCCAAAACACGTGTAGGGTGGGGGAAAGGGATCTTCTAAGAACGCCACTTTTTGTTTTGTTTGAAAGGTATTAGGACGGGGTTGGTCGCCCTATACCTAAACTGCAAGGGTCGGGTCGTTGGAGGCACTCTTGACTTGTTTATTGTCTTCAGATGTTATTCCTTATCATAACAGTCTCGATGATAAAGTGGTTCGGGCAGAGTTTTGGGATCATAATTAACTCTTCCTCTGTTTTTTTATCTCGTAGCTCTTGACTGTGTTTATAAAAGTCTCTGACTGTTTACGTCGCGTCGCTTCGACAAAAACTTTAGGTACCCTGAGCCTTTCTCAAAAAGGTCTTTCACCACAACAAATATTTACTACATTAGGAGCTACAAATAAATATGTACACCAAATATCTTGGAATTAAACCTAGACGTGTCACTCGATTTATTGGAAAATATGTCGTTTGCCTGAAAAACAAAAAATTGTTGAATATTTATTTATTTTGAATAGTGGAGTGAGATGCGCAAACTTCATAGATTTCTCAAGTGCTCATGGTACACTACTGGCTCATCTCACAATATCTTCAATATTTCCAAACAATTATCCCATGATAAGAAGTGGGTAGTCATTAAAACCTTAAGTGATAACGTCATCACAATACGAATTAGCATGTATCTCACACAATAAAGGTCCATTGGAAATAATATCTGCTACTTACGCCTGAAATAAGCCCTTTCGTGATATAGGGACTTATTGTTAAAGTGGGATGACTGAAATTAGCGGTTTACTAATAGCTGAAAGAATGCCTAGAACAACATTTAAAGGACATTAACGAATTACGACACTTAAAGCGTTAACAGGTATCGTCATCGTCATCTCCTAGGTAGGATCGTTGGACATTTCAGGGAATTTTTATTACATGATTTTTATTTTAGTGAGTACAACCTCAATAGCTGATTTGCCTAAAGTGAAATCTACTTGTAAGTGAAGGGATTGAAAGAGTGGCTCCATGTTACCTGCTGATGGGGAGGGAAAAGACGGCAGGGGGTAGTCCAGAAGGTCAGTGATCTTCACTGGGCAAGCTGCGGTCAGATTTACTTTCGTTCACCTCCTCCCTACTCGATTCAATGCTACCCCTCAAACAGTGCTACAAACTGATGGTGATCAACACACACTCCCTTTCTCGAAATTTCACTATACTTTTTCGTTTCACATGTCATAGACACCATAACTGCAATTGGTTTATTTCGTGTCTTTTTGTTTGTTACATTTTCACGCATAAACAGGTGAACCGAACTTTATGAAACATGGTATGTATATTACTACTAACCTAACTTAGACTTTCGGCTATATTAATATTCTCCGAGACGAACAGGAGTGGGCGTTATAAGGGAGACTGTAAATTAAAAATAATGATATTTCGTTTCGTATTGCTTTTTCGACTAATATGCACATAACATAAGTTGATTATTTTGATATTTAGAGTAAGTTTTGTTATATTTACTTTTGTCGTATAACAATCTTTAAACGAGATATACACTATAAACTATAGCGGGAGTCAACAATTTCCTTTGGCATAAAAGACTCAACCGAACTAAACCAAACTCGGTATGTGTACTAGCACTATCTCCTCCATGACAATAAGCTATACCAAAATTTCTAAGGACGAGCAGGAGTGGAGTTTGTAAGGAAGGCCTGAAATTAAAAATAGCGATATTTCGTTTCCTATTGGTTTTTAAGCAAAAATGCACACAACATAAGTTGATTATTTTGTTATTTAGAGTAAGTTTTGTTATATTTACTTTTGTCTTATAACAATCTTTAAACGAGATATACACGAAAAAGTAATGCGAGAGCCAACATTTTTATTTAGCACTAACGATTAAACCGAACTTAACAAAACTCGGTATGTGTACTAGCACTAACTTCTCCACTACAATAAGCTATACCAAAATTTCTAGGGACGAGCAGGAGTGGAGTTTGTAAGGAGGGCCTGAAACTAAAAATAGCGATATTTCGTTTCCTATTGGTTTTCAAGCAAATATGCACATAACATAAGTTGATTATTTTGTTATTTAGAGTAAGTTTTGTTATATTTACTTTTGTCGTATAACAATCTTTAAACGAGATATACACGAAAAACTAAATCGAGAGCCAACAATTTTATTTGGCACTAACGATTGAACCGAACTTAACAATACTCGGTATGTGTGCTAGCACTAACTCCTCCATGATAATGAGCTGTATGAACATTTGTATGGACGAGCAGGAGTGCAGGTTGTAAGGAAGGCCTGAAATTATAAATAGCGATATTTCGTTTCCTATTGGTTTTTAAGCAAATATGCACATAACATAAGTTGTATATTTTGTTATTTAGAGTAAGTTTTGTTATATTTACTTTTGTCGTATAACAATCTTTAAACGAGATATACACGAAAAACTAAAGCGGGAGCGAACACTTATATTGGGTACTAACGATTCAACCGAACTTACTCTATACAATAGGGCTTACTCTATAGTTACGGCAAATGGCCGAACTAGCTTTTGGCGGGAAATTCCGTCATCCGTTATCGGCCAACAATTAATAAAAATGCAAATATCTCGGTTAGTATTCAAGATAGAGAATAAATGTATAGAACAATATTTATAGTACATTTAATTTACAATACGATTGGTTCTATACACTTTTTTGATCCGACGTATGGTAACGGAGATATTTCAAATTTTCGAAAATCCCCCCTCTAAACCCCCCCTCCCACTGGTCCGATTTTAGCCATTAACGAACTTGATCTGTCTTTTTACATAAAACGTTTAAATATCGAGTTTGGTAACGATCGAACAAAAATTGCGACCGCTAGAGCGTTAACAGACAAATATATATATATATATATATATATATATATATATATATATATATATATATGTGTGTATATATAATTTTGAACAGACCTCATTTTCGTCATCTCCTGGGTAGAATCGATGGACATTTGAAGAGGTTTTTCGAAAATCGCGTCATGAGTACGACCTCAATAGCTGATTTCCCTTAAGGGATCTGCTAATAAACTGAATCCGCCATTGGTTTATACAAACATTACACCAATAATGAAATCGTTGTCATGTAACGTACCACGATTGGTATACATTATTATAAAGGGTTAAAACATAATCTAGTAAATAGTGGAATAAGGGAATCAACTTTTAAGTTGATGTTAAAATGGCCAAAAATTCAATAAGTAAAAATATATATAATAAGTCGAATTAGTTCTGTGATTATCTGGTAGATTATAAGCTATATTACAATTTCTAGGTTTTTGGAAAATTCAAAATATCTCCGTTACTATACGTCGGATCGAAACATTGTATAGAAACAGTCTTATTGCAAATTAAATTTGCTATAAATATCGTTATGTACATTTATTCTCTATCTTGAATATTAACTGGGATATTTGCATTTTTATAAAATGTAACGGACGAGCTATGGTTGCTTCTATTCGTTCCCGCCGGAAGCTAGTTCGAACGTTTCTCAATTTTATAACTTTACGTGGGAAATCTGGCTGCTTAGTTCACGCAGCCCCTGCGTGACGGACTTTATTATCTTTAAAGGAGATAATGATTTTATTCTCCTATTTTACAAATGTAGTTGTTCTCTCCAGAAGAATGGTTGCCGACTCAAAATGCTGGCCCCATGGAGTCTGCAGTACTATAGCAATAGCAAATTAGCATTTTAATAATATTGGAGATAGAACTCTTTGATGAATACTAATGAAAACGTGAAACTCCATAATACTAAGTTCATTTTATTTTCTGGAGGAGTTAAAAGACTCAACAATTTCTTTATTTGGATTTGCAGTTACTCTCCCCGAGCAAGAAATGCAGTCCTTTTTGTTCGTCTTATCCGTTGAGTGTTCACTATTAATGAATGACAAATTAGCATTTCAATAATATTTTAAATAGAACGCTTTGATGAATACTAATGAAAACGAGAAGCGGCATAGGATTGGTTTCATTTTGCCTTTTGGATGAGGTAGAAACTCAAAACTATTTTGCTTGCGAATGTATGGGGAGTGCGAGTGGCAAGCCAAGCGTAGCAAATCCTCCACATTAGGTGCTGTCGTAAAAGCCGGCCATTTCCTCTTGCCATTGAAATATCTGGGCGTGGATGAACATTTTCTTTGCAGCCATTTTACAATGGAATGGCCTCCCCCCGCTGTCATTTTGCCTCATGCCATATAGATATATATGTTTATTTCTTTAGTATTAACCTTTCTTCTCCCCCCACTATCTAAATTCAATTCTTTCACTCATGCTTTAGCCCTGCGAAGCACCATGTCTTTATCACACATTGAAGTATTCATAGCGGTCGGTATTTATGTTTTAGCAGATTTCCCTTAAGGGAAATCACCTATTGTGTTTGTACTCATGACGGAATTTTCTAATTTTTCTTCAAATGTACATCGATCCTACCTAGGAGATGACGAAAATGAGGTCCGTTCAAAAGTGTATATATATGTCTGTTACCGCTCTAGCGGTCGCAATTTTTGTTTAATCGTTACCAAACTCGATATTTAGTCATTTTATGTAAAAAAAAAAAGATCAATTTCGTTAACGGCTGAAATCGGACAAACGCGAGGGGGGTTAGAGGGGGAGAATTTTGAAAAATTTAAATATCTCCGTTACTATAAGTCAGATCGAAAAATTGTACTTAATCAATCTTATTGCAAATTAAATTTACTATTAATATTGTTATATACATTTATTCTCTATCTTGAATATTAACCGAGATATTTGCATTTTTATTAAATCTGGGCAGATAAAAGACGAGTGACTCCCGCCAAAAGGTAGTTCGACCGATTACTTAACTGCTCGGCTCTCGTGAAATTTCTCTATTGTAAAACATCACGTGGGAAATCTGCTTAGTTTACGCAGCCGCTACGTGACGGAGTTTTTAGTCTTAGATTCGATCGTTAGCAACAATTTTAGCAGAATTTACTTAAGCTATTGGGGTTGTACGGATGACGGGATTTTTACAATTCACCTATCCTATGCTCATCGATTCTACTCATCTGACTTCGGAATAGAAAATATATGTATGTTGAGAAGAGAGTAATAGTCTGTCGTAGGACCGCATGGGAAATCTGCTTAGCTTACACGGCCCCTGCGTGACGGACGTTTCGATACGTACGTATGATGCCGGACCGAAAGTGCTCAAAATGTGTTCAGGAAGTGTCAAAACACTAATGGAGCCCCATGCAAAGAAAGTCCGTCACGCAGGGGCTGCTTAAACTAAGCAGATTTCCCGCGTGGAGTTTAACAATAGATAAATTAAGATTAAGTGAATAAATACAAACGATAATAAGAAAACTCCTGACGGAAATCATATGACATGTCAAAAAGTCCGTCACGCAGGGGCTGCGTAAACTAAACAGATTTCCCACGTAAAGTTATACAATAGAGAATAGAGACGGAAACGGCCGAACTTGCTTTCGGCGGGAACGAGTAGAAGCGACCATAGCTCCTCCGTTACCCTCATTAAAAATGCAAATATCTCGGTTAATATTTAAGATAGAGAATAAATGAATATAACAATATGTATAGTACATTTAATTTGCAATAAAATTGGTTCTATACAATTTTTGGATCCGACGTATAGTAACGGAGATATTTCGTATTTTCAAAATTCTCCCCTCTCTAAACCCCCCCTCCCCCTGGTCCGTTTTCAGCCGTTAACGAACTTGATCTTTCTTTTTATACAAAACGATTAAATATCGAGTTTGGTAACGATTAAACAATAGTTGTTACCCCTAGAGTGGTAACAGACAAATATATATATATATATTCAGTTTTGAACGGACCCCATTTTCGTCATCTCCTAGGTAGAATCGATGGACATTTGAAGAAAAATGTCGAAAATCGCGTCATGAGTACGTCCACTATAGCTGATTTCCCTCAAGGGAAATTTGTTAAAAACCATCCCCTATGAAGTTCCTATCAAATTATAACTGACATACATACAGTGCAAACAAATATGTTTAAGAGGGAAACTTGAAATGTTTGTTAAATTTTTAATCTATATCATTCCTATTTTATTCTTGGGATTTTCCAACAAAATATTGGAGTTATTTGACTGGGGTATATTTAAATTCTCTTGGATTAGTATGTTAATAATTTAGTTATTTATTAGTAAGTTTCGCTCGATTTTGATGAATGAGGTTCAAAACAAAGTATACTAACCTATGGATATATTTTTTAAAAGCCAAGCATTGACTGAGACTTGATGTGAGTAACTAAAACTGGGTCGGGATGCTCTATATAGTTTGTTAGGCATTGTTTGAAAATATGATGATCCCAGTATAGAGCGATATTTTTTCATGGACTAATTAATTCTTTTTTTCGATGTGTAAACGTCAAAAGAACTGATATGAGGCCACGTTTAGTGTGAACTCTGAGCCCATCAATCATTTCTCCGCTTATCATTCATTGATTGCTGGGCGTCATAAGTTAATCTCACTAACTCCATATGGCAACAATTCAGAGTTTTAAACTGTTGGGTCTATTCGGTGGGCATCGTTCACCATCCATGGAGATCGTTTACTCATTTAATTTTATTAAAGGATCTACTATCCAGGTAGCAGAGTATTTTCTTAAGATGGATGTATGAATGTATCTGAACCTATATCTATTTCTATAAAATTTCTTGTTTTATCAGATTTCCCTTAAGGGAAATCAGCTATTGTGGCCGTACTCGACTCGATTTTCGAAAAGTTTCTTCAAATGGCCAACGATCCTACCCAGGAGATGACGAAAATAGGTCTTTTCAAAATTATAAATATATATATATATATATATATATATATATATATATATATATATATATTTGTCTGTTAACGCTCTAGCGGTCGAAATTTTTGTTTGATCGTCACCAAACTCGATATTTAAACGTTTTATGTAAAAATAAAGATCAAGTCAAAAAATCCAACAAGCGGAGGTGGGTTTAGAGGGGGATTTCCGAAAATTCTTAATATCTCTGCTACTGTACGTCAGATCGAAAAATTGTATAGAACCAATCTTATTGATTGTTAAATGTAAATATATTTATTCTCTATCTTGAATATTAACCGAGATATTTGCATTTTTCAGTTTTGAGCCTTCGGCAAACCCCCACTTCTACTTATGTAGAATTAGAAATGTCATATTAGCAATGTAGAAATGTCATTTAACAATAAGCTGCTGAACCACTTCATTACAAGCTTAAATACCAAATATTATTTTCATTGAACTTTTACTTTGTGAGATATGTGCAAATACGTTCTGTTGACCGGGGGGGGGGGGCTTTCTTTTGCTCTTTGATTTCTAAAATTTGAGTGATTGAGATAGAACTGATTCTGATTCATTACAAAATACAGCACTAGCTTTGGTAAATTGTTTTCAATAAAATTCATATGCTATATTCAGATATATTTCATTAATTGTTTGTCTTTCCGGTCTATCTATTCAGCGCTACGAGGTTGGCTTGGCCTGTTTGTTTAAAATTTTTGTCGCTTTCCGTTTGTATTTATTCACTCAACATTCACGGTAATATTTATTACCTATATGTATATTTATCTATTGTAAACGTTCGCGTGGGAAATCAGCGTAAACTAACGCAGCTCCTGCGTGACAGACTTTTATTTATTTTCTTCCCCTAAAGCCCCCTCCCTCGACTCGATTTCGACCAAACGGGGAGATGTACAGCTAGATGTTACAACAGTTCCAGATATGAAATGGTGTTCTGGAAGGGTCGAAACTGATGATTCGATTTTGGTGAAAGTCGAATATTTTCGCGATTAAAGAACACCTTTTAATTCGTGCAAAGAATTAAAAAAAGTCCGTCACGCAGGGGCTGCGTAAACTAAGCAGATTTCCCTCGTGAAGTTTACTAATAGATAAATCTACGTACTGGTAACACAACACCACCGTGAATAAATACAAACGGAAATAAGAAATGTTTCATCCAATTTCAATAACCTGCCGACAGGAAGCATTAGGTTAGAAATGTAAACAAACGGGTCTGTCCGCTTCACACCGGAAAGAAAAACAATTACTGAAATATATCAGAATATAACATATTAATTTTATTGAGAACTATTTACTATATCTAGTACTGTAATTAATAATAAGTCAGAATAATTGTTATCTCAATCAATCAAATTTTAGTAGTCCAAAACCATAAGACGGGGGGGGGGGCACCAGGACATATTTGAATGTATCTCGTATAATAAACGTCTCTTGAATACAATAATGTGATTTATTATGTAGCTGAGTATTGTTTATGTAACATGAGTAGATATGGCGGTTTGCTGATGGCTGAAAACTGAAAAATGCCAATATCTCGTTTAATATTCAAGATAGAGAATAAGTGTATATAACAATATTTATAGTAAATGTAATTTGCAATAAGATTGATTCTATACAATTTTTCGATCCGACGTATAGTAACGGAGATATTTCTAATTTTCGAAAATCCCCCCTCTAACCCCCTCCCCTCCCACTGGTCCGATTTGAGCCGTTATCTTCCTTTTTACCTAAAACGATTAAATACCGAGTTTGGTGACGATTAAAAAAAAATTGCTACCGCTAGAGCGTTAACAGACAAATATATATATTATATATATATATATATATATATATATATATATATATATATATATATATATAATTTTGAACGGACCTCATTTTCGTCATCTCCTGGGTAGGATCGATAGACATTTGAAATCTGCTAAAAGCTTGTGACAGTTTAAAACTACATTTCTACATTAAAAATATAAAATTACGTCACACAGTGCTCGGGTTAACTAAGCAGTACTCTCAAGTAAGAATTTGAGGAATATCTTTATAAGCGTGAGCTGAAAGCCTTTAACAATCGATTAAAAATCTTACCATTTTCGCTGTTAAGCCGAAGCCTCTCGTGGCCTGTAAACCTGATGTTCTATGTCGTATCTCCTCCATAGGCCCTCCATATGCAGCAGTGGGGATTTCTTCCATGCTGACTACACTAAAATACAAATAATTTGGTTAGTATTCGAACTATGGAAAAATGTGTACAATTGCAATTACTCGGTGGTAGATCATAAGAGATTGAACCAATATAAACAGATAGCATAACATATAATCAGACAATTATACAACATGTTAGTTAGTCTTATAATAAGTAATAAATATTTTTAAGATTTCCTATTTTGCCCATTCTCCAAATGGATCCCTTAAGGGAAATCAGCTATTGGGGTCGTACTCATGACCCGATTTTTGAAAATTTTCTTCAAATGTCCATCGATCCTACCCAGGAGATGACGAAAATGAGGTCCGTTCAAAATTATATATATATATATATATATATATATATATATATATATATATATATATTTGTCTGTTAACACTCTAGCGGTCGCAATTTTTGTTTGATCGTTACCAAACTCGATATTTAAACGTTTTATGCAAAAAGACAGATCAAGTTTGTTAATGGCTGAAATCGGACCAGTGGGAGGGGGAAAGTTTAGGGGGAGGATTTTCGAAAATTCGAAATATCTCCGTTATCATACGTCGGATCAAAAAATTGTATAGAATCAATCTTGTTGCAAATTTAATTTACTATAAATATCGTTATAAACATTTATCCTCTATCTTGAATATTAACCAAGATATTTGTAATTTTATTAAATCTGGGCGGCTAACGGACAAAGTGACTCACGTCAAAAGCTAGTTCGGCCGTTTCATTAACTGCTCGGCTGTCGTGAAATTTCTCTATTGTAAAACTTCATGTGGGAAATCTGCTTAGTTTACGCAGCCCCTGCGTGGCGCACTTTTTTATCTATCAAACTATATTCGCTTAAATAATTGCATATTTTTGTTTTCAATTTTAATTTGTTTATTGACTATTTTCGGTCACAATTTTTGTTTAATCGTTACGAAACTCGATATTTAATCTAGTTAATCACGTATTTAATAAGCACGAAGTAAATGAAAGCCACCCTCCAGGAGCGATGGTTCCAGTAATGTTCTAGACGTCGCCAGTAGGGACCCATTCCAACAATTGACTGGAATTTCCCGGCAAGGGGCAATGCCTGGAGGGTTCCCTAACTGCTGGGCGAGCTGGGACGCTTTTATAGACGGGCGGCGAGATCAAGTAAAAGGGCTGAGAAGGGTTAAGGTCCCAATTGACGCCGTCTAGAACAGGGGTGAGCAACCTTTTTAACCAACAGGCCAATTTAAATTGTTAAATTTATTTGGTGGGCTGCACATTAAATAACACTTATTAATTTTACAAAACTTTATTTATTATAAACATTAGAATAGTAAAATATAAGAATTAAAAAAAATGAAGATTTCATATACAAATTTTAATGCAAATAAAAAAATCGCGTCTTGAGTACGACCTCAATAGCTGATTTCCCTCAATGGAAATCTGCTTAATATAATCTAATCAGACATTTGGCACTGTTTTTTCTGTACAAGCTGATCAATATCAGCCGGAATTGATGAAGTAGCTACACGTATCCAGCTTTCTAATCGGGCATCAATCAGTCTTGATTTCTGTTGTTTTCCCAAGTTTTTCTCCATTTGATTAAACTTATCTATCCGGAGTTGTCCGGTTAAGTTTTTATATTGTTGTTCATGTTTTGTATCCTAATGCCTTTGTATGTTATATTCTTTTAATGCCGACACAGTCTCTGAGCATATTGAGAATACAGCTTTATCTTTGAGGAAAGTGAAAAAATAATCAAATTTCCACATTTCATGGTAATGCCTGTGCTAATCTGCAACCTTCCATTTTTTCATTTGCTTTTCCGACATAATATTAGGGATAAAAAATTCGAAAGTTAAAACAAGTTGTAGGAAAAATTAATTTTGAATAAAAAACTCTAATATTACCTTTTTGACATTGCACTCATGCATTTCAAGAAACACAAAAATTTCTAATATTGCCAGTTAACAGCTTACCAGACTAATTGTGTGGCAGAAGCAAACACAAACAAATACAGACGCGGCGCGTTCGTATTGAATGTTTGAACAAGTTGCCGAGTAGTAAGTAACTCGTCACAAAAAAATGGCTTCGGTTTAGTATGTACTACCATTAAATTATAATTTATTTTTTACTATATTATGATGGGAGAAAGTCGATAAAATAAATTCAGTTTTAGAAATGCTTGGCGGGCCGCATAAACATGGTGAAAGGGCCGCGTGTTGCTCATCCCTGATCTAGAACATTACTGGAGCGATTGCTCCTGGAGGGTGGTTTTCATTTACCTCGTACCAATTAAATACGTGTCTAACTCTGCATAATTTTTCCAGTCCACAGTTTTCACAACAGTACGTACTATTCTATCTTTACCGAAACGGATAATGATTTCTTTTATATAAAACTAAAAATAATTTAAATAAACTAAAAATGGTGATCGTCGATACCCAGAATCAGATTGGGAGATTTGGAAAACGGGCAAAATACGGTCAAATATCGAGTATGGTGTAAATAAAAAAAAATATTTTGGAGTAAAGAATGAAAAGTCTTAATCGACGACGTCATCACATAACGTATTTACATGTATCTCAAAAATTAAAAGATCAATGAAAACCATGAACATGAGTAGGAGTATGGCTGAAAACTGAAATATGTAAATATCTCGTTTAATATTCAATACAGAGAAAATATGTCCATAACAACATTTATAGAATATTAAATTTGCAATAAGATTGATTCTATACAATACTCCCCTCCCCTTGTCTGATTTCAGCCTTTAACGAACTTATCGAGTTTGGTAACTGTTAAACAAAAAAAGTCCCTCACTCAAGGGCTGCGTAAACTAAGCAGATTTCCCTCGTGAAGATTAATAATAGAAAAACCTACATATTGCTAACACAACACCACCGTAAATATTAAGTGAATAAATAAAAAAATGGTATTAAGAAATCTTTCCTCTGCCGGCGGGAAGCGTCTCGCTGGGAAATGGAAACAAAAAGGTCTGCCACGGCTCAACGGAACAAAAAAACAATAACTGAAACAATATAACATTTTCATTTTATTGAAAACTATGTACTATACCTTATACTGTAATTAATAATGAATCAGAATAATTATTATCTCAATCAATCAAATTTAAGTAGTTTAAGAACTTAAGACGGGGGGGGGGGGGCACAAGAACGTACTTGTATCTATCTCGTATAATAAAGGTCTCTGGAAAACAATAATTGATATTTAAGCTTCGAATAATGTGGTTTATTATATAACTGAGTATTTTTTATGTTACACGAGTAGAATTGCGGTTTACTGAAGGCTGAAAACTGAAAAATGCAAATATCTCGGTTAATATTCAAGATAGAGAATGCATGTATATAACAATATTAATTGTACATTTAATTTGCAATAAGATTGATTTTAAGAATTTTTCGATTCGATTTATAGTAACGGAGATATTTCGAATTTTCGAATATCCTCTCCTCTAAACCTCCCTCCCATTGGTCCGATTTCAGCCATTAACGAACTTGGCCTTTATTTTTAGTTAAAACATTTTAATATCGAGTTTGGTAACGATCAAGCAAAACTTGCGACCATGAACATGAATAGGAGTGGGGGTTTACTAATGGCCGAATACTAAAATATGGAAATATCTCGTTTAATATTCAATACAGAGAAAATATGGATATAACAACATTTATAGATTATTAAATTTGCAATAAGATTGATTCTATACAATACTCCCCTCCCCTTGTCTGATTTCAGCCTTTAACGAACTTATCGAGTTTGGTAACTGGTAAACAAAAAAAGTCCGTCACGCAGGGGCTGCGTAAACTAAGCAGATTTCCCACGTGAAGTTTTACTCTCATCTGTTATCCGCCCCGATTTCATAAAAATGCAAATATCACGGTTAATATTCAAGATAGACAATAAATGTATATAACATAATTTATAGTAAATTTAATGTTCAATAAGATTGATTCTATAGAATTTTTCGATCCGACGTATAGTAACGGAAATATTTCGAATTTTAGAAAATCCTCCCCTCTAAACTCCCCCTCCCATTGGTCCGATTTCAGCCATTAACGAACTTGATCTTTCTTTTTACATAAAACGACTAAATATCGAGTTTTGTAACGATCAAACAAAAATTGCGACCGCTAGAGCGGTAACAGACAAATATATATATATATATATATATATATATATATATATATATATATATATATATATACAGTTTTGAACGGACCTCATTTTCGTCATCTATTAGGTAGGATCGATGGACATTTGAAGAAAAATTTTGAAATTTCCGTCATGAGTACAACCTCAATAGCTGGTTTCCCTGAAGGGAAATCTGCTAAAATTGCGACCACTAGACCACTAGAGTGATAGCAGATGTATATATATATATATATATATATAGTTTTAAAAGGACCTCATGTTAGGAAGGATCGATGGACATTTGAAGAAATATTTCGAAATTCGCATCATAAGTAAAACCTCAATAGCTGAATTTCCCTTAAGGGGCAGATTTCCTTTAAATGAGACTGTCTGATTATTTCTAAGAGATTAGGCCGTGTCATCTCTTTTAGTTTTTATTTCCGCCCACCGGAACCACGGCATATCTTTGCCAGGTGGGCGATAAAGCCCACTTTCCAAACCACTCGCCTAGCCTGTGGGTGTGATGGTGTAGTAGTAGTCCATGCTGAATGCCATACCTCCCGTCCGTAACGAATTCAATGAGTAGAATTTGATTAATTGATATATACAATCATTTAAATAGCACCAAAATTCATTTATTTCTTCTGTAATAAGAGACCTATATAAACAGGACTTAATATTTCAGAGGGGCCTGAGATGTTTCTGTCCATTGGTTTTAAGTGATCTCATGAGTAGAAGTGGAGGTTAAAAGAAGACTGAAAAAAGTATAAATAACTCGGTTAATATTCGAAATAAAGAAAAGTTATGTATAACATCAACTGCAAAATATTATATTTCCAACAAGATTGGTAATATAAAATCTTTCGATCTAGCTCATAATAATATATATATATACATAAATTTTCAATGAGATTTCCCATTGGGGAAATCGGTATTGAGGTTGTACTTATGAACCGATTTTCGAAAACATTTCATCAAATGTCCATGGATAAAGGAGGAAAATGAGGTCCTTTCACAATTATATACATGTACATATATAAAGTTATTTTTACGACATATTGATAAGCTTGTTATTTATAGATATGTAAAGTTATCAATTGAGTTAGCATGTTATCTCTCGAAATGTTTGTTTAGTTATAGTGAACCAAACATATTTTTCGTATTCCATTATATATTTTTTTTTTTTATAAAATTAATGGAATGAATGCATTTTACTTCAAATACTTACGATGGTTTTCAAAACATTTCTTCGAAACCCACATAGGTGATGAGGTCCGTTCAAAATATATATATATATATATATATATATATATATATATATATATATATATATATATATATTTGTCTGTAAAAGTTCTAGCGATCACAATTTGTATCTGATTAATACCGAACTCGAAAATTCCAAATATCTCCGTTATTATCTAATAGCTAATCTTACTGCAAATAATCTTAACCCAGATATCTGGAATTTTTAGTTTTCGGCTTTCAGTAAGCCCCCCCCCCCACTCCCACTTATGTGCTGCATTAACTGAGCAGTTTCCCACGTGCGTTACGCATATGCAATTATCTCAAAACGTAAAAGTTCAATGATTACAATATTTGGTATTTAGGCTTCAAATAAAGTGCTTCATAACATAATAGCATATTGTTAATATGAGATGAGTGGGGGGGAGGGCTTGTATATATTTGCTGTTACCGCTCTAGCGGTCGCAATTATTGTTTAATCGTGCTGAAATCACACAAGGGGGAGGGGGGTTTAGAAGGGGAGAATTACTAAAATTATAAATATATCCGTTACTATACGTCGAATCGAAAAAATGTATAGAATCAATCTTATAGCAAATTACATGTACTATAAATATTGTTATATACATTTATTCTCTATCTTGAATATTAACCGAGTTATTTGCATTTTTCAGCCTTCAGCAAACCCCCACTTCTACTCATGTTACATAAACAATACTCGGTTATGTAATAAACCACATCATTCGAAGCTTAAATACCAAATATTGCTTTCAAGAGACATTTATTATAAGAGATACATGCAAATATGTTCTGGTGACCCCCCCCCCCTTCTTAAGTTTCTGGTCTACTTAAAATTGATTGATTCAGATAAAAAATTATTCTGATTCATAATAAATTTCAGTACTAGATATTGTAAAAAGTTTTCAATCAAAGTAATACGTTATATTCAGACACTGTTTTTCTTTCCGCTAGGAAGTTGGCACAATTGTTTGTTTACATTTCAGATGCTTCCCGTCAGAAGGTTTCTTATTATGGTTCGTATTTATTCACTTAATATTCACGGTGCTGTTGTGTTAGAGGTATGTAGATTTATCTATTTTATTAAACTTCACGTGGGAAATCTGCTTAGTTTACGCAACCCCTACTTGATGGACTTTGTTTTAGCAGATTTCCCTTAAGGGAAATCAGCTATTGAGGTCGTACTCATGACGCGAGTTTTGAAACATTTCCTCAAATATCCGTCGATCCTACCCAGGAGATGATGAAAATTAGATCCGTTCAAAATTATATATATATATATATATATATATATATATATATATATATATATATATATATATATATATATATATATATATATATATATTTGTCTGTTAACGCTCTAGCGGTCGCAATTTTTGTTTGATCGTTACCAAACTTCATATTTAAGCGTTTTATGTAAAAAGAAAGATCAAGTTCGTTAATGGCTGAAATCGGACCAGTGGGAAGGGGGGGTTTAAAGGGGGGATTTTTGAAAATTCGAAATATCTCCGTTATTATGCGTCGGATCGATAAATTGTATTGCAAATTAAATGTACGTACTATAAATGTTGTTCTATATATTTATTCTGTATCTTGAATATTAACCGAGATATTTGCATTTGTATTGTGTGAGTGGCCGGCAGGAGTCGGCTATGTTCGGGACTATCCGCCGAGAGCTAGTGCGGCCGTTTCTGTAACTACTCGTATTCATCCCTCGTGAATAGGTCTAGAGATTCCTTCCTATTACTGTTATTATTAGGCAGATTTCTCTATTGTCTTCACGTGGGAAATCTGCTTAGTTTACGCATCCCCTGCTTGACGGACATTGTTTTCTTAAGTTTAAGTTAATGGAATATAAATGCATTTCACTTTATATACCAAAAGAGAAGCTGTGAGCAAACAGGTCAGTGTGTATTAAAAGCCAAACCAGTTCTGTTGCACGAAGCACAACTCCTTCTCCCAAATATCCTCATAACGGTTTCAGCTCAACTCACAGAATCACTTTCACTTCTCTCCTAGGCTCACTGCATCGTTGTCCTACTCTTCCAACATTCTAAACCTTATGTGAATGCTTCAAATGAACTGTTTTAGCAGATTGCCATTAAGGGATATGTTATTCGTGCTTTCTTATTTTCTTCTTTCAGTTACCCTCCCCCCCCCCTTTCCCTTTGACTCATCGGTTTTGGTCTTAGAAATAGAGAGTATGTGGTGAGATGAGATCACGAGTGTGCTATGCTAGCACGTGGGAAAACCGTTTAGTTTACGCAGCCCCTGCTTGACGGAATTTTCTTTTTTCTTATCACAGACGTAGTCTAAAGTCCAGTCCTTCAAGGAAATCAGCAATTGAGGTCGTACTCATGGCGCGATTTTCGAAAATTTTCTTCAAATGTACATCAATCCTACCTAGGAGATAACGAAAATATGATCCGTTCAAAATTGTATATATATACAGGGTGGGGCAGAATGGACTCCCTGATTTGAAGGATGAATTGTGAAAGAACAAATAAAGATAATCTCAAAACGTTTTTATTTCCCAAAACTACATTCAATGCCATTTTATTCTCATTTGGTTTTGAAAATTAGTTCATCCAGGTGACGACCTTGGCGAGCGATCCACATGTTGAGTCGTTCAAAAAAGTTTCCGAAAACTCTTCTCAGCATATCTTCTGATATTCCAGCGACGGCATCTGTAATTGCCTCCTTAAGGGCTTCCAAGGTCCTGGGTCGAACTTTGTAAACCTCAGCTTTGAGATAACCCCAAAGAAAAAAATCGCATGGGCCCAAATCCGGGGAGCGAGGGGGCATGGAACTTAACCACGTAAGATCAGGAGGCTGGGAAACAGTGCAGGATTTATCATTGTTTTTAAAGAACGTTTCAACGACAAAGCCTCTATGCTCACCAGACCACTGCATGGCGACTACTGAAATGAAAATGGCATCGTTTTCCCGACCTAACGCAACTAATCCCACTCCGCCAACCCACCCGCGTGCTTCACAGTGAGTGTTTGAAACTAGGGAGTTCATTCTGCCCCACCCTGTGTATATATATATATATATATAAAACACAAACACACGACCGCGCTCACATATATATACATAAATGTATAAGTGTTTAAAAGCTACCGAATATATTATAAAATCACCATATAACCTATTCAAACATACGACCATACACACAGACAACACGACACTCATTTAGTCAATACGCAACCCTACTATACACGACCAGCTCACAGAAAACATTAGACAAAATATTCTAGAAATTATACATTTAAATCTACACACACACATAGACTGGATAAAAGCCCATTCAGGAAATACTGGAAACCTACAAGCTGACACGATAGCAAAGCAGCCCAAGATACCAATATAAACCCAGAATTGTCTCTCGTACCACTCTTACACATTAAAAAATACTTACGTACCGACACAATACAGAGAATGGACGACATGTAATAAATCTTACAGCTTACATCAATACATACCAAATATAACTCACAACAACTATAACACAATTAAGAGTCACCATCACAAATGCACACAATTTCTAACGGAACATGGACAGACTGGACATTATTTAACACAATTTAAAATTCAAGACAATGACAAATGTACTTGCGACTCACAGACAACGCAAACGTTTTTACATATACTTTATGACTGTTCAACATTTAATCAAAATAGATCAAATTTAATAATGAATATAATTTTAAAAGGAGGTAATTGGTCAGTACGACCTCATATTATATTTAACAAATATAATAAAGAACTTATAAAGTTTATCAAAAGTATAGATATCGATGTAGCAAAAATACATGAGAATGTAAAGTTGATTCGGAGGAATGGGAATCATAATTCAATATATTTACCTTACATAGACTCGCAAATTAAACATCGGTTGAATTTAACTTTAATTAATATGATTTTGCTCTTATTTTATTTATTTACTTTTCATTTCATTTATTAATTGTATTTGTAATTGTTACTTATTTTAATATTTTATTTTATTATTTCTTTTATGTAATATTTGAGTAGATAGTTGATTAACGTGTATATATATTCTAAAATAAAAGTGTATTTAAACATAATCATACATGTAAAATGTCATGTGGTAATGGAACATGTATTCAAATAAATAACTCCTCATTGGGTTAGTATGAGGAGAGAAAAAAATGTATTAGTGTTTCATATACTTGCTGCTCACCCCCTCCTTTTTTTCCATAGTTTTGTGTAATAAGATGCACTGCATTTGTAGCATCAGTTCACTTAGGTGAAATGTGAGCTAAATACGATTATTAAATAACTACCACTAAAGGTTCAATGCCCGTCCAGAAATACCCCATTTGGGGCCCAACTGCGTGACGTCTAAATACTCATTCACAATTAAGGATTAATTGGTCATGAACCAATAATAATAATCGCCCTCTCCCCCAGAGAGTCCTTCATTTAGGCCGTGGAGCTTGAAAGTGGGGGAGAGTGTAGTCCTTTTCCGTGACCACTTTTATGGTACAAATTGTGTGAGGGTTGCTTGATAGGGGATTGTTGGGCGTATAGGGGCTGATAAATCCATCAGTCAGTAGGGGGGGACCCAGAATGCTCCCCTGTTCCATCGACAAAAAGACTCTCGCTCAGGGCGGCCTGAAATAAAGAGATGTTTCCCGTGTTCCAATGACCCACAGGTCATGTAAAATATTCCTCTTATTTCTTCCCTAGTTAGAGCCCAATTTTAGTAAGACTAAAAATGAAGTTATGGATCGTTAAATGTTATTGAACCAATCTTGTTAAGCTATTGATGATCTACAACTGTCGATCTATCTATCGTGCATTTTTTTCGTAACTCTGCCAGCCTTCAGAATAACCACCTCCCCTTCTACTCATTTTAGCAGATTTTCCTTAAGGGAAATCAGCTATTGAGGTTGTACTCATGATGGAATTTTTGTTTCAAATGTCCATCGATCCTACCTTGTAGATGACGAAAATGAGGTCCGTTCAAAACTGTGTGTATATGTATATATATATATATATATATATATATATATATATATATATTTGTCTGTTACCGCTCTAGCGGTCGCAATTTTTGTTTAATCGTTACCAAACTTGATATTTAGTCGCTTTATGTATAAAGAAAGATAAAGTTCGTTAACGGCAGAAATCGGACCACTGGGAGGGGGGGGTTAGAGGGGAGGATTTTCGAAAATTCGAAATATCTCCGTTACTATACGTCGGATCGAAAAATTGTACAGAATCAATTTTATTGCAAATTAAATTTACTATAAATATTGTTATATACATTTATTCTCTATCTTGAATATTAACCGAGATATTTGCATTTTTATTAAATCTGGGTGGCTAACGGACGTGACTTTCCCGCCAAAAGCTAGTTCGACCGTTTCCTTGACTCCTCGGCTCCCGTGAAATTTCTCTATTGTAAAACTTCCCTTTGGAAATCTGCTTAGTTTACGCAGCCCCTGCGTGACGGACTTTTTTTTTTTAGAAGGGGGGAAATCGTAAATTCAAAATATCTCCGCTATTTTGACTCGGATCGTAAAATATTATAGAACCAATCTTGTTATGCTATTGATGATCTATTGTCCTTTTTTTCGTAAGTTAAATATTAGGCAAGTTATTCGTACTTTCTTGTTTTCTGCCTTCAGTAACTCCTCTACTCATAGGTTTTTTACCAATAATCTGCTTAGTTTTCGCAGCCCTGCGTGAAGGACTTATTATATTTCAACACGTTATTCCACCTAATAACTTTCCATAAATCAGGTTTCAACGTGAATAGGACCCGTCAGTCATATTGCAAATGTAATGTTCAATGTTGAAATGTTTTTTTTTTCTTCATTTCTCTGATTTTTAACTGAGATATTGGCATTTTTTAGTTTTTATCGTTCAGCAAACCACCACTCTCGTCATATTAAGAATAAGCTGTTATTTCATGAACCACTTCATTCTAGGGTTAAATACCAATTATGGTTTTCATTGAACTTTTACTTTGTGTGATACGTGAAAATACGTTATGTGATGTTGAGGTCATTAATTAAGACTTTTCGTTCTTTTCTCGAAAATGTTCATTTGATCTCTATCGTACTCGGTATTTAACCGTTTCAGTCAAGGCTAAAGATCATATTTGTTATTTACTGAAATCGGACTAGGAATGGTGGGGGTTCAGAGGGGGGAGGAATACAACATTTCAAAATATCTCCGCTATTATGACTCGGATCGTAAAACCTTATAGAACCAATCTTGTTACGCTATTGATGTTCTATTGCTTTCTATGCATTTTTTCGTATGTTGAGTATTAGGCAAGTTATTCGTACTTTCTTGTTTTCTGCCTTTAGTAACTCCTCTACTCATAGGTTTTTTACCAATAATCTGCTTAGTTTACGCAGACCTTTCGTGAAGGCCTTTTAGCAGATTTCCCTTAAGGGAAATCAGCTATTGAGGTCGTACTCATAACGCGGGTTTCGAAACATTTCTTCAAATGTCCATCGATCCTACCCAGGAGATGACGAAAATGAGGTCCGTTCAATACTCTCTCTCTCTCTCTCTCTCTCTCTCTCTCTCTCTCTCTCTATATATATATATATATATATATATATATATATATATATATGTATGTATTTGTCTCTAGCGGTCGCAATTTTTGTTTAATCGTCACCAAACTCGGTATTTAATCGTTTTATGTAAAAAGGAAAATCAAGTTTGTTAACGGGTGAAATCGGACCAGTGGGAGGGGGGGTGTAGATAGGGGGAGTTTAAATAATTCGAAATATCTCCTTTATTATGAATAGGATCGAAAAATTGTAGAGAACCAGTCTTATTGCACTTTACATTTACTATTAAGATTGTTATATGCATTTATTCTCTATCTTGAATATTAACCGAGATATTTGCATTTGTAATCTGCGTGTGGTCACCAGTAGGCTATGTTCGGACTTTCCGCCGAGAGCTCTGGCGGCCGTTTCCATAACTATTCGTCCCTTGTGAATAGGTTTAGAGGCTAGGTTAACTGTTTTTTGGGGCTAGAAACTACTGGGTTATTACGCCCTAAATAATGTTTTAGGTTTAGAGGGTTTTCTTACTTCTACAGTTGTTATTAGGCAGATTTCTCTATTGTAAAACTTCACGTGGGAAATCTGCTTAGTTTACGCAGCCCTTTCGTGAAGGACCTTTTATATTTCAACACGTTATTCTACCCATTACTTTCCATAAATCAGGTTTCACAAAAACTTTTTTTTTTTTTTAGCAACTCCCTTTGGGGTAATCTCCTATTACAATTGTAATCATGGCACATTTTTTGAATGATTTCGTCAAATATCCTTCGATTCTACACGAGATGGCGAAAATGAGGACCGCTCAAATTGATACAAATGTTCAATATTTCTTTGCCTCCGACCTACTCCAATTCCTCTTAATTTGTATCCATTATTCACCTAAAGGCTTCATACAATTCCCTAAGGAAATTTATTTATTTATAAAGAATAGGAATCAGTCCCTAACTATGTTTTAATAATAACTACGGAATATAACCAAATAGAGTAATCTCAATAAATTAATTCATAGAGGGAGTGGATAGAAACCAAACGTAGCACCGAGGGCACTAAATTAAATTATCTAAGCCCTTGTCTGTCCGGTTGTATGAAATAAAAGAGATTTTTCCGTGTTTCAATAACCCACAGGTCATGTAAAATATTCCTCTTATTTCTTCCTTAGTTAGAGCCCAATTTTAGTAAGACTTAAAAAGAAGTTAGGGGGCTCAGGTTAGCCATGCGAGTTAAAGCGTTGACCTTTATCTCACATGGCAAACCTTGAGTTGTGAGTTCGATTCTCGCCTGGGCAAAGGAAATTATTTAGTGACGAAATTCATTAAATAACATCCTAAAATCCCACCCTGGCTAGAAAAGGGTGGTAACCTGTAGATAACCCGTCCCAATTAGCCTGAGTTGCAAAAAGTGGATGTTAATAAATAATAATAATAAGTTATGACTTCAAAGTCTGATACATACTCTCATAGCAAGTCTCGTGTTGGACTTAATTTCTAAAGGGATTTTCATGTTCCCTTGAGGGTAATCAGCCACTAAGGTCGTACTCATAACATGAATTTTCAAACATTTCCTCAAATGCCCATATATATATTAACGCTCTAGCTGCCGCAATTTTCGTTAAATCGTTACCCAACTCATATTCTATCGTTTTATGTAAAAATAATGATCTAACTCGTTAATGCCTCAAATCTGGACCTGTGGGAGGTGGAGGGGGGAATTGAATTTATAATAAAATTTGTACTATACCATTTTTGAATTCCACGTATAATAACGGAGATATTTTGAACTTTCGAAATTCTCCCCTTCTTAACACCCCCTGTCCGATTTTAGCCATTAGTGAAATTGGTCTTTAGTTTTACACGAAACGTTTATATATCGAGTTTAAAGATAAAACAAAAATTCCGGCCGCTGAAGCGGTAATTAATATATATATGAAAATTAGTGTTGGTTACATACAACTCATTCGATCCACCTCATAATGACGGAGAATTTTTTTTGTTAAACTCTTTTTTTCCTATTCTGATATTACTCATTTCTTAAATTGATTAAACTCATAAGGCAGATATTTAGGATTGGAAATTTTAGCCCTTCTCTGAATTGCCTCACTACCTGGACGGATTTTGTAACACACACACACACACACACCCGTTCACAGAAAGTGCTTGATGGACTTTTTTCTATTCTGTCAACAAACATGGTGAGTGAGCCATGGAGCAAGACCTGTATTCACGTAATAATACTGCATTACATTTCAAAACCGAGTTTTCTCTACGGCAAACTAATTTTCTCCCTTCGCTACGTTTCGTATTATGTAAATATATTACTTATTAGCCCGTACATGCAGCAGCCCCATATTTGCATACTAAGTATTTCATAGCAAAATTCATATACCTACTCATACTTCGCTCAAACCCTAGTTCAATTTCCGACTGTCCTCTCCACTGCTATAATTGAACACAGCTGTCGCATTAAAATATTTATGCTAATAAATCATAATGCCAAAATTAATAATAACTTCTGCGAAACTTTTGAGACATAAAACTGCATTTGTTAACACGTTCTAAAAATAATTTTAGTTTTAAGATTTTTCACTAATTTTTGATAAATATTGTATTTATTAACGCCCATTTTAGTAGATTTTCCTTAAAGATATAAACACACACACACATACACAATTTGAATGAATCTCATATTTTTATCGTCTCATATTATTGAATAAATTTGAAAAAGAAATCGGAATAATTACATTATTTATCTTCGAGAAAAAACAGTAAAGAGATTAATTCAAAAAGTCCGCCACGCAGGGGCTGTGTTATCAAAGCAGAGTAACCCACTTGCTTCAAGTATATGCATTTATACCAAAAAGTAAAATTTCAATGAGAACAATATGTAGTATTTAGGATTCAAATAAAATGGTTCATTATATAACAGCATATGGTTAATATGACATGAGTAGGATTGGAGGTTTATTAACGACCGAAAACAAAAATATGGAAATATTTCGGTAAATATCCAATATAGACAAAAAATGTACAACACATCAGATTATTACATTTGCAATAAGATAGAATTTATACAATTATTCGACCCGACGCATAACGGAGATATTCGAATTTCCATAATTTTCTCCTCTTGTTCTTTCGATTTACATAAAATGGTTATATATCCAGCTTGGTAACGATAAGAAAAAAATCCGTCACGCAGGGGCTGCGTAAACTAAGCAGATTTCCCACTTGCGTCCCGTATTTCATTTATCTCATGACGTAAAAGTTCAATGAGAACAATATTTGTTATTCAGGACTCAAATAAAGTGCTTCATAATATAACGGCTTATTGTTGATATGACATAAGCAGGAGTGGGGGTTTACAGAAGTCCGAAAACTAAAAAACGCAAATATCTCGGTGTATTAGAGATAATGAAAACAAGTACATAACATCATTTATAGATCATTTAATTTTCAATAAGATTGGTTCTATACAATTTTTCAATCCGACGTATAGGAACAGAGATATTTCGAAAACCCTCCCCTTGGTCCGATTTTAGCCGTTAACGAACTTGATCTTTTTTTTTACATGAAACGACAAAATATCGAGTTTGGTAACGATTAAACAATAGTTGCGACCGCTAGAGTGGTTACAAACAAATGTGTATATATATATATATATATATATATATATATATATATATAATTGCGCTGATGTTTTCGACCAGGTTGTATTTATATGTGGTGTGATGTTCTTTTCGGAGTTTTGGTCTGTAGTACATGTAATTTTTACAGCCCTGAGGAAGAGAAAATAAAGATTCTCGAAATATCGGCATAAACTAAGATTCATTTCACCAACATTGACCAAAACTCCGAAAAGAACAACACACCATATATATATATATATATATATATATATATATATATATATATATATAAAAAGTTATGAACGGACCTCATTATCGTCATCTGCTTAGTAGGTTCGATGGACATTTGAAGAAAAATTTCGAAAATCGCGTCATGAGTACGACCTCAATAGCTGATTTGCCTTAAGGAAAATTTGCTAAAAATGGCGACGGCTAGAGAAAAAAATCTGCTAAAAGGAGGTAAACTCACCGCAACTCAGGTAACTTCGGAAGTATTGGTCAAAAATTTATAGTAATAATTCATCTCACCAATCCAGCAGGGAGTCGTGGAGTATTTACGCTTGGAGTTCACGGGACTTGAATGTGGATGATTGGAGACCTTTACCTTGGTTACTTTTCTGCTAGAGATTGGTGGAGAGTTGTTGGAAAGGGCATGGTTAAGGGGGAGGGGGTTGGGGTAGACGGTATAGGGGTTGTTAACACCCATACGGTGGGGCCACCGCCCTTACAAATAGTCAGGTGTAGTGACGTAAATGGAACGTGGCCTGTAACTTCTACAAAAGCCATCCTGTAGCTCCCTATGGCTTCTATATATATATATGTATATATATATATATATATATATATATAAATATATATATATATATATATAATCTATAATCTATCAGTGGTTGGTTTAGCCGTTGGTTGATATGATAGTAGAGGATACTTGGGCATAGGCTATAAAAATTCTCAATTCTTCAAATAGAGGAGATTATTAAATGTGCTGACAGTTTCGGGCACTATTGGTTCCCTTCTTCACAATGAACAAGAGCTCACAATAAACAAATAAAATCTACAAGTAAAAAATAGTGACACAGAGTTTTTAGCCCCCTTAAGGGAAATCGGCTATTGAGGTCGTACTCATGACGCGATTTTGTGAAAATAATTTTCAAATGTCCATCGATCCTACCCAGGAGATGACGAACATGAGGTCCCGTTTAAAATTATATATATATATTATATATATATATATTTATATATATATATATATATATTTGTCTGTTAACGCTCTAGTGGTAGCAATTTTTTTTTTATCGTTACCAAACTTTTTATATAAACGTTTTATGTAAAAACACAGATCAAGTTCGTTAATGGCTGAAATCGGACAAATGGGAGGGGGATTTTCGAAAAATCGAAATATCTCCGTTACTATACGTACAGAATCAATCTTATTGCTCATTAAATGTACTATAAATATTGTTATATACATTTATTCTCCATCTTGAATATTAACCGAGATATTTGCATTTTTCAGTCTTCAACAAATCCCCACTTCTACTCATGTTACATTAACAATACTCTGTTATGTAATAAACCGCATTATTCTAAGCTTAAATACCATAAATTGTTTTCAAGAGACCTTTATTATACAAGACAAATGCGAATATGTTATGGTGAACCCCTCCCCCCTTCTTAAGTTCTTGGACTACTAAAATTTGATTCATTGAGATTATTATTATAGTGTGCTATGCCAGCACCTGGGAAATTTGCTAAATGTACGCAGCCCCTGCGTGACAGACTTTTTATATTTCAATACGTTATTCCACCTAATTACTTTCCAAAAATCTGGTTTCACAAAAACTAATGTTTTTTATGCATTTCCCTTTAGGGTAATCTGCTATTGTAATTGTAATCATGACACAATTTTTGAACGATTTCGTCAAATATCCTTCGATTCTACACGAGATGGCGAAAATGGGGACCGCTCAAATTGATACAAATGTAAATATTTCTTTGCCTCCGACCTACTCCAATTCCTCTTAATTTATATCCATTATTCACCTAAAGGCTTCATACAATTCCCGAAGGAAATTTATGTATGGTAAGTATTACTTCGACTTTCTAATAATTAATGACTATAAAGAATAGGAATGAGTCCTCTAACTAATTTTTAATAATAATTAAGGAATATAACAAAATAGAGTAATCTCAATAAATTAATTCATAGAGGGAATAGATATAATGGAAAAGAATCCAAACGTAGCACCGAGGACTCTAAATTAAATTATCTAAGCCCTTGTTTGCGTGGTTGTATGTAAAATAATATAGCGTGGATGTTAGCTTGTATGTGTTTATGAAACAATCCACTTTGATGTCTACATTTTTTTTTAACCAATTTGAAAAACTAATACTGAAAAGTGGATGGCTTTGGTACATTTCAGAAAAAAAAAAAATCCAAGGTGAAACACAGGAAGATTTGTGTGTTTTTAAATCCACCGTAGTCAAATGGAATAGAGCAGACTGTTAACTAAAAAAGTCCGTCAAGCAGGGGCTGCGTAAACTCTGCAGATTTCCTTCGTGAAGTTTTGCAATAGATAAATCTACATACTGGTAACACAACACCACCGTGATTATTGAGTGAAATAATACAAACGATAATAAGAAATATTTCAGCCAATTTTAATAACCTCTAAACGGGAAGGTCCGAATTTTAAACAAGCAGGTCTGCCAACCACTCAGAGCTGGACAGATTGATAAAAATATTCTTCACCGAAAAAAAAAGAAATCGTACTCATGAGGCAATTTTCCTCAAATGTCCATTGACCCTGCCAATGACGAAAATGAGGTCTATTCAAAACTATATATATATCTATATATATATAAAATTGTAACCTCTGTCTGTACATTGATTTTTTTCGCGAAATTTCACGATAACTTTTCGTTTCACATGTCATAGACACCATCTCTGCATTTTGTTTCTTTCGTGTATGTTTGTTTGTTTGTTTGTTTGTTTGTTTGAGTTTGTTGTTTGTTTGTTTGTTTGTTTGTTTGTTTGTTACCTTTTTCACGCAATAAACGGCTGAACCGAATTGTATGAAACTTGGTAGGTATATTACTATTAACCCAACTTAGACTTTAGGTTATATTAATATTCTCTAAGACAAACAAGAGTGGGGGTTATTAGGGAGGGCTGAAATTAATAATAGCGATCTTTCGTTTCCTATTGGTTTTTTGGAAAATATTCACATAACAAAGGTTAGTTATTTTGTAATTTAGAGTAACTTTTGTTATATACACTTTCGTCGAATTCCGAAGTATAAATGAGTTATACGCTAAAAATTATAGCGGGAGTCAACAATTTTATTTGGCACAAAATACTCAACCGAACTAAGTAAAACTCGATATATCTATTAGCACTAACGGTTTCATTATAACAAGCCATACCAACATTTCTAGGGACGGGCAGGAGTGGGGGTTATAAGGGAAGCCAGAAATTAAAAATAGCGATATTTCGTTTCCTATTGGTTTTTCGGTAAATATGAACATATCAAAGTTGTTTACTTTGTTATTTAGAGTAACATTTGTTATATACACTTTTTTCGTATACCGAATAATAAACGAGATATACGCTAAAATCTATAGCGGAAGTGAACAATTTTATTTGGAACAATAGACCCAACCGAAATTAATAAAACTCGGTATGTCGATTAGCACTAACGCTTTCATTATAACAAACCATATCAACAATTCTAGGCACGGAAGGAGTGGGGGTTATAAGGGAAGACTGAAATTAAATATAGCGATATTTCGTTTCCTATTGGTTTCGGCAAATATGAACATGACGATAAACAGAACATTTCAATTGTATGAAGCATTTTAAAAACAAGTAGCTGTTTCATGAGGAGCAAAGTATATTACTCCCCCCCCCTTCCTCTATCTTTTCACTGGAAACATTAATTAATCGGAAGTAAGTAATTTCATCGTTTAATGGTTTTAAAAAACATCAATTAATTCACAAAAAACGAAAGTATTTAAACCATACATAATTAGAATTGAAAATAGAAATCTGAATATAAGGTAATGTTAGCGAAATTGAGAGTTAAGCTGTTAGTAATGTTTGTGGTTAACCTGGAGCGTCAGGACGGGTGGGGAGACTTTCCTGTAATCTAGAACCTTTCTCACTTCCACTCCCTCTTTCTGCCCTCGTTTTTTTTACACACTTTTTCGTATACCGTATATTAAACGAATATACGCTAAAACCTGTAGCGGAAGTGTATTTTGTTATTTAGAGTAAATTTTGTTATATACACTTTTTTAGTATATACCGAATTATAAACGATATATATGGTAAAAACCTATAGCGGAAGTGAACAATTTTATTTGGGACAAAAAGACCCAACCGAAATAAATAAAACTCGGTATGTTATTAGCACTAACGCTTTCATTATAATAAGCTATACCACATTTCTAAGGACGGGCAGGAGTGGGTTATAAGGGAGGCCTGAAATTAAATATAGCGATATTTCGATTCACCACAATAATTTGTGCTTAATAGCTGAGTTCTATGCATAATGCACGGGAGACGGGAAATATGACAATTTGGAGGACAGTGAAGACTTACATAAAAAAATTAATTTATTATTAACTAATGCCAACAAACTGTGTTAATCCTAATAGTGGGACGGGTAAAGGTGAAAATATTGTGCAAACTAAAAAAAATACCATTACCATTCAGCCTCAAATCAATTCCCGGGCGAAGCCTGGTATCTGAGCTAGTATATATTAATATATATAATATATATATATTATATATATATATATATATATATATATATATATATTTGTCTGTTAACGATCTAGTGGTCGCAATGTTAGTTTGATCGTTTCGAAACTCTATATTTAAACGTTTCATGTAAAAATGAACATCAAGTTTGTTAACGGCTAAAATCGGATAAGTGGGAGGGTAGGTTTAGAGGGGGAGAATTTCCAGAAATCTTTATATTTCCGTAATTATGGGTCAGATCAAAAAATTATATAAGGCGAATCTTACTGCAAATGTAATGTTCTGTAAATGTTGTTATGTACGTTTTTTTTTTATCTTTGTTATGATCCGAGATATTTGCATTTTTTTAGTTTTCGGCCTTGAGTAAACCCCCATTCTTACTCATGTCTTATTAACAATAAGCTGTTATATTATGAAGAACTCTATTTGAACCCTAAACACCAAATATTGCTCTCATTGAACATTTACGTTTTGAGATAAATGCAAATACGTTCTGTGGACCCCCCCCCCCTACTTTTTTGATTACTAAAATTTGAGTAATTGGGGTAAAACTTATTCTGATTCATTATAAGTTACAGCACTAGTTATAGTAAGAAACTTTCAATAATATTAACTGGCCTGTTTTTTACAATCCACTGTTTGATGTCTACATTTTTTTTAAACCAATTTGAAAAACTAATACTGAAAAGTGGATGGCTTTGGTACATTTCAGAAAAAAAAAAAATCCAAGGTGAAACACAGGAAGATTTGTGTGTTTTTAAATCCACCGTAGTCAAATGGAATAGAGCAGACTGTTAACTAAAAAAGTCCGTCAAGCAGGGGCTGCGTAAACTCTGCAGATTTCCTTCGTGAAGTTTTGCAATAGATAAATCTACATACTGGTAACACAACACCACCGTGATTATTGAGTGAAATAATACAAACGATAATAAGAAATATTTCAGCCAATTTTAATAACCTCTAAACGGTAAGGTCCGAATTTAAACAAGCAGGTCTGCCAACCACTCAGAGCTGGACAGATTGATAAAAATATTCTTCACCGAAAAAAAAAGAAATCGTACTCATGAGGCAATTTTCCTCAAATGTCCATTGACCCTGCCAATGACGAAAATGAGGTCTATTCAAAACTATATATATATCTATATATATATAAAATTGTAACCTCTGTCTGTACATTGATTTTTTTCGCGAAATTTCACGATAACTTTTTCGTTTCACATGTCATAGACCCCATATCTGCATTTTTGTTTCTTTCGTGTATGTTTGTTTGTTTTGTTTGATTGTTTTGTTTTGTTTGTTTGTTTGTTTGTTTTGTTTGTTTGTTTGTTTGTTACCTTTTTCACGCAATAAACGGCTGAACCGAATTTTTTATGAAACTTGGTATGTATATTACTACTAACCCAACTTAGACTTTAGGCTATATTATTATTCTCTAAGACTAACAGGAGTGGGGGTTATAAGGGAGGCCTGAAATTAAAAAATAGCGGATATTTCGTTTCCTATTGGTTTTTTCGGGCAAATATGCACATAACAAAAGTTATTTATTTTGTAATTTAGAGTAACTTTTGTTATATACACTTTCGTCGTATACCGAAGTATAAATGATTTATACCGCTAAAAATTATAGCCGGGAGTCAAACAATTTTATTTGGCACAAAATACTCAACCGAACTAAGTAAAAACTCGATATATCTATTAGCACTAACGGTTTCATTATAACAAGCCATACCAACATTTCAAGGGACGGGCAGGAGTGGGGTTATAAGGGAAGCCAGTAATTAAAAATAACGATATTTCGTTTCCTATTGGTTTCTCGGCAAATATGAACATAACAAAAGTTGTTTATTTTATTATTTAGTGTAACATTTGTTATATACACTTTTTTTTCGTATACCGAATAATAAACGAGATATACGCCTAAAATCTATAGCGGAAGTGAACAATTTTATTTGGAACAATAGACCCAACCGAAATTAATAAAACTCGGTATGTCGATTAGCACTAACGCTTTCATTATAACAAACCATATCAACATTTCTAGGCACGGGCAGGAGTGGGGGTTATAAGGGAAGACTGAAATTAAATATAGCGATATTTCGTTTTCCTATTGGTTTTTCGGCAAATATGAACATGACGATAAACAGAACATTTCAATTGTATGAAGCATTTTAAAAACAAGTAGCTGTTTCATGAGAGCAAAGTATATTACTCCCCCACCCCTTCTCTATCTTTTCACTGGAACATTAATTAATCGGAAGTAAGTAATTTCATCGTTTAATGTGTTTAAAAAAACATCAATTATTTTTCACAAAAAACGAAAGTATTTAAACATACATAATTAGAATTGAAAATAGAAATCTGAAATATAAGGTAATGTTAGCGAAATTGAGAGTTTAGCTGTTAGTAATGTTCTGTTGGTTAACCTGGAGCGTCAGGGACGGGTGGGGAGACCTCCTGTAATCTAGAACCTTTCTCACTCCCTCTTTCTGCCACTCATTTGTTTTTAACACACTTTTTTCGTATACCGTATATTAAACGAATATACGCTAAAACCTGTAAGCGGAAGTGTATTTTGTTATTTAGAGTAAATTTGTTATATACACTTTTTTTAGTATACCGAATTAATAAACGAGATATATGGTAAAACCTATAGCGGAAGTGAACAATTTTATTTGGGACAAAAGACCCAACCGAAATAAATAAAACTCGGTATGTGTATTAGCACTAACGCTTTCATTATAATAAGCTATACCAACATTTCTAAGGACGGGCAGGAGTGGGGTTATAAGGGAGGGCCTGAAATTAAATATAGCGATATTCGTTCACCACAATAATTTGTGCTTAATAACTGAGATCTATGCATAATGCACAGGAGACGGGAAATATGACAATTTGGAGGACAGTGAAGACTTACATAAAAAAATTAATTTTATTATTAACTAATGCCAACAACTGTGTTAATCCTAAATAGTGGGACGGGTAAAGGTGAAAATATTGTGCAAACTAAAAAAATACCATCACCATTCAGCCTCAAATGAATTCCCCGAGCGAAGCCGGTATCTGAGCTAGTATATATTAATTATATATAATATATATATATATATATATAATATATAATAATATATATATATATATTTTGTCTGTTAACGATCTAGTGGTCGCAATGTTTAGTTTGATCGGTTTTTCGAAACTCTATATTTAAAAACGTTTCATGTAAAAATGAAACATCAAGTTTGTTAAACGGCTAAAATCGGATAAGTGGGAGGGTAGGTTTTAGAGGGGGAGAATTTCCAGAAATCTTTTATATTTCCGTAATTATGGGTCAGATCAAAAAATTATATAAGGCGAATCTTACTGCAAATGTAATGTTCTGTAAATGTTGTTATGTACGTTTTTTTTTTATCTTTGTTATGATCCGAGATATTTGCATTTTTTTAGTTTTCGGCCTTGAGTAAACCCCCATTCTTACTCATGTCTTATTAACAATAAGCTGTTATATTATGAAGAACTCTATTTGAACCCTAAACACCAAATATTGCTCTCATTGAACATTTACGTTTTGAGATAAATGCAAATACGTTCTGTGGACCCCCCCCCCCTACTTTTTTGATTACTAAAATTTGAGTAATTGGGGTAAAACTTATTCTGATTCATTATAAGTTACAGCACTAGTTATAGTAAGAAACTTTCAATAATATTAACTGGCCTGTTTTTTTACAATTCAGACGCTTTACGTTGGGAGGTTATTAAAATTGACCGAAAGATTTCTCATTACTGATTGTATTTATTTTGTATTACCAGAATGTAGATTAATTTATTGTAAAGCATCATGTTGGAAATTTGCTTAGTCTGCACAAAAAAACAAGATTTTAAAACACAAAAAAGTTATAAAAATTGGAAATGTAGTATTCTACATTTAAATGTGTTTTAAGTATTTTCCCTATAACTTGAATATTAACTGAAGTATTTGTATTCTGTGTCCTTTTATCTCAAATGAGTTATGATTATTGCGATGGTGTGACACTCCCCTTGTTTTATTCGATCATCCAATTTTGGCAGGTTATGCCTTACTAAAAATAGAAAGAAAGCCTTCGAAGAGATTGTATTGGACCATGTGTGGGGATATCTATAATAATTGACTGAAGGAGAGAAGACAGTCATGAGTTGTTTGGTTACATATTTTTAATGTGGTCGGAAGACAAGATACAATGAAGACAAGTATAACCACGACTTCATTCAATTCAAACCAACAAGAGCGATGCTGTCAATGCTTTCTCCAAGGGCTTCAACCAAATTGACTTACCGAATAAGAAAATTGCCTTCCGCCAAACCTCCTAACTGGGTTTCCTTTTATAAGGAAAGGAGGTAAAGCGCTAAAACTTTGTTTTATTTTGATATTGCCGATAGTTGGAGAAAGAGTATGAGATTGCATAAAGCGGAACTTCCTTAACGAGTGGATAAGGTACGAGGGAAGATATGTTGGAGAGAGAAGAAAATAAACCTCAAACCGTCAAACTAGAAATATGTTCCTCCGTGAATACAAAGCGTAAACTAACGTTACCAAGCCATTTCGAATTCTAGTCTCATATATTGCATGTGCCTTACATACAAAAGTTTTTAAACAGAAACCCTAGGTCGCTCGGAATATTGGATTGATGCTATGTGTGGCTGATTAGAACCTGTCTAGTACATTGCTCCTTTTCTTAAATCATTGTATTTTTAGCATAAGGGAACAGCTATTGAGGTCCTACTCATGACGCGATTTTCAAAAAATGCCCCTGCTTTTGTTTCAGATTTATTTTTTATTTTATTTATTTGGTTTTGTGCTCCACAGCGATGGTGATTGGCATTATTAGGATGATATATTTACTCCTTCATGTGCTTCCCTTTTTTGTACTTTATTTTTATATTATGGAAAATATTTCTTTAATATCTGATTCTTTCTTGGTCTAAATAATATAATAAAAGTCAACCCTTTTAAATCTTTTTAGGTATGCTGTAGACCTATTCTATTTTGTATTATATGTTTTTGTAAATGTTGATGTGTTTTAGATATGTTAGTATGTGTGGTATATATTGGCTGCTGTCAGTTAGTAGTTCTGTCCTACCGTGGGGTATGTGAAATGTTTTTCGTTGGATGCTGTCTGTCAGTATGTGTTTTATCGTAAGGTATTTGTTGCAGTATTTGCATATAGGGTTATCAGTCCTTGTCATTAAGTGTCTATGTGTCAGGTATGTGTGGCCGATCCTGAGTCTGGCAAGAACTACTTCCTCCCGTCTAGTACTCCTATGGCTCGATGGCCACTCCTTAATAGTACTTTTGATATTGCGGAGGTGGTTGTTTACTTCCATCCATTCTGATTGCCATTTGTTTAGGATTCTGTAGCGTATATGTTTCACTATGTCTTCGTATAATAAGTTTGTTTGTCTGTATTGAGTTTGTTGAGTAATTAGTTAGGCTTGGTAGTCTGCTGTCGTACTAAGTCCAAGGTCCTCGTGTCCTGGCAGCCAATATAGGCTAATTGTAGTTTGGTATGTTTGTTGTTTATGAATTTCTTCTGTTATGTGCTATTGAATGAGTGATGTAAATGTCTCGGAGGGTTGATAATGAAAATAAATAAAGATTTATTTAAAAAGTTTCTAAAATTCTGTTTGAATTCAATTCCATGTATAGTCTTATTATATACAATCCATTTTATGAAGTTTAAAAATTATATTTGTACAAAAAAGAACTGAGGAGTATAACGAAGGTTACCACAGTAAAAGCCTCAAATGTTGTGGGAAAACCTATTTTAAAGATAGGAATGTTTTGGTTTAGAAAAATGAAAAAATGTCATTAGAGTAATTATTATGAAAATGTACATTATAACTTTCAGGAATTGTAATCTGGCCAGAGAAACAGTTAAAAAACTGTGGCTGCGTAAACTAAGCAGGTTTCACACGTGACGTTTTACAATAGGTAAATCTACATACTGGTAACACAAAATAAATACATACGGTAATGAGAAATCTTTCAGTCAATTTTAATAACCTCCCGACGGAAAGCGTCTGAATTTTAAAAAAAAATAGGGCAGCCCACCTCTTAGAGCTGAATAGATAGATAGAAATATTCTACACCTGAAAGAAAAACAATTACTGAAATATATCTGAAAATAACACATTAATTTTATTGAAAATTGCTTACTATACCTATTCCTGTAACTTATAATGACTCAGAATAAGTCTTATCCCAATTAATCAAATTTTAGTAATCCAAAAAGTGGGGGGGGGGGCAACAGAACATATTTGCATATATTGTTTGTTTATTATTATGTACGTCCACTTTATGCTACTAGGCTTAATCGGGACGGGTTATCTACAGGTTACCATCCTTTTCTAGCCAGGGTGGGCTCAAGGAGTTTATTTAGTGATATTTGCATATATCTCACAAAGAAAACGATCAATGAAAATAATTTTTGGTATTTCATCTTGGAATGAAGTGATTCATAATACAGCAGCTTATTATTAATATGAAAAATGCAAATATCTCGGTTAATATTCAAGATAGAGAATAAATATATACAACAATATTTATAGAACATTTAATTATCAATAAGATTGGTTCTATACAATTTTTCGATCTGACGTACAGTAACGGAGCTATTAGGAACTTTCGGAAATCCCACTCTAAACCCTCCTCCCCTTGTTCACTTTTAGCCATTAATGAACTTGATCTTTCTTTTTACATAAAACGTTTAAATGTTAGGCATTTCATCTTGGAATGAAGTGGTTCATGGTGGAACAGCTTATTATTAGCATGACATGAGTAGGATATGGATGTTTACTGAAAGCCTAGAACTATATAATCCTATATCTTGCTTAATATTCATTATACAGAAAGTATGTATTAAAAAATACTTATAGATCATTCAGTTTGCAATAAGATCACAATTTTTCGATCGGACGTATAGTATCGGAAATATTTCGAATTTTCAGAATTCCCTCTCTTTAACCTTCCGATTTCAGCCACTAACGAACTTGATATTTCTTTTTACTTAAAACGTTTAAATATGGAGTTTCGTGACGATGAAACAAAAATTGCTATCGCTAGAGCGGTAACAGACACACACACACACACATATATATATATATATATATATATATATATATATATATATATATATATATATATGTATGTATATAATTTTGAACGGACCTCATTTTCGTCATCTCCTGGGTAGGATCGAGGACATTTGAAGAAATATTTCGAAGATCGAGTCATGAGTACAACCTGAATAGCTGATATTTAAGGGAAACCTGCTAATTACACAATAGTAGATAAAAACAGTCTTTTCCACCATTAACGTTGGTATCCCTGGGCCCTCCAATAAAAGGAGCAGCGATGGCGAAATTGAGAACACCCATGGTGGCTAAACGGAGAACACCCATGATGGGCGTTTCTAAACACTCCTATAAGTGCCGCCATAAAACCCATCCTTTCCTTCGACCTATTATAACTCTTTCGTATAGAAATTCACGGGCGTGGATAATCAACGCCGTCTGAAGCCAATCAAAATTCTTCGTCTCCCCTCAATTGACACTCCCCTTTCCAATGTCTTCTTCCTTTCCTTTTTTGGGTGGTTTCGCCATTGGAGGTATGCCATAACTCACGTGTCTCACTGTAGGCGGTATCTGCGATAAAAAATAAAAGTCCGTCACGCAGGGGCTGGGTTAACTAAGCAGATTTCCCACGTGAGCTATATATTTGCATTTATCTCAGAACGTAAACATTCAATGAGACACAATATTTGGCATTAAGGATTCAAATAATGCGAGGAGTCAACTGAAGGCCAAAAAGTAAAAAAGTCCGTCACGCAGGGGCTGCGTAAGCTAAGCAGATTTCCCTCGAGAAGTTTAGTAATAGATAAATCTACGTACTGGTAATACAACACCACCGCGAATAAATGCAAACGGAAATAATAAATGTTTCATCCAATTTCAATAACCTGCCGATAGGAAGCGTTAAGTTAGAAATGAAAACAAACGGGTCTGCCCGCCTCACACCGGAAAGAAAAACAATTACATACTGAAATATATCAGAAAAATATAAAATTAATTTTATTGAGAACTATTTACTATATGTAGTACTGTACTTAATAATGATTCAGAATACTTGTTATCTCAATCAATCAAATTTTAGTAGTCCAAAACCTTAAGTCGGGGGGGGGGGGGGCACCAGGACATATTTGCATGTATCTCGTATAATAAAGGTCACTTCAATACAATTTTTGGTATTTAAACTTCGAACAATGTGATTTATTATGTAGCAGAGTATTGTTTATGTAACATGAGTAGAAGTGGAGGATTCCCGATGGCTGAAAATTGAAAAATGCAATTATCTCGGTTAATATTCAAGATAGTGAATAAATATATGTGACAATATTTATAGGACATTTAATTTTCAATAAGATTGGTTCTATACAATTTTTCGATCCGACATATAGTAACGGAGATATTTCGAAAATCCTCCCCCCAAATCCCTCCTCCCCCTGGCCCGATTTCAGTCGTTAACGAACTTGATCTTTCTTTTTACATAAAACTAGGAAATATCAAGTTTGGTAACGATTAAACAATAATTGCGACCGCTAGAGCGGTAACAGACAAATATATATATATATATATACAGTTTTGATTATTTATTACTTTTTATTACTCATTTTCGTCATCTCCTGGGTAGGATCGATGGACATTTGGAAGACAAATTTTGAAAATCGCGTCATGAGTACGACCTCAATTGCTGATTTCCCTTGAGGGAAATCTGGTAAAATGGAAATATCTCTGTTAATTATCAAGATAGAGAAAAAATGCACATGGCGTCAAACAATGTCTTTTATAGAACTTTAAACTTGCAATAAGATTGGTTCTGTACACTTTTTCGATCCGACGTATAGTAACGTATGGTAAATCAGTTACCATTGGTATTCGAAAGACAAGGAATTTAACTGACATCGCCCGTTAGCAATGAGTACCAGTGTCTTTGAGAGTGTGCACTAAAGTACAGAGCTCATTCAAGAAGGAAATTGACACTTAGTACAAAATTACTTAGTTCAGAAAAATTTTATTGGTAAAATAAAATACTGGATATTTGTTATTTTTTTATGAATCGTAATAGTTACCCCTTTAACAAAACTCTTTTATAACTTTTACATAGGAAGAAATGTATTATGACATTGAAAAAACTTTTATGAGGTTTAAATTACGTTTTCATCCTTCTAAAAAAATTAATGAATGTTTAGAATATTTATCCTTAAATACTAATTTTGTTTAATAATGCACAAGGTTTTGCAGATTTTTGTATACGCTCTTATACTGTTCGTTAAAAAAAAAAAAAAAAGTTAATGTATTTTCTTAAATATCGTGGACATATTAAATTAAATAAACTAAAGGTTTTGATACACTTCATATAAATTCATTTAGTTTGAGTGTGTTGAACAATATCTCCGACCCAGTGCATCGAATGAAAAATGTTGTAGACCATCATTTATAGATCTATTCATACTAAATGAAAAAGTCCGTCATGGACTTGCGAGGGCCTGCGTTAACTAAGCAGATTTCCCGCGTGCACCACGTATTTGCATTTATCTCAAAACTTAAAAGTTCAATGAGAACAATATTTGGTATTTAAGCTTCAAATAAAGTGCTTCATAAAATAATAGAATATTATTAATATGAGATGTGTAGGAGTGGGGCTTTACTGAAGACCGAAAACTAAAAAAATGCAAATATCTCAGTTAATAATCAAGATAGTGAAAAAATGTACATAATAACATTTATAGAACGTTACCGTTGCAATAAGATTGGACCTATACAATTTTTCGATCCGACGCATAATAACGGAGATATTAAGAATTTTCTAAATTCTCCCCCCTCCCCCTTGTCCGATTTCAGCCGATAACGAACTTGAATTTTCTTTTATTAAAAAACGATTATATATCCAGTTTGGTAACAAGATAAAAATTGCGACCGCTAGAGTGGTAACAGACAAATATATATATATATATATATATAGTTTTGAACGGATCTTATTTACGTCATCTCCTGGGTAGGATTGATGGACATTTGAAGAAACATTTCGAAGTCGCGTCATGAGTACGATCTCAATAGCTGATTTCCTTTAAGGGAAATCTGCTAAAAGGTTCTTTACAAATCTATTGCATCTCTAATAGGTACGCAATTTTTATTTTCACCCACCTTTAACCTCCTCCTCTTTTGATAAATATAAATGATCTCCATTATTTTGGGTTGGTAACAAACTACATTATTACACGAATTGGTAATAAAATTATTTCGTACAACTGTTACTCCACGCATTCTGTTATAAAAATACGAATATAATGCACGGATGATAATTTCTGAATGGTATTAATGCGAAGGACTTTATTTTCATTACAATTAATTTGGAAATAGGCTTTATTCACTGAATGAGTATACTGTACCTCTAACCTGTTTTCAAGGGGCACAGGTTAGCCATGTGAGTTAAAGCGTAGACTTTAATCGCACATGGTAAACCTAGAGTGGCGAGTTCGATTATCGCCTTGGGCAATAGGAGTTTATTTAGTGACGAAATTCATTAAATGAAATCCTTAGTCCCACCCTGGTTAGAAAAGGGGGGTAACCTGTAGATAACCCGTCCCAATTAGCCTCAGTTGCAAAAAGTGGACGTTAATAAATAAATAACCTGTTTTCTGGAGCAGCCATTGACACGTTTTCATATTTCTCAATATTTTTCTTCGTCCCAAGGAGTTTTATTAACCTTCTTTTCGTTGTATTGAGCTCCTTCCTTGAGAAACAGCTTTAAAATTTGAAAACTTATGATACCAAGAAGATGAAGGCAAGTCGCTATTAGAAGAGACAATGGGGGAACCAATAACCCTCTCCCTTCTGAAGGAAGTTAAGAAGGGATACTGGGATAAATCCCACTAGGAAGGCATCCCCCACCCCTGGATTTCGGGGGGGGGGGTTCAGTATAAAATTACACAATGCCTGTCATATTATCATAGAGGACTTATCAGGGGTCTGCATGAACATTCTTTTCTCTTCATTTTCTTGTCTTTTATGCTAAACGATCAATACGTTTTGCCCTATAAATTTCCGTTCCTTAATTGTAGAATATAAGAGCAATAAGACTGCGTGCAAGGTTACACTCTAGGCCGTTATAAGATATAATACAATTATAAGAAATTTTGTGAAATAGAATTTATACAAAATTAAATAAATTTAAAAGTCCGTCACGAAGGGACTGCGTAAACTAAGTAGATTTCCCACGTGAAGTTTAATAATAGATAACACAACACCACCGTAAATATTAAGTGAATAAATACAAACGGAAATAAGAAATATTTCAGTCAATTTCGACAACCTGCCAACTGGAAGTGTCTGAAATGTAAACAAAGAGGTCGGCCAGATTCACGCCGGAATGAAAAATAATTGCTGAAATATATCAGAATATAACATATTAATTTTATTGAGAACTATTTACTATATCTAGTACTGTAATTAATAATGAGTCAGAATAATTGTTATCTCAATCAATCACATTTTAGTAGTCCAAGAGATGTATCTCGTATAATAAAGGTCCCTTGAATACAATATTTGGTATTTAAGCTTCGAATAATGCGGTTTATTATATAGTAGAGTATTGTTTTTTTTTAACATGAGTAGAAGTGGGGGTTGGCTCAGGGCTGAAGAGTGGAACATGCAAATATATCGGTTACTATTCAAGATAGAGAATATAACAATAATTACAGTACATTTAATTTGCAATAAGATTGGTTCTATACAATTTTTCGATCCGACGTATAGTAGCGGAGATATTTTGAATGTTCGAAATTCCTCCCCCCTAAGCTCTCCTCCCTCCCCTTGGCCCGATTTCAGCCGTTAATGAACTTGATCTTTTTTTACAAAAAAAAAACAAAAATAAAACGACTACATATCGAGTTTGGTAGTGTTAAAACAATAATTGCGACCGCTTGAGCTGTAACAGACAAATTTACAAATATATATATATAGATAGATAGATTCATAGGTTGATATATATATATATATATATATATATATATATATATATATATATATATATATATATATTATAAAGTTTTGAACGGACCTCATTTTCGTCATCTACTAGGTAGGATCAATGGACATTTGAAGAAAAATTTCGAAATTCGCGTCATGAGTACGACCTCAATAGCTGATTTCCCTTAAGGGGAATCTGCTAAAAGTTGTGATTTTAGAGAAAAGGAACCCCTCGATAAGGAGCTTAAAATGCTCGAAAACCTTTGGAAATGAAAAGAACCTTATTTCTTTATAAAGAAAGGAAAAATAGATTTTCTTTTTGGTTCAGGGTGGCTTCATGTTCTAATTATATGTCTGTGTTATTATATATATATATATATATATATATATATATATATATATATATATATAAAGACATTTTATTGGACCTCAATTGGTGTTATATTTCCTGGGATCAGTGGACATTTGATAAATGTTTTAAGGAAAACCTCAGCGCCTTATTTCCCCTCCAAGAAAATTTGGTAAGAAAAAAAAAAGTTTACTCGTAAAGCACCGCAATAACACTTAACACGTTTCAAGTTTATAGAGTTGTAAAGTGGGATCCGGAGCTCTTTTACTTTATGATGGTTATTGAGAGCTACAAAGAAGCTAGGTTGTTACACTTATAACTGTCTCTTGAAACCATAACATTTCAATAGTACCTTAAGCACAAAATCCCCGTTTATATTTCTGTTCTTCTGTAAGTCGAGAGTTATTACTTCATTGTCCATGAAGGCATTAAGTCCGCCACACTAGGGCTGCGTAAACTAAGATTTCCCAAACGAAGATTTACAATAGATAAGTAAACATACTGGTAACACCACCGCGAATATTAAGTAAATAAATACAAACGGTAATGAGAAATGTTTCAGTCTCAAGTTAATAACTCTAAAAGGGAAAGCGCCAAACAGGCAAGCCAATCTGAATTCTAGACCGGAAAGGAAAACCATTAACGAAATTTATCGGAAAATAACATTAATTTTATTGAAAACTATTTACTATAGATAGTGCTTTAATTTGTAATGAATCAGAATAATTTTAATCTCAATAAATAAAATTTTAGTAATCCAAGAACAAAAGAAGGGGGGCGGGATCAACGGAACGTATTTGCATATATCTCACAAAGTAAAAGTTCAATGAAAACAATATTCCTTATTCAACCTTGTAATGAAGTGGTTCATGACATAACAGCTTATTATTAATATAACATGAGTAGGAGTGGGGGCTTACTGAAAGCGAAAAACAATAAAATCTAAATATATCGGTTAATATTCATGATACTGAAAATATGTATACTCGATATTTATAGATCATTTAATTAAAATAAGATTAGTTTTATACAATGTTTCGATCCGACGTATAGTAACGGAGATATTTCGAATTTTCAAAATCCCCCTACTCCTCCGATTTCAGCCATTAACGACTTGATCTTTCTTTTTACATAAAACGATTAAATATGGAGTTTGGTAACCATCAAACATTAATTGCGACCTCTAGAGCGTCCACACACACTCACACACACACACACACACACACACACACACACACACACACACACACATACACACATATATATATATATATATATATATATATATATATATATATATATATATATATCTATTTTGAACGAACCTCATTTTCGTCATCTCCTGAGTAGGATCGACGGACATTTGAGGAAATTTTTCAAAAATCACTCCATGAGTACGACCTCAAATGCTGTATCCCCTTAACGAAAATCTGCTAACACATTGAAACCTGGGAGATGTGGCTGGTGTCAAGGTTTAGTTTCTCATACTAAACTGCTCAAAAATGAATAGGGATGTTGGCTGTTTTCTGGTATTTATGGGGCCTAGAATATTTTTTTTTTTATTATAAATATCATTAATATTTATTAGAAATTATTGTCTTTTTTCCCCCATAAAAAAGAAATTTAATTAAGATCGATTTAATTAAAATTAATAGGATAAGAAAAAATAACCAATATCCCTATTCATTTTTGAACACTATATATTGTACATATCGCACATTACCAAATGCATTTAAATGCAGACTGTAATATCCTTAGTAAAATATAAAAAAAATATATTAAAATGATATATTTTATAAAATGTACTCATTTAATTTGATGTATACATGATTGCAATTTAGTAATAACAATAAATAATAAATAGTAATAAACCATATGCACGCGCGCATACACACACACACACGCATATATATATATATATACACACACACACACACACACACACACACACACACACACACACACACACACACACACACACACACACACACACACACACACACACACACACACACACACACACACACACACACACATACACACTTTCTAGGCTCAATGAAGTGCCTCGTCTAAAATAGACTAGGAAGTGAAGGAAGAGAGTGTAAATAAACACGGGCGTATGGTGGTTGAGGCTGGGCTAGAGTCAAGCTGCTCTAGATGGGGGACAGGAAGGCGGCAGGTCCCCTTGCTTCGCAGGTCAGCCCTTTAAACCCATCCCATGGCACCGTCAAACCATTCCTTCACTATTCCCCTCCTATCTCTAGCTCTCATTCTACTCGAGATATTATCTAATCAGCTAGTCAGGTCTTACTCATGACGTGATTTTAGAAAAACGTCCTCAAATTTCCATCGATCCTACCTACCTAGTAGAAAAAAATCCGTCACGCAGGGGCTGCGTTAACTAAGCAGATTTCCCACGTGCGTCACGTATTTTCATTTATCTCAAAACGTAAAGGTTCAATAAGAACAATATTTGGTATTTAGTCTGCAAATAAAGTGCTTTATAATATAACAGCGTATGGTTAATATAACATGTATGGGAGTGGGGGTTTACTAGAGGCCCAAAAATGATAAATACAAAAATCTCGCTTAATAATCATGACAGTGGAAAAAAAAACATTCATAATAACATTTATGGAACATAACATTAGCTCACTCTCTCTCATTGTGAATAGGTGTAGCTTCTGTCAAGAGTGATGGAGATTGTATTGTACATATCACACATTACCAAATGCATTTAAATGCAGGCTGTAATATTCGCAATAAAATAAATAAATAAAAAAACAAATTATTAAAATGATATGTTTTATAAAATGTACCCATTCAATTTGATGTATACATGGTTGCAATTTAGTAATAATTAAAGACATCAAGTTACTTAATATTTGCACCTTTCTGTATTAAAACACCCACCAGACACATACACACACACACACACACACACACACACACACACACACAAACACACATATATATATATATACCATCCAATGATATTCTTTAACATTGAATACATATACAAACATTTAATTTCAGTGTTGATTTGGGGGCCAAAAGTATGATGTACCTGCATAATAACTTGGGATATAACAGGGACACGTATACTTCAACAATTTCCACGTGCTGTCCATTGCCGAGTTACTCATACCCAGTCTGCTCTATCGCCCGTGACTCCTAACAAACTGTCTTAAAATAGAACTAAGGTCAGCCTAAGCCAAGCGGAGCTTACACACTCAACAACTGCATTTTCTTGTTACTCCATTGCTTTCGAAACCTGCGTTTCCGATTGAGAAAATAAACAAATATAAACCCTTATCCTTTTCAGTAAATGTGAACTGGAACCAGTTTGCCAAAATTTCTTCAACAAATAAAGGCATTTATTTACATCTACTCTTGAAAGGAGTATAATTATAGATTCTATTGGATGCAATTTTTTTAAGTAAAGAAAAATCGTGATCCCTTGAGGAGTTTTAAGAGTCTCTCTCTCTCTCTCTCTCTCTCTCTCTCTCTCTCTCTCTCTCTCTCTCTCTCTCTCTCTCTCTCTCTCTCTTTCGATTTTTGTTCGATAGTTTCTAATTTAAGCTAATCTAAAACTAAACATCAAGTTCGTTAATAGCTGAAATCAGCCTGGAGGAAAGAGGGGTTAAGACTAGACGAAATTGAAAATACCTTTGTTATTATGTGTCAATAATAAAATTATATAATCGTGTTTCTAATTTAATTTCCCATACATGTACTTCAAGATATTTTTATTGTCAGCATTCAGGAAGTATCAGTTAGCCAATCCCAGTGTGTTATTTCAACCTTAAATACCAAATAATATTCAACGTATCGTTACTATGTTCCTTACATTAATTAATAATTTGTGTTAAGAAGTAAATTATATATATATATAAATATATATATATATATATATATATATATATATATATATATATATAATTCTGATCGGACCTCATTTTAGCAGATTTTCCTTAAGTCATTTTAGCTGATTTAGCTATTGAAGTCGTGTTCACGCGATTTTCGAATTGTTTTCATCATCATGAGTACAACCTAAATAGCTGATTTCTCTTCAGGGAAATCTGCTAATAACTGATCCTAATACTAATAATATAACTGTTAAGGGATTGGTAGAGTGTGACTGTTCTACCTGTTGGATTGTAGTATGGTCAGAGAGGAACCACGGTAGCCGAGAGCGACCTTCGCCCTCCCTGCCTCCTGCTTTTGCTCCTCTCGGCAATTACATCATACTCTCCTCTCTTCAACCTGACATTGACCTGGAGAAATAAACGCAGACCTGGTCTCTTATCGGAAGAAAGCGGTTCGGCCACCAGCACCAATCTAAATGAATGCTGTCACGCAGGGCCTACTTAATTCAGCGCACATTTCCCACCTGCTGGTGTGACACACTATTTATCACGTCTCCCAATGTGTTTTCCATTTCTAAATTAAAAAAAAAGTCCGCCACGCAGGAGCTGCGTAAACTAAGCAGATTTCCCTCGAGAAGTATAGTAATAGATAAATCTACGTACTGGTAACATAACACCAACTTGAATATTATGTGAATAAATACAAACGGAAATAAAAAATGTTTCAATCAATTTCAATAACCTGCCGACAGGAAGCATTTGAAATGTAAACATACAGTTCTGCCAATTTCTTATCGGATAGAAAAACAATTACTGTAATATATCTGAATTTAACGTATTAATTTGATTGAAAACTATTTACTATATCTAGTACTGTAATTTATAATGAATCAGAATAATTTTTATCTCATCAATCATATTTTAGTAGTCCAAAAACTTAAGAAGAGGGGATCACCAGAACATATTTGCATGTATCTCGCATGATAAATATCTCTTGAAAACAATATTTGGTATTTAAGCTTCAAATGGTGTGGTTTATTACACAACCGTGTATAGTTTATGTAACATGGATAGAAGTGGGGGTTTGCTGATGGCTGAAAACTGAAAAATGCAAATATCTCGGTTAATATTCAAGATAGGGAATAAATGTATATGACAATATTTACAGTACATTTAATTTGCTATAAGATTGATTCTATATATTTTTGCGATCCGACGTATACTAACGGAGATATTTCGACATTTCAAAATTTTCCCCCTCTAAACTGGTCCGATTTCAGCCGTTAACGAACTTGATCTTTCCAACATAAGACGACTAAATATAGAGTTTGGTAACGACTAAACTATAATTGCGACCGCTAGAGCGGTAACAGACATATTGGGTATGGGAATAAGTTTTAATTGTTTTTCCATACACAGTATTGATGGCATCACATACATTTCATCTAACCTTTCGATACATGAATTTAAAAGGTGGTGTGTATGTATGCTGCTAAACACAGTTTCAGACTTTTGTTGGAGTCAAACAGCAGCTATTCATATCACATCGAAATACAGCGTTCGCGGGAAGTTCTCCTCTACAATCCTTCGAAGAAAAAACAAATTATCTGCATCTTGTCTCTGATGAAGCGTGGTTGCTATAAACATTGCCAAGCAAATGGCCCATTTCCGCAGCACTTTTCTTCGAAGGATTGTAGAGGAGAACTTCCCGCGAACGCTGTATTTCGACGTGACATGAATAGCTGCTGTTTGACTCCAAACAAAAGTCTGAAACTGTGTTTAGCAGCATACATACACACCACCTTTTAAATTCATCTATCGAAAGGTTAGATGAAATGTATGTGATGCCATCAATACTGTGTATGGAAAAACAATTAAAACTTATTCCCATACCCAATATATATATATATATATATATATATATATATATATATATATACAGTTTTGAACGGACCTCATTTTCGTCGTCTCCTAGGTAGGATCGATGGACATTTGAGGACGTTTGTTTTTTGAAAATTGCGACACGAGTACATAAAAAAATAAAATTTTAAACTGTATTCTTTCCTCACGACTCACGTTCTTTGCAATGATTCTTTTATACGTGTTTAAATAGACTGGGTGGAGGAAAAGGGAGTCGAATACTTGTCAGCTTTTAATGCTCAATATAAATTTAACCCTTTGTCTGAATCATAGAGTTGGCGAAGGATGAAAAAGTGTTTTTATTATACAGTTAAACTTCATACGCTGAGCGCGCTGAGAGAAATAAAATTGACCTCGCCCCTTGTTATATTTGGAATTGAAAACTCTCATACGGCTGAACACCAATTATTGAAACGTCAAATAACTGAATGGACAATTTTCAGTAATTGGTCATTAAACTTCTTTGTGAATTATTCTATTTTGCCGAACGTAATATGACTGTCATTAACGACTAAACAGTACTGAACATACCACCGTTATCCAGAAAACAAAGTTCAACATTACATTCCAATATCCGATTTCTCAACTCCGTATCATACATATTTGTGTTATAACATTTCTCATAAAAAAAGTTATAATCAGTTTTTGTTAATCTTTTTACTTCATACAATTCAAATCTATTGCTTTTATTTATGTCATTTTTTATTTTATTTTTTTTTTGTTTTAGCCTTCAGAACATTTCTACTTATACGATTATTCGCAAAAACTCTGAATATCGATAAATATCTTATGTCTTACTTTTTTTTTTTCTCCTCATTGTAAGCCTATGAGGAGTTATTTATTTGAATACATGTTCCATTGCCACATGGCATATTACATGTATGATTATGTTTAAACACATTTTTATTTTACAATATATACACGTTACTCAACTATCTACTCAAATATAATAATAATAAAATAAAATATTAAAATAAGTAAGATAATTACAAATAAAATTAATTAGTGAAATGAAAAAATAAATAAATAAAATAGGAACAAAAAAAAAACATGAATTAAAGTTAAACTCAACCGATGGTTAATTTGCGAGTCTATGTAAGGTAAATATATTGAATTATGATTCCGATTCCTCAGAATTAACTTACATTCTAATGTATTTTTGCTACATCCATAACTATACTTTTGATAAATATTTACTTTATAAGTTGTTTATTATATTTGTTAAATATAATATGAGGTGTTTCTGGCCAATTACCTCCTTTTAAAATTATGTTCATTATTAAATTCGATTTACTTTGATTAAATGTTGAACAGTGATAAAGTATATGTAAAAAGGTTTGGGTGTCTGTGAGTCGCAAGTACATTTGTCATTGTCTTGAAATTTAAATCTTGTTAAATAATGTCCTGTATGTCCATGTCCCGTTAGAAATTGTGTGCATTTGTGATGGTGATTCTTAATTATGTCTAGCTTAAGCATTACATTCTGTTTACATTGGGCTATTATTAAGTGAGGGAATCCGGATTTAATGCTATTTATAAGAGCCAAATGACGTGATCTGTATAACATTATGACAATCGAACTATTTTCGACTTGGCCTTTCTGTTTGATGTTTATGCCGTAATGAATCTGCTTAGATTATTTATGTGACTATCCTTTTAGCAGATTTCTCTTTAGGAAAATCAGCTATTGATGTCGAACTCATAACGCGATTATCGAAAAATATTTTCAAATGTCCATCGATCCTACCCAGGAGACGACGAAAATAAGGTCCATTCAAAATTATATATACTTGTCTGTTAACGCTCTACCGGTCGCAATTGTTGTTTGATAATTACCAAACTCGATATTCAATCGTTCTATGTTAAAAGAAAGATCAAGTGCTAGATGCAGTAAATAGTTTTCAATAAAATTAATATGCTATATTGAGATATATTTCAGTAATTGTTTTCCGGTGAAGAATATTTCTTTTACTCTGCTCAGCTCTGAGAGGTTCGCAGACCTGTTTATTTACAATTCAGGCACATCCCCTTGAGAGGCTATTAAAATTGACTGAAAGATTCCTCATTACCGTTTGTATTTATTCAGTTAATATTCACGGTAGTGTTAAGTGTTTAACCAGTATGTAGATTTATCTATTGTAAAAATTCACGATCTGCTTAGTTTACGTAGCCCTTGCGTGGCAGACTTTATTTTTTTTTTTACTTCCTTAAAATTTCCATCTACCCTACCTCATAGACAACGAATATGGGGTCCCAATGCACACATGTACCAGACCTGGGTAGTATTTTTAATTAAGTGTTTTAAAATATAAGATTAAATACATTTTTTTTGTATTGTAAAATGTAAAACACAAGACACATAGGTGGCGATTGTATTTTCATTTTGAAAAAAGTATTTCATATTCTATATAATATACTTGTATTTTAAAGACACAAAATAAAATAGTTTCACCTAGTGCTTGTCTTCAAGCGATCATTACTAGCATATTAGCAAAACCCGATGAGTAGAACGGATGGTATAACGGGAAGAAAAAAAAGCAAGAACAACAATTGTAGACCATCAACAGCTTAACAATACGGATTCTATATCATTTACGATGCGTCTTATATTAATGGAGCTATTTTGAACTTTCGAATTCTCTCTTTAAACACCTCGTCCCAACTCCATGTCCGCTTCCAGCCAATAAGAAATATGATCTTTAGTGTAGACTGAAACGCGTAAATATCGAGTATATTATAAATCAAATAAACATTTTCAAAACAAGAAGTAAAATCTTATCTGATGACATCATGACAGTCGACTTTTGCTGGTATCTCGCATATTAAAGGTCTTTTGAAAACAATATATCGTATTTAATCTTAGACTAAAGTGGTTCATGCTATCACAGCTTATTGAATTGGATGAAGGATGGAAACAAAAAATCCAAATATCTCGGTGAATATTCATAATAGAGAACATATATATATATATATATATATATATATATATATATATATATATATATTTATTTATACACATACATACATATTTGTATATAAAAAGCAGTTATAGGTAATTAAATTTACCAATACTACTGGTTCTATAAAATTTCTCATTTCGACTTAAAATAATGGAGATATTTCAAATTTTCGAAATTCCCCTCCTCTAAACTCCCTGCCCCCCCTGTCCAATTTCAGTCCTTAACGAGCATGACCTTTTGTTTTATATAACACGCTTATATATGGAGTTTGGAAACGATAAAACAAAAATTGCGACCATTAGAGCGTTAACAGCCAAATATATATAGTTTTAAATGGATCTCATTTCTGTCATCCCCTTCGGTAGGATCGTTTAAGAAATGTTTCAAAAATCGTGTCTTGAGTACAACCTTTCTAACTCCCTTGAGGGAAATTTGTTAAAATGAAAAGAACAAAATAGCCCGTCACGCAGGGGCTGCCTTAGCTAAGCAGATTTCCCACGTGCGCCAAGTATTTGCATTTATCTCAAAACTTATAAGTTCAATGAGAAAAATATTTGGTATTTAAGCTTCAAATAAAGTGCTTCATAACATAATAGAATATTGTAAATATGAGATGAGTAGGTTTACTGAAGACCGAAAACTAAAAAATGCAAATATCTCAGTTAATAATCAAGAATATGAAAACACGTAAATATTAATATTTATAGAACATTACATGTGCGATAAGGTGGGTTCTATACAATTTTTCGATCCAACGCATAATAACGTATTCTTTTTGTCATAAAACGTCATCTCCTGGGTAGGATCGATGAACATTTGAAGAAAAATTTCGAGTACGATCTCAATAGCTGATTTCTCTCGAGGGAAATCTGCTAAAAAAGTTAGTTTCTACAATTATTGTAGGTCGTACAAACTCTTGCAATGTTGGTGTAAGTAATTATACAGCGAAAAGCTCTTAAATTCCCATCGTAGTTCACGAGTTCTCACAAAGTGCTGTCACGTGCATGTCATTCCAGTACGTGGAAAATCACTTAGTGTGCGCCTTACGTAAGCCCTGTGATGATTGCACTTTGCTATAACTCAGAATGATTGGTCTTTGGGAAGAAGGCTGAATGAGAAGCAGGAAAGGAGGATAAATGCGGAGTGTGAGGGGGGGGGGCTAAATTACCTTGGTAATCCGGCGTCTGAATAAATGCTTCCAAGTTTACATTTCTTGAATTAACAGATAATGAAAAGGAATTATTTCTTGGGAGTGTAGTACAGACGTTTGTCTTAACTTTATTTAGCCGTCATTTGAGATTCATATTGCACCTTGTTGCAGGAGTTAGGTAAGGTAGTTCGCTATAAATAAAATCTTGGAATTTAAGTATTAACCCTAGTATTACCGAGCTCTCCCAGGTCGCATGGATTACCAAGGGGGGGGGGGGGGGCTCCTCGAGCCCACAACCTTAAAAACCTTTTATTTTGGTTCTATAATTTTTTTAAAATTTTTATTTCTATTGGATTATGTTTAATGAACGTTTCTTATGACACCTGTGAAAAAAAAAAAATTAAAAAAAAAAATTAAATACATAAATAAAAATAAATTAAATAAAAAAGTTCGGGTGGGGAAAAAAGGATGACTTTAAATTAAATGTAATTTTATTCTACTGGAGGAACATATCTAAACATTGTTAGAATAAAAAGTTATCTATATCTAAGTTATTATAACATTATAATAGAATAATAATTTAAGAAAATATAATTATCAGATTCGTAATGCAATTATCGGTGCTTTTGCACAATAATTTTTTTTCCGAGTGTTTATCCAGGATGCAGCATGGACTAACTGTTCCCCTAGTTGGGAACAACCTAGAAAATCTTCTCTTTTCTAATAAAGTACCTATCAGGAGCAATAATTATAACCATCTCAGTAATATATTTTTATATGAAAAAAAATTATATGGGGAGAATATATATATTTTTTTTTGAGAAAAAAAAAACTTGAGAAGGTTTGTGTATGTTAAAATTACATCAAAGTAATTATTATTTGAGCAATATAATTAATAACACTTGAATTACTAGTTAAAAGTAGTATTAAATATCAGTGGGCTCGAGGAGCCCCCCCCCCTTGGTAGTTAAGTGTATAACTCTACCTTGCATTACCAAGGGGGGGGGGGCTCCTCGAGCCCATACGTCAAAAAAAAAAATTTTTATCAACAAAGAAATTTTTTTATTTAATTTTATTGTTATGCCCTCACTCTAGGATGTTTTTCTGAGGAATACATAAAATATAAAACATATCCCTTTAAAATTGGGTGATAGGGAACAAAAACAAAAAGTTGTGGGCTCAAGGACCCCCCACCCCTTGGTAGTTCTAGGGTTAAATAGCATGACCAATCTGGTCTTTTTACTTTCACTATTTTACTAGAATTTCACTTGTAAATGTTTTCTAAATCCGCATACGTTTTATCATAGATGAAGCTACTCCATGTGGCAATTTAAATGCATATCTTTCTCATATTAGAGGGTATATTCAGATGTGGAGAGTTTCAGGCAACATGACATTGAGTATTTAATATATATATATATATATATATATATATATATATATATATATATATCTTATTTATATATATTTGCCTGTACCGCTCTAGCGGTCGCAATTTTGGTTTTATCGTTCCCAAACTTGATATATAATCGTTTTATACAAAATGAAAGATCAAGTTCGTTAACGGCTGAAATCCAGTGGAGGGGGGGGGGGTTAGAGGGGGAGAATTTTGAAAATTCTTAATATATCCGTTATAATACGTTGGATCGAAAAATGGTATTGAACCAATCTTATTGAAAATGTTTTGTCACTAGCTTGATTATTAACTGAGATATCTGCATATTTTAGTTTTCGGGCTTCAGTAAACCCCCACTCCTACTCATCTCATATTAACAATAGTCTATTATGCTATGAAGCACTTTATTTGAAGCTCTAATGCCAAATACGGTTCTCATTGAACTTTTAAGATTTGACGTGGGAAATCTGCTTAATTAATGCAGCCCCTGCGTGACTGACTCTTTAGCAGATTTCCCTTAAGGGAAATCAGCTATTGAGGTCGTACTCATAATGCGAGTTTCGAAAAATTTCTTCAAATGTCCATCGATCCTACCCAGGAGATGACGAAAATGAGGTCCGTTCAAAATTATATATATATATATATATATATATATATATATATATATATATTTGTCTGTTAAATCTCTAGCGGTCGCAATTTTTGTTTGATCGTTACCAAACTCGGAATTTAATCGTTTTATGTAAAAAGGAAGATCAAGTTCGTTAATGGCTGAAATCGGACCAGTGGGAGGGGGGGTTTAGAGGGGGGATTATTGAAAATTTCAAAATATCTCCGTTATTATGCGTCAGATCGAAACATTGTATAGAATAAATCTTATTGCAAATTCAATTTACTATAAATATTGTTCTATACATTTATTCTCTATCTTGAATATTAACCGAGATATTTGCATTTGTATTCTGCGTGTGGTCGCCAGTAGGCTATGTTCGGACTTTCCGCCGAGAGCTCTGGCGGCCGTTTCCATTACTAGGTTTAGGTTTAGAGGTTAGGTTAACTGTTTTTTGGGGCTAGAAACTACTGGGTTATTACGCCCTAAATAATGTTTTAGGTTTAGAGGTTTCTTTATTATTATTATTTATTAACGTCCACTTTTTGCAACTCAGGCTAATTGGGACGGGTTATCTACAGGTTACCACCCTTTTCTAGGTTTCTTACTACTACAGTTGTTATTAGGCAGATTTCTCTATTGTAAAACTTCACGTGGGAAATCTGCTTAGTTTACACAGCCCCTGCGTGACTGACTTTTTTACATATAAATAGAGAATATTTGGCAAGTTGAGATCAGCGGGTTACACGGGCACTTGGAATTAGTTTACTCAGCCCCTGCTGACAGACTTCAGTTTATAAGTCCGCCTCGAATCTTTTTCGATGAGCTCATCCAAAATCGGATTTCCTTTTTTTCTTTATTTGTAGGAACAATCTAATTAGCTAATGGTGGATATAACGAGAAGATATATATCTGTATAGAAGGAAGGGGTAGGTAGCATTGACCATAGGGGAGGCTTGACCCACATTCGAACCTCATCATAGCTTATAATCCTCCCAAGCGACATATTCTACCTAAAGCGTTTTTAAGTAGTAAAAATTTGATTTTGAAATCATTAAAACAAATCTCGGAAAATTGATCAGCAGTTAGTTTTGTAAGATATATACTGGGTATGAAAGCTATTTATTAATTTGTGTAAATCCTTGCGGTCTCCCTGATTTTTCTTCAAAAGAAAAATATTCTTCACCTGTATGAATAATTTAATTTACAAGTCAAAAAACTAGATAATATCGGAAGTCATGTTTATATTCGTCATAATTGTAGGTTACTTTTCTGGGGCTTGAATACGTTCAGTCTGGTAATAATAAAAGAAGCGAGTATGTTCTAGAATCTCCTAATTTTCTGTTAAGCTTAGTATTTTAAGTTTGATTAAAAATAATTCACTTTGTAAGTATGTATGATAACATTTCCAAGTATTTAAAAAAGTTTCGGAGGCTCTAATTTGAATAGAGCTAATGGTTTCCTAGACTTATTAAAGTATTTGGATCTTTTAAATGTTTAATTTTGTATAAATAAGGAAATTTGTTTATAAGCGTTTTATTACATTCGTATTTGGGTGTGTGAATTCTTTCTTAATTTGTGAACCTAGTTTTGTGGGTTAACAGGACAAATGGTTTTGTGAATGGTCAGGACAAATAATGTTGATTTATTGAGGAACATGCTTTGATTTACTGTTTTTATTCTTTAATATGAACAAACAAATGTTTATGTGTTGGATCTAAAAATTATACATAATCAGCCTTGTTGCATTTGCTATCAATTTTCTTCTATATCTTTATTTCTCTATCCCAAATATTAACCTACAATATTTGTATTTTTTTACTTTTCACGTTACAGTTAACCCCCTCTCCTACTCATATTAACAATACTCTAATATACCATGGGACGTTTTATTCCAAGCTTAAATACCAAATATTGTTTTTATTTTACTACTAGCTCCTCAGGTACCCGGCTTCGCCCGGGAATTGATTTGAGGCTGAATGGTGATGGTATTTTTTAGCAGGCTTTACATTGCACAATATTTTGACATTTACCCGTCCCAGTGTTTAGGATTGATACCCGTCTTTGCCGTGGATTTGCTAATAATAGAATTATTTGGTCGATAAGGCTTCACAGTCTTCGATATTTTTATATTTCCCGTCTCTTATACATGTAAATATGGTGAATTTTTATTTCAGGCCTCCCTTATAACCCCCCTCCCGTTCGAACGTAAAACTTTTAATATAACTTATAATCATGGAAGAATTAATGCTAATTGACATACCGAGTTTTGTTAAGTTCGGTTCAGCCGTTAGTGCCCGCTAAAGTTTTAACTCATTTATACTTAGGTATACGACAAAAGTGTATATAACAAAAGTTACTCCAAATAACAAAATAAACAACTTTTGTTATGTTTATATTTGCGGAAAAACCAATAGGAAACGAAATATCACTATTTTTAATTTCAGGCTCTCCTTATAACCCCCTCTCCTGCCCGTCCATAGACATGTTGGTATGGCTTATTATAATGAAGGCCTCACTGCTAATACACATACTGACTTTTATTTAGTTCGGTTGAGTCTTTTTTGGAAAATAATATTGTTGACTCCCGCTATAAGTTTTAGCGTATAACGCATTTAAACTTCGGTATACGACAAAAGTGTATATAACAAAAGTGACTCTAAATAACAAAATAAACAACTTTTGTTATGTGCATATTTGCCGAAAAACCAATAGAAAACGAAATATCGCTATTTTTAATTTCAGGCTTCCCTTATAACCCCCACTCCTGTTCGTCTCAGAGAAAATTAATATAGCCTAAAGTCTAAGTTGGGATAGTAGTAATATACATACCAAGTTTCATAAAATTCGGTTCAGCCGTTTATGCGTGAAAAGGTAACAAACAAACAAACAAACACACGAAAGAAACAAAATGCAGATATGATGTCTGTGACATGTGAAACGAAAAGTTATCGTGAAATTTCGCGAAAAAAATCAATGTACAGACAGAGGTTACCATGTTATATATATATATATATATATATATATATATATATATATAGATTACATAAATATACAAATATATTTGGTGTGTCAACTTTTAATATTTTACGATGTAGACTGCATTATTCTTATTTTATATTCGATATTCAACAGTTTCAAGTTAAAGTATATTTGGTAATTGGTTGAAATCAGCATAGGAACACGAGGTCTTTTGAGTTGGGCCGAATTAAAAAGTTCTATAGAATATCACAAATTTGATCTCATATCCCACACATATCCCTATTTCTATGTAAAAAATAACAAAAGAGTAGAAGGGAGCAGTTGGCAGGGGTTACTGAAGGCTGAAAATAAAACAGTACGAATAACTCGCTGAATACTAGATTTACGAAAAAATGAATAGTGCAACAATTGTAGAGTATCAATAATTTAAGAAGATTGGTCCTATAACATTTTACGATCCTACAGTATTTTGAACTTTCGAGTCCCCCTCCCCCTCTAAACCGCCACTATTCTAGGCCCGACTCAGCCAATAACAAATATGATCCTTAGTGTTGACTGAAACAGTTAAATATCGAGTATGGTACAGATCAAGTAAACATCTTTGAAACAAGAACGTAAAATCTTAATTGTTGTCGCCATCACGCAACGAATTTGCATGCATCTCGCATAACAAAGGTCTCTTGAATACAACATTTGGCATTTGGGCTTAGAATAAAGTGGATCATGATACAACAGCTTATTGTTAACATGGCATGAGTAGGAGTGGGGCTTACTGAGGGCTGAAAACTAAAAAGATTAAATATCTGAGTTAATATTCATGATAGAGAAAACATGCATATAACAACATTTATAGAAAATGAAATTTGCAATAACATTGATTCTGTACACGTTTTTGATCCGACGTATAATAACGAAGATATCTTGAATTTTCGAAAATCCCCCCCTTCCACCCAATTCGATTTCAGCTGTTTCGATTACTGTTTACATAGGTTTCTTACTACTGGACAATGTAATGTAATGGCTGAGATCATCTGCGTGTCATACCAAGCACGTGGAAAATATGCATAGTTTACGCAGCTCCTGCGTGACTGACTTTTAACTATACCTGCCTCCAAGTCCGAGAGCGTTCCTTTGCTGAAAATTAACACGTAAAGCTGACTTTGAACCGAGATACACTCTGAAATAGATGGGATTAAGGTGAGTTGGAAACCTGTTTACAGTCCTCCCACCATTCCTAATATCGGTGAGTCAACTCCAATGACGAAGGGAAATTTAGAATCGATCTCAGCTCTCTACTAACTCCTCTCCTCGAAAGTAATTGAACCAAACGCACAATTTGCTCTTCAATTTTTTTTTTTTTACTTGATTTTTTTTTCATTGAATACTTTTTTACCGCAAACTTTCTTGTGGGCGGAAACTTTTCCATCACACTCCATTATTCCCTCTCAGTATTCAGTAAAGTTGTTACTTCAATCTGGGGGAATAAAAAAAAAAGAACCCGAAGAATGCACAGAGCTCGAAATGAGTTCTATTGTCAAATAATCTCTAACATATTTTAAAATGTAGGTATATCGTTTAAATAGCAGTCTTGCGTTTAAAGATTAGAGAATTCAACTAATGTGTACAGTATTACCAGTTTTCGCCCATTGGTTTTATTTATTTTTAAACAAACTGTATTTAATAAAAAGTCCGTCACACAGGGGCTGCGTAAACTAAGCAGATTTCCCACTTGAAGTTTTACAATAGACAAATTTCACGAGACCCGAAAAGTTAAGGAAACGGCCGACCTTGCTTTTGGCGGGAAACTCACTCTCATCCGTTATACGCCCGATATAATAAAAAGTCCGTCACGCAGGGGCTGCGTAAACTAAGCAGATTTCCCACGTGAAGTTATACAATAGAGAAATCTCCATACGAGAACCGAACAGTTACGGCAAAGTGCCGAACTAGCTTTTGGCAGGAAATTTTGTCTTCCGTTACCGGTCCAAATTTAATAAAAAATGCAAATATCTCGGTTAATATTCAAGATAGAGAATAAATGTATAAACAATATTTATAGTAAATTTAATTTGCAATAAGATTGATCCTATACAATCTTTCGATCCGATGCATAATAACGGAGATATTTTGAATTTTCGAAACCCCCCCTCTAAACCGCCCCTCCCTCTTGTCCGATTTCAGCCATTAAAGAACTTGATCTGTCTTTTTACATAAAACAGTTAAATATCGAGTTTGGTAACGATCAAACAAAAATTGCGACCGCTAGAGCGTTAACAGACAAATATATATATATATATATATATATATATATATATATATATATATAAAATTGTAACTTCTGTCTGTACATTGATTTTTTTCGCGAAATTTCACGATAACTTTTCGTTTCACATGTCATAGACACCATAACTGCATTTTGTTTCTTTCGTGTATGTTTGTTTGTTACCTTTTCACGCATAAACGGCAGAACCGAATTTTATGAAACATCGTATTTATATTACTATTAACCTAACTTAGACTTTAGGCTATATTAAAACTCTCTGAGATGAATAGGAGTGGGGGTTATAAGGGAGGCCTGAAGTTAAAAATAGCGATATTTCGTTTCCTATTGGTTTTCCGGCTATTTGGATTGGGTATCTGAGCTAGTATAATATATATATATATATATATATATATATATATATATATATATACATATAATTTTGAACGGACCTCATTTTCGTCATCTCCTGGGTAGGATCGATGGACATTTGAAGAAAAATCTCGAAAATCGCGTCATGAGTACGAGCTCAATAGCTGATTCAATTTTCTAAATTGAACTGATTCAATCTGCTAAAAAATGTGATCCTTATAAAAATATTTGTGTTGATTTCCTTTAAGAGAAATCAGGTATTATGATTGTACTCATAGGGTTAAATTTTAAATAATCACTCCGTCCCAGTAAATAAGGGAAAAGAAATTTGGTCAAATTTATATATGAATTTGTATATACACATGCATACATACATACGCAAATCTTTCTATAACTGGAATAGTAATGAGATAGTCTTCGTTAAAAATAAAAAGGAAGGGATTTCTGCTATTGTGATTTTTTTTGGTTCTGTTTTCAATATATTCTGCTCATACGATTTCCAATTTACTCTATTATATTACTATATTGGTCATGTTTTACTTACATTAGACTTTTCTTTTCGTGAGAATTTTTTAATCAGAAGAAGAGAATCAATAGCAGAATTTGAGAATAAAAAAAAATTAATTTGAGTCCTGTCAATACTTATTTACGTGTACATTAGAGTTTTTAATTGAAACTATAGGAGGAAAACGGCTTTGGGTATTAAATAATGCCTAACTCTATTAACTTAATTAGATCATAAAAAACTTCAGACAGTTTTTTACGGTCAAATGAAACATTAAAATTTCCTGGTGGACAAATTAATCTCCCCACTCGACTGTGTATGTATATATATATATATATATATATATATATATATATATATATATATATATATATATATATATAATTTCCTTCCTGAAGTAACTCTACACGTAGGCAGTTTTTATTTGCCACACTTACAATACATCCATTTGTACATAATACGTGCTTGATGCATAACATTTTTTTTTTTTTTTTTTTTAATAAAATGCATAAAAGAAAATATTCGTGAAATGAAATTGTTTATAACAGAAAAAAAGAAAAAGTCCTTCACGCAGTGGCTGCTTTAACGAAGGAGATTTTTTTCGTGCTTCACGTATTTGCATTTATCTCAAAAAGTAAAAGTTCAATGAGAACAAAATTTGGTGTTTAGGCTTGAAATAAAGTTCTTCACAATGTAACAGCTTGTTGTTAATATGACATGAGTAGGAGTCTACTGATGGCCGAAAACTAAAAAAAAATGATAAATGCAAAAATCTTGGTTAATAATCAAGATAGTGAAAAAAAAACGTAACATTTATAGAACATTACATTAGATTGGTTCTATACAAATTTTCGACCCGACGTATAGTAATGGCGATATTTCGAACTTTCGAAATTCCCGCTCTCTAAACTCTTCTCTTCTTTTTTTCATAAAACGTCATCACTATCGTTATCTCCTGGGTTTGATCGATGGACATTAGAAGAAATTTTTCGAACATTGCGTCATGAGTACGACTTCAATAGCTGATTTAGCTTCAGGGGAATCTGCTATAATTATATTCGGTAATGACTGAAATTTGATCCGGAATAGAGGGGTTTAGAAAATTATAACATCCCCGATATTGTGAGTCCGATCGGAAAACGCCATAGAACCAAGTTTGTTAAACTATTGGTGGTCTACTATTGCTGGTCTGTGCATTGTCTTGCAATACAGATAACGATGGAATTATTCATACTTTCATTTTACTTATAAATTAGGGAATGGTGAGCTGAGATCACCATCCTCGGGGTTGGAAATCTGCTTATTTTACGCATGGTCAGCGTGACTGAGTTTATAGATGACTTATTTCTTGTCCCAGGCGTCTGTTGGTCTGCAGAGCAGGGTGCCCCTTAGTGCAGGTATTATGGGATTTGTTTTTGCTTGGGTCTTACAGGCTTGTTTATAGAGGCTGGTTGGCTCTTGCCTTCCTGAGAGGATTTTTCGGGATAGGAAGATTTCTGTGTAGGCTCTCTTCTGGGACAATTTGTCAGCAGGTAGCAAACGGCCTGCCAAGCACCCACCTGCTAGGGGTGTTTTAGTTAGAATCAATTAGACACCCCTCATCTATCCTTTCCAGAAATATTATTAAAATGGTAAAATTTACAACTTTTTTTTTATATATACAACCACTCCAAGATATGTCGTCTATAGCTTAGAAAGCCTTCAACAATTCCATAGTTTTGTGGGATGTATGAAACCATGAAACGTAGGAATAGGAGCAACAAAGGAGAAAAAATAATGACTTCTTCTTCAATATATATACGCTGTATTTGAAACATAACTTGCTTCAAACTCCTTTCATGCCTGAAGGATGTTTTAGAAGATTTCCCTAAATCTGCTATTGAGGTTGTACTCATGACACGATTCCATCTTCTATATTCTTAAAGTCTTCAACTCTCCAAACGCACCATTGATAAAACAATTGGCGCAGAAAATGACCTCCCGGAAATTGGCCTGGCTCCGTGACATCGATGAAATCATTGGTAAGATAGAAATGAATATTACCGATTACCTGAGAACACCGGAACCACGACGGAAGGATAGTGTTGTAATATAGTTTCAGCGGTGACAAAGTTAGAAGGAATAATATTGACATTAGCGAAGGCAGAACTTCATTATTTCTATTAAACATTAAAAAGTCCGTCACGCAGGGGCTGCGTAAACTAAGCAGATTTCCCACGTGAAGTTTTACAATAGAGAAATCCGCCTAATAACAACAGTAGTAGTAAGGAATCTCTAAACCTATTCACGATGGACGAATAGTTACCGAAACGGCCCGCACTAGCTCTCGACGGAGAATCCCGAATATAGCCAACTCCTGCCGACCACAAACATGCATACCAATGCAAATATCTCAGTTAATATTCAAGATACAGAATAAATGTATAGCACAATATTTATTGTAAATTTAATTTTCAATAAGATTGATTCTATACAATTTTTCGATCCGACTCATAATAATGGAGATATTTCGAATTTTCAAAAATCCCCCCCTCCCACTGGTCCGATTTCAGCCATTAACGAACTCGATCTTTCTTTTTACGTAAAACGTTTAAATATGAAGTTTGGTAACGATCAAACAAAAATTGCGACCGCTAGAGTGTTAACAGACAAATATATATATATATATATATATATATATATATATATATATCGATGGACATTTGAGGAAATTTTTCAAAACTCGCGTAATGAGTGCGACCTCAATAGCTGATTTCCCTTAAGGAAAACCTGCTAAAATTTGAATCAAAGCAACATAAATACTACTTGAACGGACCTCATTTTAGTCATCAAAGTAGGATCAATGGGCATTTGAGGAGATATGTTGAAAATCGCATCATGAGTACGACCTCAATAGCTGATTTCCCTTAAGGGAAACTCCGTACATATTTCTATACTTTTTAGTTAACTTCAAACTATAATCTAGCTTCTTGCCTCGGATATCTGTTGGTGTAGAGAGGGACACCTGGCTTCTCAGTACATTCGAAAGAGGATTTTTTTTCTTTTGTCTTGCGTAAGCAGGGTTGTTGAAGCTGGCAGAGATGTTAGTGAGCAGGTTTCTCGGTAAGAAGCCTGCACCGGCCCTCTGCTCTTGAGTGATATTGCAGCAGGTAGTGAACTCCTAACTAGCCCAGATCCACCCCAAATTCACCCCTCCTCTTACGTTCTCAGAAATGTTGTTAAAATTAGAACTGTCTAGAATTATTTTTCTGTTTTTGTTTGACATCCACTCCGAAATAAAATGGAAGTGGCTTGTAAAATGTATTCCAGTTATTTTTAGTATGCGACTTTCCAACCTCTTTTTCCACCCCTAATGCTAGTTTTCCTTTTTTGAAAAGTGTCGGCCCCAATGGTTCCAACATCATGCTGAACGTTGTCTCTCAGAGCTTCGCTACGCTAACATATATATTATTTATAGAGCTACGCCCTACCGATGAAGAGGTAGCAATGACAGGTAGCATTGAAGGGGTAGAAGACGCTATCAAAGAGGGAGCAGGACAGGAATGGGCACAGGACGTAGAGGAAAGCAGAGAGGATGCACCAGAACATGTAGGTACCATTACAAAAATATACTCAATTATTCCTAGATAAGTAATATATCCTAAAGTGATTATATTTTGCTTACAGAGTGCTTCTTCAACTTCTCATACAAGTGATTTGCAAGAAAATGACCAGTGGGGAGTCTCAACACACCTTGCACTATTATAGAACCACTAGATGTTCTCCGGATGCTGCCGAAGACGAGATTAGTCACTTTAATACTGAAGACGCTCGAACAATCGGGCATCTACTGTGCCCCTTGCCGGATGGTAAAAGATTACTTAATAAGTGATGTACAAGGGCCATCCACACAATTTACGCTGGGGGAAATACTTCAATTGATTTTTGCATTCAGATAATCTTTAACGGACTTTGTTTTCCTCATACTCATCCTCCAAGGACAATGCGTCCACGTCTGTCGCTGGTCTAAAGCGCAAAGGTGATGTTGATTTTGTGGAATGGCCACTTTCAAAACACACAGTTTCTAAATCATGAATCAATGAGCTCACAAAGTACACAACCGACCACTTCATCCGACTCTTGCATTATTGCCGAGCGGGTGAACGGACTTTGGTTGCGTACGTCTGTGAAGGATTTGTGTACAGACACTCGGACGCAACTGACACTTGTAACAACGGACACTAACGATTTAAAGGACATACCGAAGAACCTGTGGTGGAGGAGAGCCAATTTCAGGGCGAATGTTGTAATTCCCCCAGACGACGAATTTGCTCAATCATTACTAAATCAATTGAAGGAACACATTCGAACACTAAAAGGACCAATTATAGAAAAAATAGACCCAATGCAAATAATAGAATTTTATGATTCTATTATTTACACACCGATGAAAAATGTAACTATGACGAATGAGTGGAAAAACAATAGTTCATTGAATCTCCTCCTAGCCTCAGATCAAATCTTTATAAGGGCTATCCACAATTTTCAGTTCACGATTTACGGATTAAACATACAGTCAATTAGTAGAATATTATAGAAATATAATCTCCATTTTCGGAGCATATAAAGGCAAGGTACTGGTATTTATATGAGTTTAGAAGAAGGTACTCATATACTTTCAAAATTATTAGAATATCAATTTGACATCCAAGGTAGAACAACATTATTTAATATATTAGAAAAGAAAATCCCTAAGAAAAAGTGCATTGAGATATTGAGTGAGCCCAGTGCAGGGAATAACTTCTTTTTCGACTGTACAACTCGTTTTTATATAAATATTGGTAACATGGGGAATTCTAATAGGAATTGTGGATTTCCCTTTCAGGACGCCATAAATAGGAGGGTGAATGTATGGAACGAACCAAATTGTGAATCCACCTCATTCGACACAGTTAAAATGTAATACGGTGGCGATGAACTTCCAGCCAAAGTAAAATTCGAGTCAGACGCCACAACACCTAAAACACCTGTTATTTTTTTGAATAACAATCCGGTATTACCTAATCGTAAAGCTTACAATGACAGGATGTTTAGGTATAAATGGAAATCTTGTCTTTGGCTGAAAGACATACACAAGTATCCATATCCCCTTTGCTGGCCGGAATTAATTAATAAATATAAAATAAACATAATAAATAAACCATCCTGTAAGCGGCACAGAGAGTTGTACATATTTTAAATATTTTATATTGTAAATATACTAAACAATGTACATGTATAAAATAAATGTATAAAACGCATATCTTTTTACTTATTCTTATCTTCCCCTACCCCTATATGTAAAGGTGTATAAGGATGTCCTTGGGTAAGGAATAACATTATCACATGTTACTTCCTGGACATAGGTACATAGGACCAGGTAATCCGGTAAAAATCGGTGAACCATTAGACAGGGATGATAGAATAGCTCAAATGCATGACGAAGAATAATAGCGATCTGCGTAAGCTGAGGACATCAGGAAAGCCGATAAGAAGGCTATATAGGAGCTTTTGAAGCGGATTTTGGAACAACCGGCAATTGGCATTCTGCGATTGGAGCTGTAGGTGTTGGTACAAAATATCTTGTAGAAAGTTTAGCTGGTGTATTATATCCCACCCTTAAGGGAAATCAGCTATTGAGGTCGTACTCATGAAGCGATTTTCGAAACATTTCTTCAAATGTCCATCGATCCTACCCAGGAGACGACGAAAATGAGGTCCGTTCAAAATTATATATATATATACTCGTGTGTATATATATATATATATATATATATATATATATATATATATATATATATATATTTGTCTGTTAACTCTCTAGCGGTCGCAATTTTTTGTTTGATCATTACGAAACTCGATATTTAACCGTTTTATGTAAAAAGACAGATCAAGTTCGTTAATAGCTGAAATCGGACTGCAGGGAGGGGGGATTTTCGAAAATTCAAAATATCTTGAATATTAACCGAGATATTTGCATTTTTATGAAGTCTGTGTTCGGGTATAGTTCGGATTAGGTCGGCCATTTCCGTCATTGCTCGGCTCAGGTGAGAGGCTTCTTCTAACCTTACCTGTCGTTTCTAACCTTAACTTACCTTCGTTATTTTGTTAGATTTATGCAAATACGTTCTGTTCATCCGCCCCCCCCCCCTTCTTTAGTTCTTGGAGTACTAAAATTTGAGTTATTAAAATATAAATTATTCTTACAATTCAGAAGCCGTTTCAGTTGGGAACTTATTTTAATTAACTGAAAGATTTCTAATTACCTTTTGTATTTAATCTCGGTGGTATTGTGTTACCAGTATGCAGATTTCTCTTTTGTAAAACTTCACATGGGAAATCTGCCTAGTTTACGCAGCCCCTGCATGACGGACTTTTTTAATCCCCCCCCCTTCCAACCTAATCAATTTTAATTTAAAACGCCGGTAGAGGAGTAAGACTTCGCTAGGATCTAAGGAAAACAAATATACTATTTAGAACGTAAAATAAAGACTTTATTAGAATAGAATGAATCTTAAACTAAAACAAGTAAAATTGGCCAGGCGCATTCGGCCTGAGAAGCCAGAGTAAGACTAGCACTTATTTCTCAAGATGTCGACGAACTTCCGTAATCTTAGTAAAAGGAACTATTGCAATAGACATAGCTTGAAAAAAACTCATCTTCGAAATTAAGGAGCAATGGGGCGCAGACGGCAGACGGCCTCACAAGGCACCTAGGGACCAGACGGGCTGGAAGAAGGATGGCAATAGAGTATAGTAGGGGAGTCTAAGCATGATCACAAATCAGGAAACTACTGGGAATAGCGGCTCACAGGGGAGACAGAATGAGGCGGGGAATCAAAAAGTATGTTTTCCTGGCCTCTCAGGCTAATGCGCCCGACGGAGGGTTAAGGACAAAAAGTCTCAGTCTTTCTCAGCCACACCAAGACTTGACCAACTTATACAACCATCCTTTGGTCAAGTAACTGTGACTGGAGGTGTTAAAAAAGGACGACCTGAACACGAAATATTATATTCGATAGATGGTGCATTCGATAGAGACAGGAGTAAGAAGCAAAAGCAAAATCCTCCTGAACCCCCACAAGAGAAAAATACACCAGGCGAACAAATACAACCAGGTACATCAAACATGGACATTGAAGATGTTATGCCAGCAGATCAAGATGCTGAAGGTAACGAACCTGCTAAGAATTTACCAGGAGGAAGCACACTCACTCCCATCTACACAAGTGTAAGTCAAAAACCAAACACATTCACACTTTCATTTTATAATGGAAAACTCTCTACCGTCATACACAAAGGCAGATAAAAAAGACTTTATACGTTTCTTTCCTGCGGGATGCCACGATATACCCTGGAACTATTTATTCTCCTATGTAAGTCGGAGAGAGGCTAATATGTTGAGAACACAATTTACAGAGGAACGTGCAATTAAAGCTACATGTACAATATATTCACTTGGAGTTGGCAGTAATTTTACTAATATTACGGCTCAATGTACGTCACGAAAGTATCACAATCCATTAGGTATTCTATATCCCTGTCTGCCTGTCTGTGTGTCTCTCTTTCTCTCTCTGTCTCTCTTTCTTTCTCTCTCTCTCTCTTTCTTTCTCTCTCTCTCTCTTTCTCTGTCTGTCTCTCTCTCTCTGTCTCTCTCTCTCTCTCTCTCTCTCTCTCTCTCTCTCTCTCTCTCTCTCTCTCTCTCTCTCTCTCTCTCTCTCTCTCTCTCTCTCTCTCTCTCTCTCTCTCTCTCTCTCTCTCTCTCTCTCTCTCTCTCTCTCTCTCTCTCTCTCTCTCTCTCTCTCTCTCTCTCTCTCTCTCTCTCTCTCTCTCTGTCTCCCTCTCTCCCCCCCCCTCTCTCTCTCTCTCTCTCTCTCACACACACACACACACACACACACTTCTTAATAATCGCGTTTTGAAGCCATTTAGTAATCTGGTTATGAGCAACAGAAAAAAAGAGATAAGAAAAAACAATACGGTTAATCGCAGGTAGAGGAAATACAGCACATTTCCTCAGTAACAATTGTTAAAACGACGGGGCGCTTTAGATGAGCGACTCACTCAAAAAAAAAAATTAGAGAATTGTACTTGTGCTTGATCGAATAAACATCACATTGCTATACAAGTCTAATACACCTACAATTGTTATTACTTGATTCTGAACTATGCTCATTCGATTCCTGAAATCATCAAGCATAAATCTGTTTGCCCGCTAATCGGACAGGCATGAGCCAGATCTCAACACCTAGTTATTACCCTCAATGGTTTAATATAGTTGAAATGGTGATGGGGATGTATTGTATTGTCTATAAATTATGATTTATATTCCCTCTTGAATATAATAGCCTATATAAATAAGAACTGATGATTTTACTCCACTTTTATTTTATTTTTAATTGGCACAATTTTATTTTTGTCTAAAGGGATGGGTTTGTACGGGAATTATTTCTTTTTATTACAATATATCTTTTTTTCACCTGCTAATTAAGGCGTATTTCAAATTACTAATGATCGTCCTTTCCGATGAGATTTTTTTTTTTATTTATTCTTTTCAATGCAAAGGAAATGGAGCCTATATTCCAGAGTAGTATTATTGCATATTATCGATAAATTACGGAGTAAAGCTTTTCGCTTCGATCATCGCTTCCGTTATAATGAGCAATTAGGGTAGGATGGTGACTTTTGAAGGTTCTGCTATTTAGGTATGACCATAAAATCCGGTCTGTGTTATTTTTTTCACAATTTAAACAAAAATAAACCCGCTAACGAGGTTTGTCTAATAATAACGTATACGGGTTTGTATAAATCATGTTATTATAATATCAGATTTAGAGACCCATCAGTTTTTGAATGTTCAATACCGCTAACCCTTATATTTTCATTTTGTTTTTGTCATTGACAAACTCTAATTGCACTATCAGTAAATATACCATGTATTTTAGTTAATTAATTTCATAATTTGGATTGTCGTGACTTCTCTTTGTGTACTTCCCCTTTTCATAAAATAAGACTACTTTGGAAGGAGGGATCGTGCAGTTCTTTGAACATTTTGAAAATTTAAGATATCTTCGACGAAAATGAGGTCCGTTCAAAACTGTATATATATATATATATATATATATATATATATATATATATATATATATATATATATAAAATTGTAACCTCTGTCTGTACATTGATTTTTTTCGCGAAATTTCACGATAACTTTTCGTTTCACATGTCATAGACACCATAACTGTATTTTGTTTCTTTGGTGTCTGTTTGTTTGTTTGTTACCTTTTCACGCATAGACGGCTGAACCGAATTTTATGAAACTTAGTATGTATATTACTACTAACCCAACTTAGACTTTGAGCTATATTAATATCCTCTGAGACGAACAGGAGTGGGGGTTATGAGGGAAGCCAGAAATTAAAAATAGCGATATTTCGTTTCCTATTGGTTTTATTTTATTTAGAGTAAATTTTGTTATATCCACTTTTTTCGTATACCGAATTACAAGGGAGATATACGCTAAAACCTATAGCGGAAGTGAACAATTTTATTTGGGACAAAAGAGTCAACCGAAATAAATAAAACTCGGTATATGTATTAGCACTAACGCTTTCATTATAACCAGCCATACCAACATTTCTAGGGACGGGCAGGAGTGGCGGTTATGAGGGAAGCCAGAAATTAAAAATAGCGATATTTCGTTTCCTATTGGGTTTTCGGCAAATATGAACATAACAAAAGTTGTTTTTTTAGTTATTTAGAGTAACTTTTGTTATATACACTTTTTTCTTATACCGAATTATAAACGAGATATACACTATAAACTAAAGCGGTAGTCAACTATATCATTGGGCGGTAACGATTAAACCGAACTTAAAAACTCGGTATGTCAATTAGCATTAATTCTTCCATGATTATAAGCTATATTAAAATTTATATGTTCAAACGGGACTGGGGGTTATAAGGGAGGCCTAAAATAAAAATTTGCTATATTTCATTTTCTATTTGTTTTCGGTTATGATGTATCTAAAACAGCAGTCACCATTAAACTTTGGACCGCATCAAGGGAAGAAACTTAAATTCATCCATGGTTTGGAAGACAGAATCCTTTCTACGACTATGAATTATACAGTTCATTACGTTATAAAAAACCTACATGCACAGGAGAAGGGAAATATAATAATATTAGAAGAGTGAAGTCTTAAATAACAAATAATTTTATTATTAACAAATCCACAGCAACGACGGGTATAAACCCTAAAAACTGTTTCGGGGAAATGTCAAAATATTGTGAAAAGTAAAAGCCTTGCCAAAAAAATACTATCTTTATTGAGCCTAAAATGAATTCCCGGGCGAAGCCGGGTACCTTAGCTAGTATATATATATATATATATATATATATATTTGTCTGTTACCGCTCGCTCTAGTGGTCGTAATTATTGTTTAATCGTTACGAAACTCGATATTTAGTCGTTTTATGTAAAAAGAAAGATGAAGTCCGTCTGAAATCGGACCAGTGGGAGGGGGGGGGGGGGTTAAGAGAGGAGGATTTTGGAAATTCGGAATATCTCCGTTACTATAAGCCGGATCGAAAAATTGTATAAAACCAATCTTATAGCAAATTAAATGTACTATAAATATTGTTATATTCATTATTCTCTATCTTGAATATTAACCGAGATATTTTCAGTTTTCAGCCTTATGCAAACCCCTCAATTCTACTAATGTTACATAAACAATACTCTATTATATACCCACATTATTCTACGCTTAAATAAGAAATATTGTATTCAAGAGACCTTTATTATAAGAGATACATGCAAATATGTCCTGGTGACCCCCCCCCCCCCCGGTCTTTATGTCTTGGATTACTAAAATTTGATTGATTGAGATAACAGTTATTCTGACTGATTATTAATTACAGTACTAGATATAGTAAATAGTTGTCAATAAAATTAATATGTTATATTCATATACATTTCAGTAATTGTTTTTCTTTCCCTTGTGAGTTTGGCAGATCAGTTTGTTAACATTTCAAACGCTTCCTGTCGGCAAGCTATTGAAATTGACTGAAACGTTTCTTATTTCCGTTGGTATTTGTTCACTTAATTATCACGGTGGTGTTGTGTTAGCAGTATGCAGATTTATCTATTACTAACCGTCACGAGGGAAATCGGCTCAGTTTACGCAGCTCCTGCGTGACGGACTTTTATCAGTAGCAGAGGTCCAGTTACAATCAAGGACTCTAGCACCTCGGTGGGTCAAATGTCTATCGAGTAAGAATAAGCCTCCCCCTTATTGTTGTCAGTAAACACGGAAGTGCCTATCAGTAGTATCATTTCTTAGAATTAAATCTATTTATTATTACAGGGTGAAGATAAGACATCATGGGTCACCCACCCTACATATTGATAACAGGAGATTATACAATTATGAGAGTTATGGAGCCTAGTCGATAGTCCATCAAATGTAGATAATATTCCCAGAGCTATTTTACTGTTCCCCATTATAATCCAATATTTTAACTGGTGCAATTATCATCCCATGTTTTTAAAAGGACATATGTTACTTATCGTTGGCATATAATATATATATAAGACCTTTAATCTTATTATAAAGTTAAATGATAATACGACAAATGATCTAAAGATTAGAGTGAAATAGGAAGAATTTCTTTTCATTTCTTTTACTAAAAAGTCCGTCACGCAGGGGCTGCGCAAACCAAGCAGATTTCCCACTCGAAGTTTTACAATAGAGAAATTTCACGAGAGCCGAGCAGTTAAGAAAATGGCCGAACTAGCTTTTGACAGGAAAGTCACTCTCGTTCGTTAGCCGCCCAGTTTTTTTTTAAAAAAAATCCAAATATCTCGCTTTATATTCCAGATAGAGAATAAATGTATAAAACAATATTTATAGTAAATTTAATTTGCAATAAGATTGATTCTGCACAATGTTTCGATCCGACGTATAGTAACGGAGATACCCGTATTTCGAAAATCCTCCCCTCAACACCCCCCCTCCCACTGGTCCGATTTCAGCCGTTAACGAACTTGATCTTTCTTTTTACATAAAATGACTAAATATCGAGTTTGGTAACGATAAAAAAAATTGCGACCGCTAGAGCGCCATATATATATATATATATATATATATATAACTTCACGTGGGCTGCGTAAACTAAGCAGATTTCCCTCGCGAAAGTTTACAATAGATAAATATGCATACAGGTAGCACAATCGTGAAGGCTCAGTAAATTTACAATACAAGTTAATAATCTCTACAACGGAAAGCGGCTGAGTAGTATACAAACAGGCCAGCCAGCCTCGTAGCGCTGCATAGATAGACCAGAAACACAAACAATTAATGAAATATATCTGAATATAACAAATTATTTTTATTGAAAACAATTTAGAAAAGCTAGTGGTGTAATTTTTAATGAATCAGAATCAGTTGTACCTCAATCACTCAAATTTTAGCAATCCAAAAACAAAAGAAGGGGGGGGGTCAACAGAACGTATTTGCATATATCTCACAAAGTATAAGTTCAAGGAAAACAATATTTGGTGTTTAGGCTTCGATATTATGGTTTATTATATAATAGAGTATCGTTTATGTAATACTAGTAGAAGTGGAGGTTTACTGAAGGCTGAACGGTTAATATTCAAGATAGAGAATAAATGTATATAACAATATTTATAGTAAATCTGATTTGAAATAAGATTTATTCTATACCCTTTTTCAATCCGACTTATAGTAACGGAGATATTTTGAATTTTCGAAATTCTCCCCCTCTAAGCCCCCCCCCCTCCCACTGGTCCGATTTCAGCCATTAACGAACTTGATCTTTCTTTTTACATAAAGAGACAAACACTGGTAACATTCTTTTTACTGGTAACCGACAAATATATATATATATATATATGCATACATACAGTTTTGAACGGACCTCATTTCCGTCATCTACTAGCTAGGATCGATGGACATTTGAAGAAAAATTTTGAAAATCGCATCATAAGTACGACCTCAATAGCTGACTTCCCTCAAGGGAAACCTGCTAAAAAATGCAAATATCTCTGAATATAATGGAGATAGTGAAAAAATATACATATCAACATTACATTTGCAATAAGATTGATTCTATACAATTTTTCGATCTGACGCATAATTTTCAAAATCCCCCCCCCAATCTTTCTGCCATTAACGAACTTGATTTTTAGTTTTACATAAAAGGTTTAAATATCGAGTTACGATCAAACAAAAATTGCGACCGCTAGAGCGTTAACAGATATGTGTGTGTGTGTGTGTGTGTGTGTGTGTGTGTGTGTGTGTGTGTATATATATATATATATATATATATATATATATATATATATAACATTATAACCCTAGTCCTAAGTGCAATAATCATGCGTAATAGTTTTTAGGTATCTTTAGTCTTGCCCTGAAGAAGAGAAAATAAAGATTCTCGAAATATCTGCAGAAACTAAGATTTTTTCACCAACATTGACCAAAACTACAAAGAGAATAACAACACCACACACACACACATATATATATAATTTTGAAGGGACATCATTTTCGTCATCTCCTGGATAGGATTGTTGGGCATTAGAGGGAATTTTTTTTAAAATCGCGTCATGAGTACGACCTCAATTGTTGATTCCCCGTAACTGAAATCTGCTAAAAGCAATTCGGAATTCGTGGACGAATTAAAAGTTTCATTTGATGACGGCAAAGATAGAACGATGAGAGCGTTCCATTTAAGGGAGATGTACAAATAACCAACTTTTATATGAAGAGGAAAATACGAATGGGAGCAAATACTGTTATTAGTAGACAATTCAACTAAGCTTAACAGTTACACGCAACGCTACTCGATGCAACAGTTGGCCGGCCCTTCTCATGTGTGAGGGCTAACTGAACCACAAAATGTGACATGGCCGCTGGGTCGCCTCCCATTATGTGGCATTAATATGAATTATGGCGACTGCTGACAAGGTCGTTAATTATTTTCATTATTGGCCTAAATAAATCAGAAACGAGGGACTGTCTCCCCTTTCCATGCCACTCACATTACTCCCCAATTGTTTAATAAAATCTTTAGTGTCACTCAACAATCGAAACCGACTCGGTTAAAGAATACTAAACTGTACTTTTAAAACGAAAAATAATTTTGATAGAGTTAAGGAGAATCCCATGCCAAAAAATAAGAAAAAATCACCCTTTTTCTGAGAGAAAAACTAAATGGCAAACACCAAACCGAATAACTTTAAAAAGTCTGTCACGCAGGGGCTGCGTTAACTAAGCAGATTTCCCACTTGCGTCCCGTATTTGCATTTATCTCATGACGTAAAAGTTGAATGAGAACAATATTTGTTATTTAGGCTACAAATAAAGTGCTTCATGATATAACAGCATATTGTTGATATGTCATACGCAGGAGGCCTTACTGAAGGCCGAAAACTAAAAAAACGCAAATATCTCGGTTAATATTAATGATAATGAAAACATCTACATAACAACATTTATAGATTATTTAATGTGCAATAAGATTGGTGTTATACAATATTCCGATCCGACGTATGGTAACAGAGATCTTTCGAATTTTCGAAAATCCTGCCCTCTAACCCCCCCCCCCCCCCCATGTCCGATTTTAGCCGTTAACGAACTTGGTCGTTCTTTTTACATAAAACAACTAAATATCGAGTTCGGTAACGATTAAACAATAATTGCGACCGCTAGAGCGGTAACAGTAAATATATACATACAGTTTTGAACGGACCTCATTTTCGTAATCTCCATGATCGATGGACATTTGAAGAAAAATTTCAAAAATCGCGTCATGAATACGACCTCAATAGCTTATTTCCCTTACGGGAAATCTGCTAATAAAAACGTAAGCAATACTAGTAGTTATTGGGAATCCCATGGATTGTGGTAATATATCCATCATTTACAGGGTCCGGCAAAAAAACCTCCCTGGTTTCAATAGGCATTTGCAAAAAGAATAAGAAACATACAGAACAATTACTTATATTTGTGAATAGCCTATATAATGCCATTTTACATCACTTAGTATACTCTACTATACTTTTAGTTCTTGCAGAGTTCTCGGACGATGTTTGTACACTTTAGCCTTTAGGTAGCCCCACAGAATGAAATCACAAGGTGATAAGTCGGGTGACCTTGGGGGCCAGGAAATGTCTCCTCATAAATGGACAAACAGTAACGATCAATGCCGATCGCAATTGTCACATGATAGAGACATTTCTCCGACCCAAGATCAACCAGTTTGTTTTAGACCATGAGGAAGAAGAAGTTTGGTTCCAACAGGACGGAGCCACAGCTCACACTGCTCGGCAGTCCATGGAAATGTTAAGAGAGTTGTTCCCTGGACGTCTTGTTTCTTTAAGAGGAGACATTTCCTGGCCCCCAAGGTCACCCGACTTATCACCTTGTGATTTCTTTCTGTGGGGCTACCTAAAGGCTAAATTGTACAAACATCGTCCCAGAACTCTGCAAGAACTAAAATATGTCATTAGGCAGGAAGTGGCAGCCATTCCAAGGGAAGGCACACGAAGAACTATGGACAACTTCAGGGAAAGACTTCGTGAATGTCTTAACAATGGGGGACATCATTTATCGGACATAATTTTCAAAACCAAGTAGAGTATACTCAGTGATGTAAAATGGCATTATATAGGCTATTCACAAATATAAGTAATTGTTCTGTATGTTTCTTATTCTTTTTGCAAATGCCTATTGAAATCAGGGAGGTTTTTTTGCCGGACCCTGTACAACTTTTTCTATTTTTTTTTGACAACCATAATACAAAATCTTTCAATGAATAGTTAATTAAATTCTTATTACGTTCAAATAGTCAGTTACGATTGATGAGTGACACTAAAGATTTTATGAAACATTCATTGTTCTCAATGAACTTTTACGGTTTGGGATAAACGTGAATACGTGGCGCACGTAGGAAATCTGCTTAGCTTACGCAGCCCCTGCGCGACAGACTTTTTTTTATAACTGGGTAGTTTTTTTTTATTTAATACGTTGAGCAAAGTGTTTTTTTTTTGTTTTATAAATTATTACCCAGGAAAAATTATAATATTTTAACTTAATACAATTTCATTTTACACGGATAAATGTAAAGCATTTTTATCGGAAATAGTGATGTGGCGGTTTTCGGAGGAATGATCGTGAGAATTTTAACAATGTGACAACTGCACCTCATCCTTTCCAGCATTGCCACAGCTCCCTTCTTATTATTCCGGCTGCAAAGCCGTGTAAAACCATTTGGATGCATTCCGTATAAAAGGGTTGCAGTTAGAATACATGTTCTGAAACATTATGAAATGATTCCTAGCTGTATTTAGAGGTCTTGATGATCAAATATGTATTCTGCACGTGTTAAATGATGAGCTGTGTTGAATAAAACATTTTGGAGCTCGTATGTAGGGTGAGTTTTGCATGGGAGAAACCACCATCCAGGGGTAGAAAAGTCTGGGTGGTCATTTCGGTCATTCAACACTGGCGCCTTACCCAAACTCAGGCACCACATGTTATGCTATGGCTCTCCTAACTGAGTGGTCCCAAAAAATAAATTTCCCACAACTATTCCTGAACAACCTAGCATAACAATTAAGTGGCTCAGTTATTCTACAATTGCTGATCGAAAAAAGTCTCCCACCGATCTTCCTTTGAGGCTATCATTAAACCATTGTGTAATGGGGCTGCTTATTGCCCTCTTACACATTAACATACATCCTTAAAGTCTGTCACGCAGGGGGTAAGTTAACTAAGCAGATTTCCCGCGTGCGTCTCATATTGGAATTAATCTCAAAACGTAAAAATTCTATGACAACAAAAGTTTGTATAAATGCTTCAAATGAAGTGTTTCATAATGTAACAGCTTATTGTTAATATAACACACGTAGGAGGTGGGGGGGGGTCACTGAAGACCGAAAACTTAAAAAAAATGCAATGATCTCGATTAATAATTAAGATATTGAAAACAACTTAAATAATAACATTTATAGAACATTGCATTTGCAATAAGATTGATTCTATACAATTTTTAAATCTGACGCATAATAACGGAGATATCAAGAATTTTCAAAATTCCCCCTCTAACCCCCCTCCCACCGGTCAAATTTCAGCCTTTAACGAACTTGATCTTTAGTTTTATATACATCGTTTAAATATCGAGTTTGGTAACGATTAAAACAATATTGCGACCGCTAGAGCAGTAACAGACAATTATTAAGACAGATGTATATCTATCTATATATATATAATTGTGTTTATGTTTTCGACCAAGTTATATTTTATATATGGTGTTGTTGTTTTTTTTTGGAGGTTTGGTCAATGTTGGTGAAAAAAATCTTAGTATATGCCGATATTTCGAGAATTTTATATTCTCTTCTTCAGGGCTGTAAAAATGCAGGTGCTACTTTATAATATTGCACGTTGTTGTTAAATTAGAGTAGTCATAAACACCTCCTGTTACACTCTAATTTAACAGCTATGTGCAATATTATAAAGTAGCACCTGTATTTTTACAGTCCTGAAGAAGAGAAAATAAAATTCTCGTAATATCGGCATAAACTAAGATTTTTTGACCAACATTGACCATATATATATGTGTGTGTGTGTGTGTGAGTGTGTGTGTGTGTGTGTGTGTATATAATTTTGAACGGCTACATTTTCGTCATCTACTAGATCGGTGGACATTTGAAGGTTTTTGAAAATTCAAAAATTTGACACCAATTTTTATATAACCAATCTTGTTAGGCTATTGATGTTCTAAAATTGTTTTTCTATAAATTATTTGATTACTCAAATTTTTACTTTATTATTTTCAGCCTTCAATGCCCCCCCCCTTTTTCACTACAAATCTGCTAAGTTTACGCTGCTCTGCCTTCACGGATTTCCCACCACTGTAGCCAAACTCATTACTTTGTTTTAAAATCGCCATAAATGTGTAATTGTGTATCTTCAAATGTAAATTTGTCTAACAGTTGTAGGATTTTTCGCTGGTTAATAAGGGCTTTGGTTAGTGGCGTGCATTGGAGCGGAAGAAAGTAGGCGGGGGAACGAGCCAAATGGTGGACCATATTGCCCTTTGACATGAATGTCCCTGGATTATTCAAGAATTATGGGACATATTAAAGTAATGGGATATGTGCTGAATCTTATTTACTGCTATCCTTTTCTCGTTTATGACCTGGATTGCTACTTAACAGTTCTCAATTTCGTATTATCTTTATTGGGGGGGGGATGTCATGGTTCAGTACTATTATACGCGACTGTTTATTCGGCTTGCATGGACTTCGGCTGCTTATGAGTACATTGTTAGGAACCATTTTTATCAGATTTACCCTGAGGGAAATCAGCTATTGGGCGAGTCATGAGGCGAATTTCAAAAAGTGCCCTCAAACTTGCATCGATCCTTCTCAGGAGATGACGAAAATACTCATTACCATAAATCTTTAAAGTCTGTCACGTAAAAGTTTAAGAAGAACAATATTTGGTATTTAGGCTTCAAATAATGTTCTTCATAATGTAACAGCTTACTCTCAGTATGACATGAGTAGGACTGAAGGCCGAAAACTAAAAAATAATAACGGAGCTATTTAGAATTTTCGTAATGTAGAAATTTGGAATTATTATTTGTGGACGTACGGACTATTAGATAAAAAAGTCGCGTCATACAGGGGCTGCAAAGGGAAATCTTCTGAAAATAAAAGTTCGTCAGGAGTGTGAGGTTGTCTCACTCTTGAACCAACTAGAGAAGAGTCCCTTGCTCAACAATACTGTCATCCCAAGAGGTGCATGGTCTTCCCCCTTTCTACAAGGGTATCCCAGGTCTTCCTCCCAGTCCTTTACTGATCCATTTTAAGGTGTCCGTACCACCTTAGCTTGTGCTCGTCTGGGACGGTCCTTGCCCGTTTCACTTCGAGGTTAGCCCCTACGGCTGTCTTAGCGATCTGGGAGTGTGCGAATTTAACACATCTCCATTCGACTTTTGAAATGTGGGTCCACGATTTGGAAAGATAGTGAGAAACTTGGAACACTGCCATTTCTGTTTTACCGAGAAAGCCACTCCTCAGCAAACAAAATATTCTTCCGGTTACTCTGAATCACATCCTCTCTCTCTATTTGCTCTCAAAACTCTCATTATCCTTTCCTATCCCCATGCGTTTTGCCTTCTCCAGACTAAGTGCCATATTTTTTTCTCCTTGGAGGTCATTTATTGGAGTTTTTTTTTTCATTTGAAGATAGCGAATGCTGCACCCATAGGCTGCTGGGAGGGAGGCGTGCCCAGAGTGCTACAGACTCTAATTTAATGGTCGCCCTGTTTTAACAATGGTTTCCTTAGAAACCATTATATTGGTTCCTCCTCTATTGCCCTCTGTTGACTTTTTATTGAAGCTGCAGTGTTCTTGAAAGCCGATAGATGGCATGGGGATTATTTTTCTCATATTTAGCTTGCTTTGTTGTACTGGGATCCCCTTTATACCTGTTTTGTACCTTTTTCAAACAAGTACTGTTACTCTGTTACTATGTTCAATGTACCCTCGCATATTTGGTGGGTATATTTTCTGTTTTTAAAGTGAACTATTGAGTGATTCAAAATGGCTGGTAAAGGAGTTTTTTACTCTGATGAAGAAACTGTTAAAACTTTTTGTAGGTGTGAGTGAGTGAAGGTGATTCTTGTTCGGATTACGATGATTCTTATGGTAGACACCGAATATGTTTATTGGTGAAAAGCTTGGCACTAGTTAATGGAGAATAATTAAAAGTCCGTCAAGCAGGGGCTGCGTTAACTAAGCAGATTTCCCAAGTGCGTCACGTTTTTGCATTTATCTCAAAAATTAAAAGTTCAATGGGAACAACATTTGACATTTAAGCTTCAAATAAAATGCTTCGTAACATAATGGAATATTGTTAATATGAGATGAGTTGGAGTGGGGGTTTACTGAAGACCGAAAACTAAAACATGCAATTATCTCAGTTAATAATAAAGATAGTAAAAAAAAATGTTCATAACAACATTTATAGAACATTAAATTTGCATTAAGATTGGTTGTATACAATATTTCGATCCGACGCATAATAACTGAGATATTAAGAATTTTCAAATTCTCCCCCTCTAAACCCCCCTCCACCTGAACTGATTTCAGCCGTTAACGAACTTGATCTGTCTTTTTGAATAAATCGATTATATATCATGTTTGGTAAACATGAACAGCCATATATATATACAGTTTTGAACAGACCTCATTTTCATATCTCCTGGGTAGGATCGATGGACATTTGAAGAAAAACTTCGAAAATCGCGTCATTAGTACGACCTGCTAAAACAACTTGAATGGGAATTATATTGTTAGCACTGAAACGGTAAAATGTATTCATCATAAGGGGCTAGACTGTCCAGCACAAAACAATATATGAACTTGTTTTACAAAAATAGCATAACACGTAATCATAAAACAAGATACATGAATGTGCTTCAAGCCCCAAATCACAAACATAAGTATTTCGAGAAAAGCATAAGAGTAAAACTCTTTAACGCTCTGCCCGAATGTATTAAATCTAGTAAAAAATGCTCTTTGTTTAAAAATAAATTAAAGAACTGCACGAATGACGGATGCTTTATACACAAGATGAATACTTTCAAAAATGTTCAATTATTAAATGAAACTACTAAATATTTTTTTTTAAATATTGGTCTAAAATAATTTGTGATCAGGTGCATTGTTTCAATAAGGTGGGACAAGTTTCTCATCATTTATAAAGCTTGTCATCCTTGAATAAATTTGCATGTCAACAATTAAAATAATGTATGTTTTAGAGTTTTAAAAAAATTTTACATATTTAGAGTTGCATTAAGATTGTTAATGAAACTAATTCATTGTATATAATAATTTAAATTAATGAATTTTATACTAAGTATTGTTAGAATTTGACCTATTTTTTAACGAATGTATTGCATAAGTATAAATGTAATTCAATTATTTGTAATGAATTTCCTTGACATAATATTAGAAAATTGTTCATATAAAAACAAAACAATAAAAAAAATCTATTTGATGTGTCCTATTATGTTATGATAGCATTTAACACTTTTCATTGCATTTCACTTGCAATTACTTGCAGTGCCCGAGTACTAGACCGTTTAATTGTGGTGTACAGAGTATCCTGTGAGTTGTAGGATCCTGTGGCTTTACCTAAATTGTCGCATTTGTTTTTATTTATTTAGTTTTGTGCCCCACAGCAATGGTGATTGGCATTATTAGGATGATATATTTACTCCTTCATGGGCTTACCTTTTTTTGTATTTTTATATTATGGAGAATATTTCTTTAATATCTGATTGTTTCTCATATCCGTGCTTTGTTTAAAGAATATAATAAAAGTTAACCCTTTCAAATCTTCTTAGGCATGCTGTAGACCTATTCTATTTTGTATTATATGTTTTTGTAAATGTTGATGTGTTTTAGATATGTTAGTATTTGTGGAATATATTGGCTGATGCCAGTTAATAGTTCTGTCATATCGTGGGTTATGTGAAGGTTTGTCGCTTTTTATTTTAATTAACAAAGACTAGAGAATTTTTCGTTTAACTATTAAATATTTAAAATTATAATATATGAATAGTCACTTACAATGCCCAAGCAACAAGTTACTTTCGTTGGAGGCAAGGGATCCTAAGATTGGAATGAAAAGGGGAAATATGATGGTTGTCGGTACTGGCGATGCCCAAACTAGTATTAGTAAGGGATGGCTATGTTAGGGCTTTGGAGCAGGGATAGGTAGGGGTAAGGGGTTCTGTTTAGGAATTTGAAATTCGCCCCGGGTATAAATCCTCTCCAGTCACCCATTCCACACATAAAACTACCACCCTTCCTTCCTCCATTCCTCATTCCAACTCCTTTGTAAAAAATTCAACTCTCGAATTTCCTAAATGTCTTTTCCTTTTTAGCAGATTTCCCTTAGGGCAAACCACCTATTGAGGTCGTACTAATGACGTGATTTTCGAAAAACAGATGGATAGATTGATATACATTTGTCCATATAATTGTCTGTTTCTGCTCTAGCGGTCGCAATATTGGTTTAATCGTTACCAAACTCGATATATAAACGTTTCATGTGAAAATGAAGATCAAGTTCGTTAACAGCTGTCTTACCAGCAAGAGGGGGGGGGATTTAAAGGGGGAGAATTTAGAAAATTCGATATATCTCTGTTGTTATGCGTCGGATGAAAAACTTGTATAGGATCAATCTTATTGCAAATGTGATATTCTATAAATGTTATTATATAAATATTTTCTCTAAATTGAATATTAACCGACATATTTTTGTTAGTTTTCGGCCTAGAGTAAATCCCCCCTCCCTCCTCCTACTCATGTTATATTTAAAATGAGCTGTTTTGAGATAAATGCAAATACGTGACGCACTTGGGAAATCTGTTTAGTTAACGTAGCCCCTGCGTGACGGACTTTTTTTTCGGAGGGGAGCGGTTCATTTATTTGTGAGGATTATTGTTAAACAAATTAATATCTGATAACATTGATCGGAAAGGCATAATCTAACTGAACCGTGTTATATAAATTATAGTTGGCGAAGAGAATTCAAACTATTTTTATTAAAATTTCAATACTTCCAAAAATATGCAAATTACGGAGATGGGGGACTAATCGATTAATATTTTCGAGTCAAGAGTACGCTCTAATGTTCTAGAAAATTAGCAAAGCCTAACATTTCGTCAATAATGTATCCTTAAATTTATTTATTATTTAATAATTGAAATCACTATGTATTCGAATCAAAGGAAAGTTAGTTCAAATATTATTTGAATTCGTCTAGGCGATGCATCTACGAACCCAATGAATTAAGAAGCAGTGCTTCATAACCTAAACGCTGAGCTAAAAAAGCCTGTGACTAATTTGAACATGAAATTAGACTTCAATGTTTGTTCAGCTGGAAACCGAAATAAACCCCAGACGCTGTGAGTTACTATACTGGGGATTTCACTGACAAAAAAATGAATCAACATTTTTTTTAATATTATCAACAATAATCTAATGATGATTGTATCACAACCTTCACGAACAGCAAACGATTGAAATTATTCCTACATACGTAAATCTCAATTACTCCTTTGCCACCGCTTGGGAAAAGCGAAACTCTTACTTCCATGTAATATAGGTTAATGTATTTATCTAACTCTTTAATCGGGGTTAGTGATTGCCATATTTACATATTTTAAAATGCAAGAAGCAAGATATACAAATATAAATGAATTATAATGCGATGGATGGCAAAAAATGACTCAGAGCTGATGCATTTCTGTAGTCGGTTAAACGTACAGGTAAATAATAAAAGTCCGTCAAGCAGGGGCTGCGGAAACTAAGCAGATTTCCCACGTGAAGTTTTACAATAGAGAAATCTGCCCAATAAGTAAGGGATCAATAGTAAGTAGTAAGGGATCACTAAACTTATACACGAGAGACGAATAGTAACGAAAACGGCCGCCAGAGCTCTCTTCGGAAAGTACCAAACAGCTCACTCCTCCCGACCAATGCAGAATACAAATGCAAATATCTCGGTTAATATTCAAGATACAGAATAAATGTGTGGAACAATATTTATAGTAAATTTAATTTGCAATAAGATTGATTCTATACAATTTTTCGATCCGACGCATAATAACGGAGATATTTCGAATTTTCCGAAATTCTCCCTCTAACCCCCCCCCTCCTCCCACTGGTCCGATTTCAGCCATTAACGAACTTGATCTTCCTTTTTACATAAAACTATTAAATTCCTAGTTTGGTAACGATCAAACAAAAATTGCGACCGCTAGAGCGTTAACAGACAAATATATATATATATATATATATATATATATATATATATATATATATATATATATAATTTTGAACGGACCTCATTTTCGTCATCTCCTGGGTAGGATCGATGGACATTTGAAGAAATATTTCAAAAATCGCGCCATGAGTACGACCTCAATAGCTGATTTCCCTTAAGGGAAATCTGCTAAAAGCCCGGTCGGTCCACCCATTTCAATGCTTTTAGTGTCACAACCCCGTTTTCGGTGGAACAAGAAACAATAATATCTACCTGAATTACAAAAATTATACAAAATAAAGGTGATATTTAATTGTTGCCCCCGTGAATCAATAAATGCAAAAAACTGTATCGTGTGTGTGCGTGCGAGCGTTTGTGTTATGCATATTTTCTTGAGAACGTAAATAAAGATTAAACTTATTATAAAGATAAAAAGTTCGTCACGCAGGAGCTGGGTAAACTAAGCAGATTTCTAACGTTCTGGTAAATGCAGAAAACAAGTAATTACGAATAACTCAATTAGTACTTAAGTTACGAAAAAATGCATAGAACAAAAATTGTAGAGCTTTAATAGTTCAACAAGAACAATTCTTTGTCATTTTACAATAACACTCATAATAACGTAGAAATTTCGTATTTTCAAATTCCTCTTCCCCTCTAAAATCCCCTCCTTATTCCTGGTCCGATTACTCTTAATCACAAATATGATTTTTAGTGTTGAATAAAACCGTTAAACATCGAATATGGTAAAAATTAAATAAAGATTCCTGAGACAAGAATGTAAAACCTTAATTGGCGACATCATCGCATGAATTTGCTTGTTTCTCGCAGATTAAAGGTCCAATATATACAATATTTGGTATTTAAGCTCAGCAAAGAGGAATAACAGCTTATTGGCATAGCATTAGGCCATGAGTAGGAGAAGAGGTGGGTTTCTGAAAGCTGTAAACTAAAATTGTCAAATATCTCGGTTAATACTAACCTTAAAGAACATATGTGGGGCTCGGGTTAGCCGTGCGAGTTAGGGCGTTGGTCCAGACCTAGAGTGGCGGGTTCGAATCCCACCCTGGGCAGTAAAATTTTATTTAGTGATGGACTAATTAAATAAACTCCTTGTGCCCGCCCTGGTTAGAAAAGGATGGTAACCTGTAGGTAACACCTCCCGATTAGCGTAGTAGCGTAAAGTGGACTTAATTTAAAAAAAAAACAAAAAAAAACAAAAAAAAAAAACAAAAAAAACAACATATGTATATAATGATATTTAAAGGCAATTAAATTACCAACAAGATTAGTTCTATACGCTTTTTTTCATCCGACGTTTAATAACGGAGAAATCTCACTCCTGTAAACTTCCCCTTCCCCTAGAGAAAATTATATGAGTTCAAGCGAGGGTTAACTGAAGGCTGAAAAATAAATAAGGGAAAGCTGATAAAACTACAAACAAGATTTCTGTTATATTAATTGAGATAGTTAATATATGAGTAGACAATAATTGTAGATAATTAAATTTGCTAAATGATTGTTTTTATAACATTCTTTGTTTCGGCTCATCATAATGGAGATATTTCGAATTTTTGACCCGATAAAGCAGCCATCGATCGACATGACCCGAGTTTAGACATTAACTTAATCTTTAGTTTTACAAGAAATGCTTATATACCGAGTGTGTTAGCTATACTCGTACATATAAACCAACGACAGCTTTAGCAGTAAACACACAAACACATTAAATTTTAACTGACCTCATTTTCGTCATCGCCTGGGCAGAACCGATGGATATTTGAAGAATATTTCGTCATGACTATTCACTAAACACAAGATTGATGTAGCAACAGGAACGCTCGCCATTTAGAAGTGTTAACTGGACAAGAGCTGGGCGACGACTGAGGTCCGGATTATAAGGATGACAGCTGATCAAATGGATTGTTTTCCCTGCGGTTCGGTGAAATGTATTCACTACAGGAGGGTTGTATATCTTTTGCCCACATTTATATACAGTTACGTGTAGGATGGGGGGGGCCCTTCATGGCCGAATGGTTACGCCACGACCAAATTTTCCTAAGTGCTAGGACAAAATAAAGCTCTCGTCTAATGAAAGCAACTTACGTATTGCTTCTTCGGGCATTTTAGCAGATTTTAAGGGAAATCAGCTACTGAGGGCGTACTCATGACGCGATTTATGAAATTTTTCTTCAAATGTTCATCGTTCCTACTTAGTAGATGACGAAAATGAGGTCCATTCAACATTGTATATATATGTATATTTATATTTATCCATTACCACACTAGCGGCCGCAATTTTTACGCAAAATTGTACTTATGTACACTTTTTTTCACAATCTGGATAATTACCCGAGATATTTGCATTTTTAGATTTTTGGTCTTTAGAAACCCCCACTCCTACTCATCTCATATTAACAATATGCTATTACTTTATGAAGTGCTTTATTTGAAGCCTAAATACCAAATATTGTTCTCGTTAGCCTTTTTCGTTTTGAGATAAATGAAAATAAGTAACGCACGTGGGAAATCGGCTTAGTTAACACAGCACCTGCTTGACGGCCGTTTTTTATATTTTGATCACATTTCGCGGTGTTAGAAAAATTTCCTTATATGTCCATTGATCCAACCTAGGAGATGATGGAAATGAAGCTCGTTCAAAACTTTGTGTGTAGACATATATTTGTGTGTGCCTGCTAACGATATAGCGGTCGCAATTTGTATTTGATCGTTACCAAACTTTATTTATTTATCGTTCTATGTATATCTAAAGATCAAAGTTCGGGGGACTTTTAGAAAATCTTAATATCTCCGTTATTATGCGTCGAATCGAAATATTGTACAGAAGCAATCTTATTGTAAATGTAATGTTCTATAAATATTGTTATGAACGTTTTTCACTATGTTGATGATTAATGGAAATATTCGAATTTTTCGGTTTAGGCACTTTATTTGAATCCTAAATACCAAATATTGTTCTGAATGAACTTTTAGGGTTTGAGATAAATGTGAATACGTGAAGCACGTAGGAAATCTGCTTACTTTAAGCAGCCCCTGCGTGACGGACTTTTTTTTATGAATTGAAAATTGTTTTATTTAATGCGTCAAGCAGAGTGCTTTATTTTGTACAAATTATTACTCAGGAATAATTATAATACTTTGACTTAATCCGATTTTAGTCAATTTCATTTTACACGGATGAATCTATAGAATTTTTAACGGAAATAGTGATGTGATGGTTTTCCGAATTTGAAGCCTAATTTTTTCCTCATTGAACATTTAATTTTTGAGATAAATGCAAGCACGTGACGCACGTGGGAAATCTGCTTAGTTAAGCCCGTGTGTTACGGACGTTTTAATATTTATTCTTCATTGATGTACATAATGATTAGAACTGCCTCCCTGCCTTCAAGAAGAACGTTTTATTTTCCTACACTACAGAAAATCTCAATTATTTCTTAGTGTTGCTATAAATCCTTTGGTGTTCGTTTAAGGAAATGTATTAAAGTAACTGTTGTTTCCCAAACCGAATGATGGCTAATGCATTGACAGATTGAATTGAGTATTTCTGCGGGACAATTGACTTGTGACCTTGCTGCTAAAAATAGAAATGGCTCTCTTATGGAAATATAACTTCTGTAAAAATAGTCTGAACCATAAATATTTCAGCAAGGTGTCGATATTCTCCAGGGAGGAAACTTCTTTTTGGTTTAAAACAATAATTCCACGATATATGGGAAAATAAAATTGGCATACGACCTATAATCTGAATTTATAGCCGCATCATAAGACATAATAATATATTTTTTTTTGTTTTTTTGTTTTTTTATACTGTAAGAAACACTGAACGAGATCACCAACACACATGTAGGACCCAGCTCATCAATTTTATTCCATTTATTTATAAGTATTTTACGTTTCCGTTTTTCATTTCGTGAAAACAAACCAAAATAAAAAAAATACACCTACACAAAAATTCGAGGCTACCTTTCGTTAGACTAGTACTTGCTCAAATCGGACCAGGAATAGGGCGTTTTAGTGGGGGAGGAGGTTCGAAAATTCCAAATGTTTCCTTTATTCTTTCCTTCCTTTATTATTATTCGTATTGAAAAATGTGGCTATTCCTATAACTGATCTTCAAATATTGGTGCTCTACAATTGTTGTCCTATACATTTTTTCGTAACTCAAATATTATATATCTTCTCCCTAGTCTTCAGTAAAACTTTTACTCATCGGATTGTTATACAGAAATAGAGAATATATGGCAAGATGAGATTGATACTGTTTTCATACTGGCAGCACGTGAGAAATCCGCTGTCTTTACGCAAAACTTTACGCTGTCTGGCAAGTCCTGCATGACGGACTTTTAGCAGATTTCCCTTAAGGAATATTCGAAATTTTCTTCAAATGTCCATCGATCCTACCTAATAGATAACGAAAATGAGGTCCGTTCAAAACTGTTTGTGTATATATATATATATATATATATATATATATATATATATATATATTTGCCTGTTACCGGTTTCTAGCGGTCGCAATTTTTCTTTGATCGTTACCAAACTCGATATTTAGTCGTTTTATGTAATAAGAAAGACCCAGTTCGTTAACGGCTGAAATCGGACCAGTGGGAGGGGGGGGGGGGGGGTGTATATGGGATGGTTTCCGAAAATTCAAAATATCTCCCTTACTATAAGTCGGATCGAAAAATTGTATAGAATCCATCTTATTGAAAATTACTATAAATATTGTTATATACATTTATTCTCTATCTTGAATATTAACAGAGATATTTGCATTTTTATTAAATCTGGGCGGATAACGGTTGAGAGTGAGTTTCCCGCCAAAAGCTCGGTCGGCCGTTTCCTTAACTGTTCGGCTCTCGTGAAATTTCTTTATTGCAAAATTTCACGTGGGAAATCTGCTTAGTTTACGCAGCCCCTGCGTGACGGACTTTTTTTATTTAGTTTTTAAATTTTTCAATTCATTATATTTTGTCTAGAATACATTTTTCTGTCAACTGGCTACTTATTGGTAACCGCTGTTTTACACATAAATTAATTCAACCTAAACATAAATATACGTCCAACCGGTGCTTCTTACGCCAAGAGTTCAACAATTGCTTGTAGTGTTCATATACATGCCACTTTGAGTTGACGAAAAATACGGAACTGTTGAGCGCGCGAGTAAATAAGTCCAATCGCTATCGATCTATGGAAAACCATTTTTATTTCAATTCATGAAGGACGGCAAACATCTAATTAATAATAACAGCTTCTAATTTATAGCTTTGTTCCTTGTTCTAACTATGGTTTCTTCGAAGTATTTCTCTATTACCCTTTTCAGAGTAATATATTTACTAAGAATTATATATTTTACGTGACTTCGTACTTACAATTAAATTGAATTTCCCACGGGAAATTACACTACCAGCCCAACAAAGAGGGGATTCACATGGCTTTCTCGTAAAAATACGTAGGTCGTCCAGAAAGTAAAGAACTTTTCAGCTTTTTGGTTAAATAAAAACAAAAGATATCAACACCAAACTTTATTTACAATGCCACAGTACCTTATTCTACTTTTCTACGTAATTCCCGTTGTTTTCGAGACACTTGTTGTATCTTGGGACTAGTTATTATATTCCGACGTTATACTCTTCATTCGCGAACGATTTGAGCCATGTTGTCACTGCTTCTTTAAGTTCATCGTCATTTTCAAACTGTTTTCCATCCAAAAATGTCTTCAACTTTGGGTGGAAAACAGTTTGGCAATGACGATGAACTTAAAGAAGCAGTGGCAACACGGCTCAAATCGTTCGCGACTGTAGAGAATAGCGTCGGAATAGGCCTGTTTTAAAATAATAAGCTAATAACAATGAAACGCGTACAATTTGGTGAGGTCAGGTCATTGATGGAGCAGGAAAGAAAATTTAGTTTACAAACAACAAGTGAATCGGGTGCTCATTTAGGTTATAGAAACGTATCACACGCCAAAAGATTGCTTGACAGAAGTGAGTAACGTTGAAATATAAATTGACAGAAAGATTTTACGTTTCCATTTGTATTTGTTCATTTAATATTCAAAGTGGTGTTAAGTGTTACAAGTATATAGATTTATCTAAAACTTCACGTGGAAAATCTTCCTTGTTTTACGCAGCCTCTGCGTGACGGATTTTTTAATTATTCCCTAACACTATTTAACATTTAACATATCAGGTTTAACTCTTCATTTCCCTGCGTGGAGGGCTTTTGTATTCATTGGTCCGAAAGATCGTGTAATATTGTTGAGTGTATTAATATTTTTCAGTGTATAAAAAGTAGAATGTCTCCGCTAGTCAGGTTGGACTGTAGTATTTGAATAGGATTTTGTTTTTCTTGCCTGTCGTGTTTGAAAGAGGAGGCGCGAGGGAGTAGCAATTGACCCTTCCCTGTCAGTAGGTTAATTGCTATTCCAGCTGGGGATTCTTACACGCTCTCCCTCCTTCTCTTCTTAATAAATTATCACTTTCTCTCATCCTCTTCCACCATCACAGAATTTTAATCCTTTTAAAATATACCTTTATCTATATATATATATAAAATTGTAACCTCTGTCTGTACATTGATTTTTTTCTCGAAATTTCACGATAATTTATCGTGTCACATGTGATAGACACCATAACTGCATTTTGTTTCCTTCGTGTATGTTTGTTTGTTTGCTCACGGGCTCTCGGGATGACTAATGATTATGACACTCTTAGCCTCCCACAAGCAAGCTAAAAAAGTTCGTTAAGCAGGAGCTGCGTTAACTAAGCATATTTCCCACAGCAGTTTTTTTCATTTATCTCAAAAATTAAAAGTTCAATGAGAACAATATTTGATATTTAAGCTACAAATAAAATGCTTCATAACATAATAGAATATTGTTAATATGAGATGAGTAGGAGTAAGGGTTTATTGATGGACGAAAACCAAAAAATGCAAATATCTCAGTTAATAATCAAGATAGTGTAAAAATGTACATAAAAACATTAAATTTGCAACAAGAATGATTCTATACAATCTTTCGACCCGACGCATAATAACGGAAATATTAAGAATTTTCGAAATTCTCCCCCTCTAAACCCCCCCCCCCCCTGGTCCGATTTCAGCTGTTTACGAACTTGATCTGTCTTTTTGTATAAAACGATTATATTTCAAGTTTGGTAAAGACAAAACAAAAATTGCGACCGCTAGAGCAGTAACAGACAAATATATATATACATTGGACACACCCACACACACACACACACATATATATATATATATATATATATATATATATATATATATATACAATTTTGAACAGACCTCATTTTCGTCATCTCCTGCATAGGATGGATGACATTTGAAGGAAAAAATTCGAAAATCGCGTCATGAGTACGACCTCAATAGCTGATTTCCCTCTGCTAAAACTGAGTGAACTGACCATTGGCCCTTCTCCAGAGATACTGGAGACAAATCATTCCAGGTCCTCCTTGGTTAACGGGGGTTTAATCACTCTCTACACACCACTCTGATCACGAATCCATCGAATCTCACTCGTGGGCGGCTTTAGATCTCTAAGGTCTATTATGGCCATGTAAATGAATATTAAAGGGTTCATATTCTTTGATGGCGGAAGAGGGAGAGGGGTCTTTCAATAAGAATGAACCGATTTCATTAAGCTATATCTTATTAACAGACAGTAATACAAGAAGACATCATACAGCGATGCTGGAAATGGAACATGATGATGATGATGACACCATAAAACTTCAACACTGGTTAAATACATGTGTCTTTATTGCAATCTTGTATTGCTGCCTGTTAATAAGATATATCTTAATGAAATCGGTTCATTATTTTTGAAAAGCCCTGTATATTTATGATTAGAATAGGTTGTATATAATGGGAGAAGGATTTACTAAGGTTAATTTTTTTACCTACTATTGTGCCCTGAAGAAGTGGAAGAAAGAGAAATTTCTTCACTTCAGGTTAATGGATAATTTTGTATCCACATGTTCAAGATTGTGTTACTCTGATAATTAAGTCCTTAATTAGAAGTTTATTTCTTAGAAACAATATCAGTAAAGTGACTATTTTTGTCGAGGCGAAGAGGTAAGTTCATATTATTGGAGGCTTCATTACGTAAGTTTGTGATTAGTCCTTCTGCAGTTATCCTAGACAGATCCTCTTTTGTACGAACAAAATCATTTTCCATATATCAAACTAGAAACATATCGAAGTTTCCTATCTTAAAGAGACCCAGCCCTTATAATCCAGGCAAGTCGGAATTGAAGTTAGAAGGAGAAAGAAAGTGAAGAAAAATATTCACTTTGATCAAATTTAATTTTATAGCTTACTGAATTAATAAGACTCGTATTTTGATAAGAAATATCATCGTAAGACATATCTAGGAAAAAGATTCCATCTCGCAGGGGCTGCGTTAACTAAGCAGATTTCCCACGTGCGTCACGTATTAGCATTTATCTCAAAACGTAAAATTTCAATGAGAACAATATTTGGTATTCAGGGTTCAAATAATGTGCTTCATACTATTATAGCATATTGTTAGTATGACATAAGTAGGAGTGGGGGTTTACTGAAAGCAGAAACTAAAAACATCCGTTACGCAGGAGTTGCGTAAACTAAGCACATTTCCCATGTGTGCAATGTATTTGCATTTATCTCAAAAAGTAAAATTTCAAAGTGTACCATATTTAGTATTTAAGTTTCAAATAATGTGCTTCATAATATAACAGTGTATTGTTAATATGAAATGAGTAGGAGGGGGGGGGGTTACCGAAGACCAAAAACTATAAAATGCAAGCATCTTGGTTAATAATCAATATAGTAAAAATGAATGAAAATGAAAATGATATGCACAGAACATTACATTTGCAATAAGATTGGTTCTATACAATTTTTCGATCCAACGCATAATAACGGAGATATTAAGAATTTTTGAAATTCCCCCTCTAACCCCCCCCCCTCCCACTGGTTGGATTTCAGCCATTCACGAACTTGATCTTTCTTTTTACATAAAACGCTTATAATTTGAGTCTAGTAACAATAAGACAAACATTTTGACTGCTAGCGGTAACAGGCAAATAAAGATATATATATTGAACGGACCTCATTTCGTCATCTACTAGGTGGATTGATGGGCATTTGAAGAAATTGATCGAAAATCGCTCCATGAGTACAACCTCAATAGCTGATTTCTCTTAAGGGAAATCTGCTACAATAAGAATTTTAGCCGATTTTCGTTATAAAAAGCCCGGTACTACGAAAACAAAGCTGATTTCACAATTGCAGAAATGACACACCATTATGTCATACCAGGTCAAGTGACGTCAGCGTGATATTGTAGTCTCAGTTTCTTTCTATTCAAGTAACTTATTCAAACAAGACTTATTCTGGATATGATATGTGAGTAGTCCATCATAATGGTAGGGCTTACATGGGGTTACAAGAAACACCAAATTACAAAATAGTTCATGAATATTCAAGCCAGAAGAAAATGTGTAGACCAATTGTAGTATATTATATTGCCAACGAAATTTGTTATATGTATATATATATATATATATATATTATAGATGTTTTGACCAGTTATTATTATAGATGGTGTCGTTGTTTGTTGAGGTTTGTGGTTATAATATGATAATGGCTTTAATACAATATTAATTGTAATCTTATATAACATAATTATTGTAATATAATAGTCATAATATAGCACAATCAACTAAACATAATAAACCGTAGAAATAGCAACAACTTAACTGATACACAAACATATAAGGCTGTGACCAAGCTGATTGTAAATCTTAAGGGAGGCTACAACCAATTTTCTGTATGTACATAAACACTCTGTTACACTGTATTTAAATAAAAAATGTGGAATATATATAAAGTAGTACTTATTTTACAGCCCTGAAGAAGAGAATATAAAATTCTCGAAATATAGGCATAGACTTCTTTAATAAACATTGACCACAAACCTCAACAATCATGCCTTATATATATCTTTTTTTTCTTTTCTTTCAGTCAAACTATTAATTGTATTTGGGGTATTTGGTATTTTATATTTAGGAATTTTTTAAACCCCTCCACCGATTTCGACCTTTAATGAACTTATGAATTATGCATGAGTGATTAAAATATAAAGTTTACGTTAGCTACCACAAAAACAATTTTTTATTTAATTGTGTACTTATTGTTCTTTTTTTTTTTTAGGTTGGTGATGCTCTTCAGCTTCATTTAATGGTAAGCTGCTTACACGTTACACTTTCCTCAGCACCGAATTACTTTCGTGGATTCAATTTAATTGAAAAATTGTATTCTAAATAAGTAATCTCGTTACAAATTAAATTATGTTATTTATTAATGTCCACTTATTGTTATTATGGCTAATTCAGACGGTTAATGTACAGGTTACCACCATTTTATAGCCAGGGTAAAAGTACGGATTTTATTTAATGAGTTCATCACTAAATAAATTCTCATTGCCCAGGCGGGAATCGAACTTGCCTCTCTAGGTTTGCCGTGTGAGTTGAAGACCAATGGTTTAACTCACACTGCTAACTAGAGCCCCTGCAAATTTAATTTTCTATACCTTCTTTTTTTGGGGGGGGGGCCTTGAATACTAATAGAATTATTGGCTTTTTTATTTTTTAGCCTGACCTATAGTAAACCTACTCACTTTAGTTAGTAAGCCTTTAAACGATGACACTTCTTATTCCTTGCTGAAATAACAAATATTCTTTTCATTGGAAATTTAAAATGTGAGAAGCATGCAAATATGTGCTACGTAGCGCATTAATCAATATTTTATGTTCTAGATTACTTACATTTTATATGATCAATACGATACACCATATTTAACTGTTTCATGTATTCAAAAGAACATGATTGAGAATAGCGAACACAATACCAGCTATTATCATTAGCCTTACGGGAAATCAATTAACACTTATTCGGTTTTCGAATAGTTCTCCAAATGCCCATAGATACTAGCAGGAAATGACGAAAATTACATCTGTGAACATCGTGTGGGTGTGTTTATTCCCTCTAGCTGCCACATTTTTTATGTGATCCTTTCCAAACTCGATAGTTATACGTCTTATGCAAAAACTGAAGATCAAATTTGCGAATATTTGAAATCAGAACAGATGAGGGGGTGGAAAATTCGAAATATCCCCATTATTATTAGACGATTCGGAAAATATTATGTAACAAGTTTTGTTGAATTTTAATTTTCAACAACTGTTGTTTCTTACCATGTTTTCTTTAACTCGTGTATTAGCGAATTATTTGGATTTTAGCCTTTAGTAAATCTCCAGTTCTACTTATACGATTTTCACTGCACTTCAGTCGCTAAACATTTTGTGTTGAACTTACATTTTAATTCCATGTTTACCTAGGGGAGCAGAAATAGAGAATGACGGTATGAAATGATATCAATTGTAATGGAAAATTAGCTTAGTTTACGCAGCATCTCCATGGCGGACGTTTTAGCTGATTTCCCTTCAGGAATTTCGAATGTTTTCTTCAAATGTCCATCGATCCTACCTAGTAGATGACGAAAATGAGGTCCGTTCAAAACTATAGATATATATTTGTCTATTACCGATCTCTGTCTGTCGCAATTTTTGTTTGATCGTTAGCAAACTCGATATTTAGTCGTTTTATAAGATCAAGTTTGTTAACGGCTGAAATCGGAACAGGAGGAGGGGGTGTTTAGAGGGTGTTTTTTTTTTTTTTTTAATTTTGAAAATTGGAAATATCTCCGTTACTATAAGTCGGATCGAAAAAGGCTATAAGATAAATCTTATTGAAAATTAAATTTACTATAAATATTGTTCATGCATTTATTCTGTATCTTAACCGAGATATTGGCATTTTTCAGTTTTCTTCATTCTGTAAGCCCCCACTTCTACTCGTTTTACAAAAACAATACTCTGTTATATAATAAACCACACTATTAGATCCTTAAATACCAAATATTGTTTTCCAGAGACCTTTATTATATGAGATACATGCTAATATGTTCTTGTGACATGCCCCCCACCCACCTTAAAATCTTGGACTACTTAAATTTGGTCGATTGCGATAAAAATTATACTGATTCATTATAAATTACAGTACTAGATATATTAAATAGTTTTCAATAAAATTAATACGTTATATTCTGATATGTTTCAGTTATTGTTTTTTCTTTCCGGTGAGTCGTTGACAGACCTGTTTGTTTACATTTGAGACGATCCCGCCGGCAGGGAAAGATTTCTTATTACCGATTGTATTTATTCACGGTGTTGTGTTATACTGGTAACACGTAAATATATTTATTTATTTTTAAACTTCATGAGGGTAATCTGCATAGTTTACGCAGCCGCTGCGTGCCGGACTCTTTTCTTTGATTCAAACTCTTGGTTTTCCTGGCGTAACACCATTCGCCCCCCGCCCCCCGATTTCCAGGGAAATCTGCTCAGTTAACGCAGCCCCTATTTTTTTATTTGAACGGACTTAATCTTCTAGGTAGGATAATGGACATTTAATTTTTTTTTCTAAAATATAATATGTTTGAGCTCAATAGCTTAAAATCTGTTAACTAATCCTCTTTCTGAAATGTCCTAAAACTAATCAGAGGCTGCAAGTCAGGACTTGCAGAGAGGCTAGGCGTCAGTATACCCTGTACCCTGCCCTTCCCCCCTCCCTTCCCAGCTCAGTTGCAGGTAGCCCAATACTACATGGGACGGCACTAGTCCCTGCCTCACTCGCCTGGGGAGCGGTTCTCTTCTTCACTATTTGGTAATTATTCATTTCACTCTTATAAATCGACACTGTATTTCAAACTAATGAAACTCGTTAAGAAATTAGGAAAACAACAAAAATCAACCTAATTTAATATTACCCGAATTTTCAAGCACTATAAATTATGCTATTCACATTTTAGACGTTTTCCCATAAGGGAAATCAGCTATTGAGGTCGTACTAAAATTGAGTTCGTTAATGGATAAAATCTGATCAATAGGAGGGGGGTTTAGAGGCTTAAAAAATCGTAATATCTTCTCTATTACTGTACATCGGATCAAAAAATTGTTTAGTGCCAATCATATTGCAATTTAAATTTACTTTAAATATTCTTATATACATTTATTCTCTATCTAGAATATTAACGGAGATATTTGCATTTTTCTGTTTTCAGCTTTCAGACCCCCCCCCCACTACTCGTACTCATGTCATATAAACAATACTCTGTTAAATAATAGAACAGTTTATTCGAAACTTAACACCAAATATTGTTTTTAAGACACCTTTATTATAATTTAAAAAAATTATTTGAAACGAAATAACACAAAACTATTTTTTAGTGTTTACTTCAAGAAACATCAACATAAAAAGCGTTCTTAAAATTAATTTATTTCAATTATTAATTTATTGTAATTATTTGTAAAAGGAATACATTTTTCCACCTCTATAGCTCCATATAAAACAAAACGGTAGGGTATCTTCCAGGGTAGAATTATCAAGAATACTTTTGCGTTATATCGTTTTAATTTTTTTTTAATTCATAATTCATTGCTCTTCCCATAGACTTGTTTTAAATATAATTTTCTTGGATTAAACTTTTATCTCGCAGCATTTCTGAATAAAACGTGCCGTTTCTGAAATAAACATTAACAAAGGATGAGTTGAATAGAAAAATTCACCTATATAAACTCGTTTTAGAATTTGATTTCCTATATATACATACACACATATACAGTTTTGTCGACATCTCCTTGGTAGAATCGATGTACATTTGACGAAATTTTTCGAAAATCGCTTCATGATTACGACCTCAATAGCTGATTTCCGTTAGGGGAAATCTGCTAATAAGATTTGAAAACCAGTTCTTTTTTATTTTATCTTTTTTTAGTCACTATAAATTATGGTAATAATAAGTTGTTTGGGTTTTGGCGACTTTTCAAAATTTCTGACAAGTTTTTCTAACTTGACGACTCCAAGATAGGATCCAACGGATGGGAATCAAAATTAATTTTTATTCCGCTTACGGTAGGCAAATGTTAACCCGCTATTGAGGTTGTACTTGTGATCCTTTGTTCATTCTTTTGACAAAAGTGATTAAACGTTTTATGTAATAATCAGGCTCAGACGTGGAAATTGTAAGAATGGAATTACACTTGCAGTGGAGGAAAGTGTGCGATCGTAAAAATCGGAATAGTAGCTCTTTCGCGTCGAGTATTTTCACGTTCCATTGTGCATAAGACTATCTAAGAATTAGTGTATTTGAAAGGGAGGAGAGACTTCTTAACCCCAACCTAGCACTGCTAGATCCCGAAATTATAACGTTGTTTTTCATGTGTTTGTGATTCTCGGAGATATTAACTATTTAATAACTATTTTTCTAATTGATGTTCTTTATTGGTAATCTAATAAAAGTAAATGCTTGTCGCATTTTAGTAACTGTCACGTCTTGTTAAGAATTTGTCCCTTTACAGTGTACATTCCATCTCTATATTTAATCGTTACATGTAAAAAGATAGACCAAGTTCGTTAATGGCTGAAATCGGACATGAGAGGTGGGGGATTTCGAAGTTCGAAATATTTCCGTTGTTATACTGTATAGAATCATTCTTATTGCAACTTGAATGATCTATAAATATTGTTCTATACATATTTTATTATGAATATTAACCGAGATATTTGGATTTTATTTTTTTCGGCTTTCAGTACACCCCCATTCCTACTCATGGCACATTAATCATTAGCTGTTACATCATGAACCACTTCATTTCAAGATTAAATACTAAATATTGTTTTCATTGTGAGATAAACGCAAATACGTTCTGTTGATCCCCCTCCCCTTCTTTTGCTCATGGATTACTAAAATTTGAGCGATTGAGTTAAGAATTATTCGGATTCATTATAACTTACAGCGATAGCTATAGTTAATAGTCTTCAATAAAAGTTATATGTTATATTCCGACATATTTCAGTAATTATTTTTCTTTGGGGTCAGGAATATTTCTATCTATATATTCAGCTCCAAGAGGTTGGCTGATCTCTTTGTTTGCAATTCGGACGCTTTCCGTTGTAGAGGTTTTAACATGTAAATTGACTGAAAGCTTTCTTATTACCGTTTGAATAAATGAGCTTAACATTCACTGTGGTGTTACCAGTATGTAGATATATCTATTGTAAACCTTCACGTGGGAAATATGCTTAGTTTACGAAGCCCCTGGGTGACGGACTTTTAATTACTTTGTATACTGGCTGCAATAATACTTTTTGATGCGTTTTTACTCATAGCTACCATCAGTTGGGAATTGAATATGCCCTAGCTGCTGGATCTCAGGGAGGTATATCTTGTATCATGAGTCTTTTAGTTTGCCTTTCCTAATTTCTGCTCACGGCTAAGGAACGATAAATTCAAGAGTAGCTGGAACAAAGTTGAAAAAAGTGCCAGACACTTTTTGTATTATACTTTTCTCATTAATGAAAAGAGTTTGAATATATAGTCGTCCTGAACTTCTTGTTTCAAGTAAAGTCATGAATTCTTATGTTGCCGTGGCTCTAGGCTTCCCTGGATGACTTTCGGTGGGAGACACCGTCCTTCAAAATGTTTGCCTCCTGGGAAATCAGAAGAAATCGTGGATTCCTCTTCCTCAACTATGAATAAAATGGGTTCGGAATCTGGAATGGCAACGAGGAGGGGGGGGAGCTTAAATCTCAAGAGAATCAGAAGAAATAAAGAAAAAGGTTTGCTTCCATCTTTTCGGAAGTAATCTACTTCAATGTAAGTCAAGATCTCCAGCAAGGAGGACAAAGGATTTTCATTAAATAATAAGCTATTGAAAGAAAATATTATTTTGTCTTATGAAATGCATAAATGAAATTCCCATTTTTCACCTGATTGCTGTATAATATCGATTTCCGAAATAATCGGTTTCAGAAAAGTAATCATTTATGCTTCGGAAATTGCAAATTGAGTCTTTAAAATCAGCAGATCCCAAATAATAAATAAACCATTTTAACGCATACTAATTGGAAGGAATTGTTCTTTGCCTTGATTATTGCATGAAATAACCATTTTTTGGTGAGATATAAAAAGAAAAATTATTTTGTCCTTTTCTCCACTTAAACTGATGTGTTTCCACTATGATTCCATCACAATATGTCAGGGGATGCGTCAAGCTGGCCACTTGACATTCCACCAAAGCCCATTCAGGGGCCATTGTGCCAACAATTTTAATTCTCATGTGCAGTTTTTAAATAGAGAGGAGTCCAAAGTCAGTGTCTCTAAATATGCAGCTCAATATCCCAAAGCCATAAATTACTTTTATTTATTTATGGACATCACATAGAAGGTGGTTTGCCCTTTCAAAATTGTACAAAGTTAAATAACAAAAGTAAAACAGATAACAACAAGTAAAAATAAAAAATATCAGATGAAAAGAACAATTACTTTAAAATATTAATATATATATAATTTTGATCGATGAGTATTTGCATAGATTTTGAATTGGAATTGTTTTGAAAATTTCATCATGAGTACAACCTCATGGCTAATTTCCCTGTTTTATTATTTATTCTTACAATAATCAGATTTCGCGACTTGGGTGATGGAGCGAAGTATCAGTTATTTACTATCATCAGTTTATCATATTTACGCAAGTACGCTCATTTCTGCAAATATTTTCAGTATCGTCGTACATTATAATTTTTTGAAAATGTTGTTATGTTTCAAGTAGTGTAATACAGGTCTACTATCATATAGTCAAAGTGTATGATAGGTCTATGTGAGTCCTTAGATAGCAGTCAGTTAGTATATGTTTTATAGTAAGTCTGCAGTTACAGTGTTGGCAGTAGGGTTCGTCTTCTCCAGTAAGTAAGTAAGTGTATGTAAGTCAGTCGTGAATGGCCAATTCTTAAACTCGTTAAAACTACTTCTTCTCTTCTTAATAGCCTTTTTGAGGAAGGCCATTCGCGAAGTATTTGTTTCAGTTCTCCAAGTTTGTTGTCTGTTGTGGCAAACCAAGATTTCTGACATGAGTTGAATATCATATGTTTTGCTTGGGCTTGCATATCTTTATGTGTTGTCATGAGTTCTTTTTTGAGTAGCTGATTTGGCAAGTTCGTCTACTTGTGTGCTTTGTCTAATGTTTGTATGTTCGGGTATCCAGTATATAGTTATTCTTTTGTTTAATGTCTGGATTTTGTATAATATACACGAGATGACTGGATGTGAGCTATATATGTTTTTTAATGAATGCAATGAGCTAAGAGAGTCAGTGCAGATTATGATGTCCGTGACCGTAGTTTCAGGTATGTTCTCTATTGCAAGTTTCAGGGCTTCAAGCACAACTGTATATATTCTAGACTCACACGATATGTTTAGTTACTGAGGTACAATGAAAATCGTATTAGTAGAAGCGGAAATTTACTGAAGGCTGGAATCAATATAAAAAGTCTAAATAACTCACGAAATATATGAGCTAGAGAACACGTGTAAGAAACAGCAGTAGTAGAAAATTTAATTTTCAACAAAATTGGTCACGTCTAAGTACGATCTCAATAACATATTACCCTTAAGTCTGCTAAAACTAGAAGGTGGGGGAAGGCAAGAAAAACCCAACCTGGTCCGTACCTATATTTGCCATTTTAGAGCTAAAATTCATTTTGTACTTAGTTTTAAGTGCGCGACGAAAACGTTCCAATGATGTATGTATTAGACTATGTGGGTTCTCCAAGCCCCAAAGCACATTAATCGGCTGAAGTAATATTGATCAATAAAAAAAGTCTGTCACGCAGGGGCTGCGTTAACTAAGCAGATTTCTCACGTGAGTCACGTACTTGTATTTATCTCAGAAACTTAAAACATCAGTGATTAGGAGTGTGGGTTTACTGAAGGGAGAAAACTAAAAAAATGCTAACATCTCGGCCAGTAATCAAGATAGTTAAAAATACACATGACAACATTTATAGAACATTACATTCTCAATAAGATTAGTTCTATACAATTTTTCGATCCGACGCATAATAACGGAGATATTAGGGATTTTCGAAATTCCCCCCCTCTAAAGTCTCCCTACCACTGGTCAGATTTCAGCCATTAACGAACTTGATCTTTAGTTATATATATACCCGTATATATATATATATATATATAAATAATTGTGTTGATGTTTTTGACCAGGTTATATTTATATATGATGATGTTTTTTTGGAGGTTTGGTAAATTTTAGTGCAAAAATACTGCACTATAACCAGTAACTCTAGTGCAATATAGTCCTGCCCTGAAGAAAAGAAAAGAAAATTCTCGAAATATCTGCATAAACTAAGATTTTTTTTTCACCAGCATATATATATATATATAGTTTTGAAAGGACCTCATCTTGTGGGTAGGATCGATAGAGATTTGAGGAAAATGTTCAAAAGTCGCGTCATGAGTACAACAACAATAGCTGATTTCCCTCTAGGAATATCTGTTGAAGCATACAAATTCGTGGAAAATTTGGGAAATTTAGGTCTCCTCATCATAGAGTGATGTTAGAGGATTGTTGGGCGTCGGCTATAATATAGATTCTTAATTCTTCAAATACAGAATTTTATTGAATGTGCTAACAGTTTCAGGCACCATTCGTTCTCTTCTTCAGAGACAATGATCAAAAAACAAAAGATGTGAACAATTGTGAAAACATTATATTTTCTGTTATATGATCAATGGCCAGAAATATAAACAAATTGACCAAAAAGGGGAGGGTGTAAAGACTATATCAATGAAATAAGTAAATAAATACATTGAAAAATTAGATATACAACCCATACATACATTAACATGGTGGTACATACCAATTAACATAGAGGAGGACCAGGAGCACAAACAACTGCACTCAGTGAAAAGTACTCAGTATTATGAATGAGGATAAGGCAGAGGCAAGTAGGGATGGGAAGGGATTGGGGAAACCCCAAAAGGATTAAAGTTCAATGAGCCTGAAGTATTTTAAAGATGTGTGCATATGTGGGAGATATTTTTTAGTTGCATTGGTAGCCGTTGGTTATAGCAAGCTAGTAGAGGATTGTTGGGTGTCGTGTAACGAACAGTTCCTTAATTCTTCATATAAAGAATTTTATTAGGAGTGCTTACAGTTTCGGGCACCACTGGTTCCCTTCTTCAGAGCTGAGCAATTAACAAACAAAAGAAGTGAACAATTGTAAGGAAAAAACATAATATTCTCTGTTAAAAGTACACTGGTAGTAAAAATACAAAGACATTATTTTTAATGAGAAATGCCAGGTGACTATGACAAAAAAAGGGGGTAGGGGGTGGATGTAAAGACTATATCAAGAAAATAAATAAATTGAAAAATTAGTTGAGGTACATACCAGTTTCATATAGAGGAGCAGGGTTGCACAAACTGCATTCGGTGGAGATAACATTGTGAATGAAAGAATAAGGCAGAGGTAGGTGGGGATCTAAACGGGTTGGGGAAAACCAAAAAGATCATAGGAGTCCTGAAATATTTTAAATATGCGTGCATAAGTAGGAGATATTTTTTGTTTGTCTGTTTTGTAATTTATGCTATTGGAGTCTATGTTAATGTGAAAGGTTTCAGAAATGAGACGTTTGTGGTGATTTTTTTGTGTATACCAGTATGGAAGTGTTGTTAAAATCAAAATTGTGGTAGTTTGTGATGGTGCGTTTATGTGTGGTATAATCTGTTTTTGAGGTGTTGTTATGTCTCTCCAATAATAAAACTCCTTATATGAAGAATTAAGAAACTATTCAATAGCCGACACTCAACAATCCTCTACTAGCTTGAGATATTTTTTGTTTGCCTATATTTAATTTGTACATGGGGTCTATGTTAATCTGAAACGTTTCCTCATCATAATTATAAAAATGTGTGGAGGGCATATGGCACTGAAAGGTTCGAGTTGGATATCATATTATGTATACTGTTTATTAATTATAAATCTCATAATCGTTTGGCTGGATGAAATTTTTATTAAGCTGCTTATAACAGCTTATGTATTTTTTTTTATTTAGCCTGTGCTTCTCAGTAAAATATAACCCCTTTATAAAAGTATACTACTACTATATAAAAGCTCCGAGATCTTTATTTCAATTGAAGATAAATATTTAATGAAATTGCGTAATATCTTACTCCATTTTCCTTAGTTGTAGGGAAAAGAAAAATAAGAGTTTTTAAAAGGTAAACGCTGTCCCACTTCTTTACGGAACTATAAGTTTGCCTTTGAGAATTTACTCAGCTCAGAATAGATAATTTAAGAAAGTAGAAGATAAAAATACTTCCAAGATAATTGAAGTGCTTCCAATTATTCTTTATTGCATTTTCTTAAATTCGTACTTAGTTATGACGGAATTATACAATCACAGTGGACGTTACTTACTTCTGTCAAGCAATCTTTAGGCTTGTAATACATTTTTATAACCTGAATAAACACTCCATTCACGCGCCGTTTGTAAACTAAATTTTCTTTCCTGCTCTATCAATGACCTGAAGGCGTCACCAAATTGTACGCTTTTCGTTGTTATTAACTTATTATTTTCAAAAAGGCCCGTCACGCAGGTGCTGCGTAAACCTAGCAGATTTCCTAAGTACCGGAATGACACACTAGTAATGCCATCTTGCTATATATTCACTATTTCTAAGTTAAAATTCGGTGAGTAGAAACAAGCTAGGATTTAGGCTTGCTGCCGCCTTAGGCCCCGTTCGATGCGCCGCCCTTTTTGATAATAAAGTTAGTGGGTGAATAATACCTGTCAAGCGTAGCGCTCATGTTTCTTGTAAATATGTGAAATACACTCAATTTTTTGAATCATCAAAATAATAAGTAAAAAAAAATTAATTTCATCTAAAATAAAAAAATCTAAAAGCAGTTCGAATTGCTTAAAAGTCTCAAAAATGAATGATTTTTCTTTATTTTAGATGAAATTAAAATTTTTTTACTTATTATTTTGATGATTCAAAAAATTGACTATGGAAAAAGACGGGATTGATTTTTCATGAAAAATTATTTTTATAAACGAAAAATGTTCTGACACTTTTGAATGAATATTAAAATGATATTCAATACATGCAAATCTACGGTATTATTATTCACACTAAAAACAAGTTGAGAAGTTATTCAGATTTAGTAATTTCAAAACGCGTTATACACGTGAGGTTAATCTCACTAAAGGAACAGAGAGTAAAGAACATTACTCGACAAAGACTATAATTAATCTATTAAAAAATTACCATCTTACCCATACAGATTGAGAAGTAAATTAATGAATTATAATATATTCTATAGAACGTTTTTTATAAGAACTAATCTGAACCAATTTTTGAAAATGATTGTCTTTATTTTTTTTTTGCCTCTGAAATTTTGGCATTTCAAAACTTTTGCCGCCCTTCAAATTATGCCGCCCTAGGCCCAGGCCTCACGGGCCTAGGCATAAATCCATCACTGAGTAGAAATGGAGGTGTATTGCAGGCTTAAAACATGAAATAATAATAACTCCCTCAACATTTTTGAGTCAGGAGAAAATAACAATTGTAGAGTACCAATATTTTAAAAAGATTGGATCTGTAATATTTTTCGATCCCTCGGTTACTCATAATAACGGAGAAATTTAGGATTCTCCTTTTCTACCCCCCCTCCCCCCCCATTTCATCTATTTAAATTTAAGTATCGCGGACTTAAATTATAAGCTTAAACAATTATAACAATAATCGTTACAAGTGAATCATTTTTAGTAACTCATTTTTATAGGTTTTAAGTAAGATAAAACAACATCTGACAAGCCATAAAATCATAACATGTGACATTTGAAAAATCATAACATCAATAGGATAAATTTACGATGTCAGAAATATACTTATACAAAGAGTTATATGCTTATTTGGAGGGGGGGGGTTTCTGTTTTATTGTTTTGTATTTTGAATTTTGAAATAGGTTGAGCTTTATAAAACCTTCATTATTCTCAAGGTAATAATTACTGTATTTTCATAATAGGCCATTCGACATTAGCATGCATTCTGGGTATTTGATTGTAGATTGAAATTGTATATCAAAAAGAATTTCTCAACCAGAGGGCCACTCTTTCTGTATTTCTGGCAGTCTGAAATACATATACACATTTACCTCGCTATACTAACAGGGATAAGGTGTTAATGGTTTTAGGGAAATTAGCTATTGGGGTTGTACTCATGACGCGGTTTTCGAAAAATGTCCTCCAATGTCCATTGGACGTAGGAGATTACGAGAATGAGTGATAATAGCCTCTCAATAGGTCCCAATATAAAATTATACATGGACGTAATTCGTCTCTTGGGTTGTAGCGATGGACTTTTGAAGACATTTTTCATAAATCTCTTTAACGACTACAATCTCAATAGCTGATTTCCCTTCCAGGGAAATCTGCTAAAGACGGTAAAACTGAAGCACGATTTTGTGAACAGAAATAAGGGCGCGTTGTGCCATTATGGGTGGAATTCAGGGAGCTATAGAGGGAAAATAAAAGTGGTCTTGTTGAAACCCCACTAGCCTGATGGGCTATCTGAAGCGAGAAATAGGCTCTCCTAGCCGCACTTGGTGTCAGTATTAGACAATTTATCACGCCAAAGCTATTTACACAGCTGCATCAGCCTTTTAGCAGATTTCCCCCAAGGGGAAAAAAATTTTCTTCAAATGTCCATCAATCTTATCCAGGAGGTCCGTTCAAAATTATACACGTGTGTGTGTGTGTCTGTCAACGCTCTAGCGGTCGTAATTTTTGTTTGAGAATGTTAGCGATAAAATAATATTTAGCATCAATGAAAACCATATTTGATATTTAAGCAAGGAGTTGGATTCATCATGACATATCCTCTTTTTTAGGAGATTACCCCGAGGGAAATGAACTATTAAGGTTATACTCTTGACGCGATTTTCGAAACATTTCCTCAAATGTCCATCGATTCTACACAGGAGATGACGAAAATGAAGTACATTCAAAACTATATTTACTTGTCTGTTAACGCTCTAGTTGTCATAATTTTTATTTAATCGTCACCAAACTCAATATTCAATCGTTTTATGTAAAAAGAAAGATCAAGTTCGTTAACAGCCGAAATCGAATTAGGGGGCGGGGGTTTAGAGGGGAGAAGTTTCGAAAATTCTTAAATCTCCCTTATTATGCGTCTGATCGAAAAATTGTATAGAACCAATCTTATTGTAGTTTAAATGTTATACAAATATTGTCGTTGTATTTATCCTCTTATCTTGAATATTAATGGAGCTTTGCATTTTTCAGTTTTCAGCCTTCAGCAAACCCCCACTTCTGCTTATGTTAGATTAACAATACTCTTTTATATAATAACCATATCTGGTATATAACCTTGGAATGAAGTGGTTCATGATGTAGCAGCTTATAGTTAATATCAAATGAGTAGGAGTGGGGGTTTATTAGAAGCTGGAAACTAAAAAATCCAAATATCTGGCTTAATATTTATGATTTAGAAAAAATAGATGAAACAACATTTATAGACCATTTAATTTACAATAAGATTGGTTCGATAATTTTTCGATCCGTCGCATAATAACGGATATATTAAGAATTTTTCCAACATTTAACTAGCAGAAGAAAGGTAAAGGTAAAAGTTACGAATAAACATTACGACCACTATTGTGGAAACCAACATAAGTATATATTTATAAATTTGAATTTATCCCGTATTCTGAGTTGGTATTCTGGCAGGTGGAAGTAACTTCTAATGTAGGAAGGATGAAAGAATTGGCTACACTTCCACTGTGACAATTTATTTAAACCGCAGAGCGCTTTCGATGCAGTGCATAATCGTCAGTGCCCTGTTGACACACAGAAACAATAATTACATATCTCTATTAAAATAAAAACCAATTTTCTAAAACAATTAACAATAAAAACATCTTTCTTAGAACTAAATAGCACATAATTGCAAATTTATTTTATTAAATTAAGTGAGTACAAGTAGGACATTCAGATAGTTTTAATGTTCTATTTGTACTCAGTTTTTTTATTAAAAAAATTGCCTGTTAATGTATGAAAAGTTTTACTCCTTATTTAGTTCTAAAAAAGATGTTTTTATTGTTAACTTAAAACTAAAGATTTTTTTTTAATAGAGATAAGTAATTATTGTTTGTAGATTTCCCTGAAGGAAAATCAGCTATTGAGGTCGTACTCATGGCGCGATTTTCGAAAAATATCTTCAAATGTCCATCGATCCTACCCAGAAGATAACGAAAATGATGTTAACGCTCTAGTGGTTGCAATTTTTGTTTGATCGTTACCAAACTCGACATTTAAACGTTCTATGTAAAAAGGCAGATCAAGTTCGTTAATGGCTGAAATCGGACTAGTGGGAGGGGGAGTTTAGAGGTGGGGATTTTCGAAAATTCGAAATATCTCTGTTACTATACGTCGGATGAAAAAAATTGTATAGAATCAATCTTATTGCAAATTAAATGTACTGTAAATATTATTATAAACATTTATTCACTATCTTGAATATTAACCGAGATAATTGCCTTTTTTCAGCTTTCAGCCTTCAACAACCCCCACTTCTACTCATGTTACATAAACAATACTCTGTTATGTAATAAACCACATTATTGTCAGCTTAAATGCCATAAATTGTTTTCAAGAGACCTTTATTATACGAGATGAATGCAAATATGTTATGGTGACCCCCCCCCCTTCTTAGTTCATGGAGTATTAAAATTAGAATGATTGAGATAAAAATTATTCTGATCCATTATAAACTACAGTAATAGATTTAGTAATAAAATTAATACGTTATATTCTTATATATTTCAGTAATTGTTTTTCTTTCCTGCGAGAATTTGGTACACCTGATTTTTTAGTTTCAGGTGCTTCCCGCCTGGAGGTTTCTTATTATTGTTTGTATTTATTCACTTCATGTTGACGGTGATATTGTGTTGCCAGTATGTAGATTTATCTATTGGTAAACATCACGAGGGAAATATGCTGAGTTTACATCGCGTCATGAGTGCAAACCTCATTATTTGATTATTGTTGCTCAATAACGGGAGGAATAGGTTGTATCGTTCTGACCTTGGGCAGATAGCGAGGAGTGGACTGCCGGTGCTAGGAACACTGTGAAACGAGGAAGGTGAATTGGATTGTTATGCTGTGGTAGAACGGGGAGGTCACGGGCCTCTTCCGCCACCGGAATAAAGCAAACTGACAAAGGGATCCCAACCCCAAGCCACAGTCTATAGCTTCCAGTCTGCTCGTCTATCACTTGTCTTAAAATACAACCCAACGTTTAGGAGTTGACTTGTAAAAAAAATCGTCTACAATGTTTGTTTTTTATTTTTTATTTTGGCGTAAATACAAGGCGTTGCCAGGCGTCTGGCCATTTTATGTTAGTATTTTTATATATTCTATTTACATAATTTATAATACAATTTCTAATACTCTTATAATATAAGTAATTTATAACAATACGTATACATAATATACTCGCCTGAAAAAAAAACAATTATTAAATTATTTATTATTAATAATCAATTTAATTAAATGTTGAGAGACTGAGAATAATATATTATTTAGATTTTCAATACTGTTGATATTTAGCATATGTTCAAATGAAAGTTCGTTCCTGTTTTTTTAGCTTTAAATGATTGTAAATACTCTGTACAGTGATTTACAAGTGTAGGGCAAGGGAGCACTACATGCTTCAGGATATTATAAATGTATTTTTTACACTACTTACACATTTCATCTTAGCAGATTCCCCTTTAGGAGCTATAGAGGTCGTAATGATGACGCGATTTTCGAAATTTTTCTTCAAATGTCCATCGATCCTACCTAGGAGATGACGAAAAGGACGTCCGTTCAAAACTGTATATATATATATACTTGTCTGTTACCGCTCTAGCGGTCGCAATTATTGTTTAATCGTTCCCAAACTCGACATTTAGTCGTTTTATGAAAAACGAAAGACCAAGTTCGTTAATGGCTGAAATCTGACCAGGCGGAGGGGGGTTTAGAGGTGGGGATTTTTGAAAATTCAAAATATATCCGTTACTATACGTCGGATCATCATCAAATCAATCTTATTGCAAATTAAATGTACTATAAATATTGTTATATCCATTTATTCTCTATCTTGAATATTAACCGAGATATTTTCAGCCTTCAGCAAACCCCCACTTCTACTCATGTTACATAAACAATACTCGGTTATGTAATAAACCACATCATTCGAAGCATAAATACCAAATATTGTTTTCAAGAGATATTTATTGTACGAGATACACGGAAATATGTCCTGGTGCCCCCCCCCTTCATAAGTTTTTGTTAGCAGATTTCCCTTAAGGGAGGTCGTACTCATGATGCGAGTTTCGAAAAATTTCTTCAAATGTCCATCGATCCTACCCAGGAGATGACGAAAATGAGGTCCATTCAAAATTATATATATATATCTATCTATCTATATATATATATATATATATATATATATATATATATATATATATATATATATATATATAGATATATTTCTCTGTTAACGCACTAGCGGGCGCAAGTTTTGTTTGATCTTTACCAAACTCGGAATTTAATCGTTGTATGTAAAAAGGAAGATCAAGTTCGTTAATGGCTGAAATCGGACCAGTGGGAGGAGGGTTTTAGAAGGGGGATTTTCGAAAATTCAAAATATCTCCGTTATTATGCGTCGGATCGAAAAATTGTATAAAATAAATCTTATTGCAAATTAAATTTACTGTAAATATTGTTCTATACATTTATTCCGTATCTTGAATATTAACCGAGATATTTGCATTTGTATTCTGCGTGTGGTCACCAGTAGGCTATGTTCGGACTTTCCGCCGAGAGCTCTGGCGGCCGTTTCTATAACTATTCGTCCCTCGTGAATAGGTTTAGAGGTTAGGTTAACTGTTTTTTGGGGCTAGAAACTACTGGGTTATTACGCCCTAAATAATGTTTTAGGTTTAGAGGTTTCTTTCTACTACAGTTGTTATTAGGCAGAATTCTCTATTGTAAAACTTCTCGTGGGAAATCTGCTTAGTTTACGCAGCCCCTGCGTGACGGACTTTTCATGTTGACTACTTAAATTTGATTGATTTAGATAAAAATGATTCTGATTCATTATAAATTACAGAACTAGTTATAGTAAATAATTTTCAATAAAATTAATACGTTATATTCAGATGTATTACAATAATTGATTTTCTTTCCGGTAAGAAGTTGGCAGAACTGTTTATTTACATTTCAGATGCTTTCCGTCGGGAGGTTTCTTATTATCGTATGTATTCACTTACTATTCACGGTGGTATTGTGTTACTGGTATGTAGATTTATCTATTGTTAAACTTCACGCGGGAAATCTGCTTAGTTTACGCAGCCCCTGCGTGACGGTTTTTTTCATTTGCTGCATTGGAATGGAGATACCGTGAATCAGTCCTTCTACCTACTTCTCTCGTTCTAGTGACAGCAGCTGGGGCGTGGGTTGACTGAGGAGCTCTCCACTCCATTCTGAGTACCGGACTGTTGGGGTGACAGAACTGGTTAGCCTTGGGCAACTTGAACAACTGCAATCCTAATACAAAATCCATATGTCCTGAGGAATGTAATTTAAAAAAAAAAAAAAAATTATAATTGAAGGGCTCGAAAAAAGGCAAGCGCCTCCGCTTTTATATGTCCTTTATTTACAGGCAGAGCACTTTCTGTGGAACCATTTGTCCCATCTTTGGCGTTCTGTGATATAACAAAAGCCCGTCACGCAGGGGTTGCGCAAACTAAGCAGATTTCCAACGCGAAGGTTTACAAGAGATAAATATACATACTGGTAACACTACAGTGAATATTAAGCTCATTTATTCAAACGGTAATGAGAAATCTTTCAGTCAATTTACATGTTAAAACCTCTACAACGGAAAGCGTCTGAATTGCAAACAAAGAGACCAGCCAACCTCTTGGAGCTGAATAGATAGATAGAAATATTCCAGACCCCAAAAGAAAAATAATTACTGAAATATATTTGAATATAACATATTCATTTTATTGAAAAAAATTTAAACTACCGCGAATAGTAAGTGAAAAAATACAAATGGTAATGAGAAATCTTTCAGTCAATTTACAATACAAGTTAATAATCTCTACAACGGAAAGCGGCTGAATTCCAACCTCGTACCGCTAAATAGGCAGATTGACCTGAATACCTAATTCACTAGCGCTGTAATTTGTAATGAATCAGAATCAGTTTTATCTCAAATACTCAAATTTTATTAATCCAAGAACCAAAGAAGCGGGCGGGGGTTCAACAGAACCCTCCCCCCCAGAAATATATTTGCAAAAATCTCACAAAGTAAAATTTCAATCAAAACAATATTTGATTCCTAACCTTGCAATAAAGTGGTTCATGATATAACAGCTTATTGTTAATATGATATGAGTAGAAGTGGCAGTTTGCTGAAGGCTCAAAACTGAAAAATGCAAATATCTTGATTAGTATTCAAGATAGAGAATAAATATATATATATAACAATATTTATAGTAAACTTAATTTCCAATATGATTTGTTTTATACAATTTTTCGATCCGACGAACAGTAACGGACATATTTCGAATTTACAGAAATCCCCCTTCTAACCCCTCCCACTGGTCCGATTTTAGTCATTAACGAACTTCTCTTATCTTATCTTCTCATTAACGAATTTCTCTTTCTTTTTACGTAAAACGTTTAAATATCAAGTTTTGTAACGATCAAACAAAAATTGCGACCGCTAGATCGTTACAGGCATATATGTTTATACACATATATATACATATAATTTGGAACGTCATTATCGTCGTCTGGGTAGGATCGATGGACATTTGAAGACCTCAATAGCTGATTTCCATTAAGGAAAATCTGCTAAAACACACATACTTAATATATTCATTCTAACTCGTGCAAATCTAACTGTCTACATTCACAGAGAGAAGGCATGTAAGATAAATAAATAAATGTTAAAATAAGCCAATATATGGAGATAAAGAGGAGATAGATACTAAACTAGAGTTTGTCCTTATTCACGCGGCATCTTCGGCGAGAGTGAAAGCCTACTCGAGGAAGTGCATTTATATATATCCGGGAACGAAGCATGCTTCAGCCCACCACCTCGTAAGTTGATATTATTCTTTTCCTGTATGACCATTCATCCTGTTCCACCAAGTTCTATTTCGAGCCTTTGCCAAGGTGACCAAATACTTCGAACTCTACTAAGCTGTCATTCTGACTATGTTTAGGAAGCGTTTCCGTAGTTTTTCCTTTTCCATATCCTTCACTAGATGAAGGATTTCCGCTAACCAGAACAAATCACTAGTAATAAATAAATAAATACATTGAAGTGAAAGTGCAAAGTGTTTTTAAAAGAAAATTACCCTTTGCTTGTAATATGTTTTAGCAGATTTCTTTCAAGGGAAATCAGCTATTGAGGTCGTACTCATGACGCGATTTTCAAAACAAATATTCAAATATCCATCGATCCTACCCAGGAGATGACGAAAATGACGTCCGTTCAAAACTATATATCTATCTCTCTCTCTCTCTCTCTCTCTCTCTCTCTATATATATATATATATATATATATATATATATATATATATATATATCTGTGGCTTGGTTCTAAAAGGGCCAATGTCAATTTTTTCACATTTTGTCTTATTTACATCAAAAGTCTCCAATTTAGTAAAACTCTAATTCTACAAAGGCCAATGTTTAATATCAAACTAAATATGGTTGTAATTCCATTATAATGTCAGCCAATGTCATTGCTAGTGTTTTTTGATTTATTTCTAAAAGGGCCTATGTTGACATTGGCATCTGTATTCATACAGATGTAACTTTTTCGTGTTTGAACATGTTGGACACTGAATCTCACTTTATACATCACTAGTAGGAACCAAAACCTAGCAGCAATTTGCTATCTATGGGATGAGACAATCGCAGCTAGAGGAGGTCGAGAAATTGCATCATGTCTGTATGCGTTTTTAAAGAAAATCCCAGTCGACATCGAAGAAGTAAATTTTTTCAGTGATTCGTGTCCAGGACAAAATAGAAATATTTTTGTTGCTTTGATGTTTTTATTCTTAACTAAAGAATTATCTAGCAAAGGTAGGAAAATAGTACTTAATCATAAGTTTCTCGAAGCAGGGCACACCCACATGGAGGCAGACTCAGTGCATGCATTAATAGAGAAGACAAGGAAAAAAACAAATGCTCTCATTGAACTTCCTCGTGACTGGGCAAATTTAATTAGAATGATTCCAAGAAAACCACAAATCATCGTACATGAGATGCAACAAGATCAATTTTTAAACTTTAAAGAACTTCTCGGAACAGCATTTGTACAAAAAAAAGTCAATACTGCTAGCGAGCCAGTTAAGTGGACCAAAATCAAATGGATGCAATTTCGTTGGGACAAACCAAATGAAATGCAGTACAAAATTTCTTTTGGAAATGACGAGCAATTCAAAACACTAAGCTTTGTGAAAAAAGATACGAGACATTCTACTAACACCGATTATCATTTCAACTTACGACCCATATCAAACAAGCCATTACCATTGAGTAATGAAAAACTTAAAGATTTGAAAGACTTAATACAGTACATTCAGCCGAATAGTCGCATATTTTATAATGCATTAGTAGATAAATTGACGAGTTCATCAGATGTTGTAGATACATTTTCAGATGATTATGATGAAGATGAATAAGAAAATTATTAAAAAAATATCTTTAAGAATCCCAAAAATGTACTTTAAACTGTAATTAATGTAAAAATGTACTTTATATGAATAATTTGAATAAAATTGTTGAAATCAGATGTTTTTTCCTTCTCACTGCCTTATATAGGGTTGCCATCTCCACAATATAAAAACCAGG
>CM032233.1:57985000-58055000 GCA_019009955.1 Riptortus pedestris | reverse complement strand
GGGTTAAATAAAATAATCAAAATGTTTGACTGCACTTGTTAAACTACATCTCCGTGCCAATATATCGAATACAAAAACTGCATTGGATCGAATCAAATGAGTTATGCAGGTTCGTTGGTTAAAATTAGCCCCTCTCAGAGAAATCAGCTTTTGAGGTCATGACGCAGTTTTCAAAACATTTCTTCAAATGCCCATCAATCCTACTCTGGAGACGACGAAAATGACGTTCGTTCAAAATTATATATATATATATATATATATATATATATGACCGTTAACGCTCTAGCGTTCGCAATTTATTTTTTATCCTTACCAAACTTGTCATTTAATTCTTTTATATATAAAGAAAGATCAGGTTCTCTAATGGTTAAAATCGAACCAGTGGTAGGGGCGAATTTCGAAAATTCGACATATCTCCGTTATTATACGACGGATCAAAACATTGTATAAAAGCAATCTTATTGTAAATTTAATGATATATAAATGTTGGTCTATACATATTTTCTGCATCGTGAATGTGAATCGAGATATTTGGGATTTTATAGTTGTCGGCTTTCAGTAAACCCCCACTGCTAACTAAAAACTCGGTTGATGTCATTTTAATAATAAGCTTTTTTTTTCACTTAGTATACGGCGGTAAAAATCTTCGAGAAATCGATGGGGCTAGCCCTATAACTAAGTCCGCTAATCGCTAAACAAAATTTAGAGTGCCCACACCTAGGATTTGAAATCGATGCCTCTGAGCTACATTGCTCCTGCATGCAACGTAATAAATACGATAAACTTATCAAGATTCTCTGTCTAATATATCTGGCTAACATATAACACTGTTCATTGGACTTGAAAAGACGCCTACGAACCGACCTCAACAGCTTCCTGTTTAATTCTACTGGAGGAACAAGATTTATTTATGATTTTTTATTTTAATTACAACCCATTAACCTTTAATGAGGTTCTCTTAGTTAAATGATGAGTGGGCGGCATTATAACTGCCCTAGCGACATGGGTGGCCATATTCATTCCATTTTAACTATCGATTTGCTTAATAGAATTAAGGAAATTAATTAACTCGCTGCATATAATACAGAGAAATTATAGTGACTGTCAATAGTAATAATAATAATAATAATAATAATGTCTGCATAGAGGGGTTTGCTCTACCTTAATGGCAATGTTTACTAGCTACTCCTAGATATCCAGGTGCAGTTTATTATCCAGAAAGCAAACATAGACCAGGTGAATTATAGAGCCAAGTCTTTACAAACATGCACTGTCAGCACACATCTTATAATTTATTCTTAAACGTATTATCTTAATACAATTATTAATTACTGTTTAGTCAATGAGTTTTTTTTATTTATTTATTTCCTCTACATAATAACCCTATGTGGAGGGATTTTAGCAGATTTCCCTTAGGGGAAATCAGCTATGAGGTCGTACTCATGACGCGAGTTTCGAAAAATTTCTTCAAATGTCCATCGATCCTAGTCAGGAGATGACGAAAATGAGGTCCGTTCAAAATTATATATATATATATATATATATATATATATATATATATATATATATACCTGGGTAGGATCGATGGAAATTTGAAGAAAAATTCGAAAATCGCGTCATGAGTACGACCTCAAGAGCTGATTTCTCTTAAAGGAAAACTACTAAGGCGTATTTTACAAGATTTATAGACAATTTTCAATAATACAATTACTTTAATATACTTTCCCTATCCAACGTATAATAACAGAGAAATTTCGAATTTTCAAAATTCTGTACCCGTTAATCCCTCTACCTCTGGTACTATTTTAGCCGTTAACGAATTTGTTCATTACTTTGGCATGGAACGCATATATATCGAGTTTGGTAACTATAAAACAATATTTGCGACCGCTAGAGAGGTAACAGAAAAATATATGTATATGTTACTGTAAAACCACGGAGTGTGGTAAATCTTAGGATTTTTCAGAAGCATTGGTAAATGCCCGATTTTATCTTTCAAATCGGACTTTAGCCAGTAAATCTTAGGATTTCCCAAGAGGCTCGGTAAAAGCTAGAATTATCTCAATCAAGATGCGTCTTTCGGACTTTTACCAACAGATTTTGGTAAATCCTAACATTTCCCAGCGTCTGCCGGTAAAAGTTGGAATAAGGGTTATTTGAAATGAAAATTTTAGAATAAATTTTATTATTATTTGTTACAGCATTGGAGAGAATTGTAGCACTTTCAATTGCACAGACATTTCTCATTTGAATATTTTTTTAAGGAGGTTGCATTTTTTGAAACCCTGGCCACCAAACCAATGATTCTCTCGTCGGTTATCTCTTCGTCGGACACTTCATCAGGAGACATGACATTCTCCTGCCCACTCCTCTTCACTGGACATTTACCAATGAGCCTTGGGAAATCCGCACATTTACCAAACAGCATTGATAAAAGTACAAAAATCTCACATTTATTTAATGTTTTTCGAGCATTTACCAAGCCAGACGGTAAATCCGGGGATTGACCAACTGCCAAGCGGAAAAAGCTCGAATTTCATCTAGATTTCGGAATTTAACCGATGCTCTTGGTGAATCCTAGGATTTACCGATAAGTCCTGACATTTACCATACTTCGGGGTTTTACAGTAACATATATATATACAATTTTGAACGGACCTCATTTTCGTCATCTTCTAGATAGGATCGATGGACATTTGAAGAAAACTTTAGAAAATCGCGGCATGAGTACAACCTCAGTAGTTCATTTCCTTTAGGTGAAATTTGCTAAAGAAGCTTGTAGTGTAGTAGTTTAAGCACAATATTGGCAATACATTGTGGTTTTCCTAAAACGAAACAATTTGGTGAGAGAAAAAGAAGGCGTTTATATTGAGAGTATAGGAGGAGATAGGTTCGAAATAGGATGGGGCGCAAGTGAATAGTTGAAAAATCGAGCTGAATATCCACTAAGCGGAGGTTAGAAACCATAAACGGAATGATGGAATAAAATGACGGCCCATTGGGTTCTCACAATCAGAGTGGGACATAAGGTAAGATTACCAAGCGGCGAGCAGTGGTGAGTGTTATTAGAGAATGTGCTAGAGAGAGAGGGAGTGAAGGGTAAAAGGAGGGTTTGTTATTGTTTGGGGATGTTATTGTTAAGAGGAAGGAGTTGCGGGTGGGTTGGGGGTGGTGAGCTCTCTCTCTCTCTCTCTCTCTCTCTCTCTCTCTCTCTCTCTCTCTCTCTCTCTCTCTCTCTCTCTCTCTCTCTCTCTCTCTCTCTCTCTCTCTCTCTCTCATCTCTCTCTCTCTTTCTCTCTTTCTGTCTGTCTCTCTCTCTCTCTCTCTCTTTCTCTCTCTCTCTCTCTCTCTCTCTCTCTCTCTCTCTCTCTCTCTCTCTCTCTCTCTCTCTCTCTCTCTCTCTCTCTCTCTCTCTCTCTCTCTCTCTCTCTCTCTCTCTCTCTCTCTCTCTCTCTCTCTCTCTCTCTCTCTCTCTCTCTCTCTCTCTCTCTCTCTCTCTCTCTCTCTCTCTCACACACACACACACACACACACACACACACACCTCTCTCTCTTTGGATAGCAGTGCAGGTGGTTCCTCCTACCAAATGTAATGAAACTGGACATTTCATCCCTAACCCACCAACTACGCCTCAACGGCTTGCTTCTTTCAGCATGAGAGTTTGTGCTCATGACGCGTTTTCGAAGAAAGTCCCGCAAATATCGCCAAATCGTTACCAATATCGGCCTTTTCACATAAATCTAAAGATAAAGTTCGTTAATAGGTGAACTCAGGCAGATGTTAGAGGAGGTAAAGAAAATATCCGAACAAATAATATAAAGCTAATCTTATTGCAAATCTTCTACAATTGTCGTTCTATACGTATTTTCTCAAACTGTAATATTAACAGAAATTTGAATTTGAGGGAATCAGCTATTGAGGCTCACGGACTCCTGAAGCGATTTTCAGAAAGTCCGTCACGCAGGGGCTGCGTAAACTAAGCAGATTTCCCAAGTGAAGTTATACAATAGAGAAATCTCCAAACGAGAGCCGAACAGTTACGGCAAATGGCCGAACTAGCTTTTGGCGGGAAATTCAGTCATCCGTTATAAGCCCACAATTAATAAAAATGCAAATATATCGGTTAGTACTCAAGATAGAGAATAGATGTATAGAACAATATTTATAGTAAATTTAATTTACAATAAGATTGGTTCTATACAATTTTTTTATACAACGATTATTGTTTTATCGTTATCAATCTCCATATATAAGCCCTTAATGCCAAACTAAAGATCAAGGTCGTTAATGGCTAAAATTGGACCGGGGGAGGAGGGGTTTGGAGAGGGAGAATTTCGAAAATTCGACGTTTCTCTGTTATTATACGACGGATCGGAAAAGTGTTTTGATCTAATCTTATTGAAAATTTAATTTTCTATAAATGCTGTTATCTACATAATTTCTCTAAGATTAACATTAACCGAGATATTTGGAATTTTTAATTTTCTACCTCCAGTAAACCACCACTCTTAATGACAATATGCTTTTATAACATGAACCTCTTTCCTAAGCTTAAATACTAAATATTATTTCCATGGGGGCTTTATTATGCAAGATGCATGCAAATTCTTTGCGCGATGGGGTCACCAATTAAGGTTTTACGTTATTGTCTCGAAAAGTTCTTTTGATTATTAATTAAAGAATTATCTCCATCACAAATTTCAAGTTCTGTTTTCATAGGCTTCTTAATGCAGGCAAATTAGAGAATAGATGGTGCAAAATCTATGAATGTGGGAACTCTGCTTAATTTTCGCATCAACTGCTTGACGTACTTTTAGTTGACTAGTTCAGATACCCGGCTTCGCCCGGGAATTCATTTGAGGCTGAATGGTGATGGTATTTTTTAGCAGGCTTTACATTGCACAATATTTGGTACCATTTTATGTTCTGTGATACTCGTCGGTTGCCTTGGTTGCCTTGAAAGGTGATGCTTCAAATTAAGGATAATTTGTTCGTGAAGTTTTTTATATTTTCCGTCTCTTATACATGTAAATAAGGGAATTGTTATTTCAGGCTCCCCTTCCTTATTAAGGTTCGAACCTAAAACCTCTGTTTTATAGCATAACAAAATAACAATAATGCCTAATATTGTCGCTAAACGTATAAGCCCTCTTTGTCAAGGTAATATCGTTCATTGACGCCCGAATTTTGTTAAAATTGTTGGCTCCCGCTAAAGTTTTAACGTTTGGTGGCTCCCGCTAAAAGTTTTATCACTCATTTATATTTAGGTGTAAAAGTGTATATAACAATACTGCAACTACAAAACAATAACAAAATAAACAAACTTTTGTTATGTTTATTATTGCGGAAAAAAAAATAGGAAAAATATCAGGCTTCCCCTTTAACACTTCTGTTCGTCTCAGAGAATGAAATTAATAAACCTAAAGTCTAAGTTGGGTTAAGTAATATACATACCAAGTTTCAAAAATTCAGCCGTTTCAATGCCAAGGTAACAAACAAACAAAACAAACATAAAGGAAAGAGAACCAAAATGCAGATATGTTGGTCTTTGACATGTGAAACGATTTTTATATATATATATATATATATATATATAGATTAGGTTTCGACGGTTCTCCCTCCACCTTCAGTTCATTCCCACTCATACACATATGATACTGTCCATACCCAACAATGTTCTTGTTTGCTCATGGTGTACAGGATATAAATTAAAAAAAATGTATTCATTTTGAGTTTGGATAGGTCCAACTAAAATAGTGGCTGGAGATGATGATTAAAAACTTTTTTTTTGAAAATCGCAGCTCAATTGTCTTCAGGGTAAATCTGCTAGAAAAGGATTTTGTGTTATAAATTGGCGTGTTTTCCTGGTTTACTCGAAATAATAAAGGTTTTTTTGTCTGTTTATTTTTCCTTTTCTTTTCTTTCTCTTTTTCCTACTGATTCCTTCCTACTTTAATTAAAAGAAAGAGTCCTCGTCCTCAAGCTTTCTGTTTGTTATAAATAGCTTTTAGGAGGAATGAGACGGTTTATAAATGTATTTAAAGAAACAAAATAAATAAACATGGGCTACTTATATATAGTCAGTTATTTACGTTTCAGAACTTGAACAAATTTGAATATTAGATGAACCGCATGAAAAAAAAGTCCGTCACGCAGGGGCTGCGTAAACTAAGCAGATTTCCCACGTGAAGGTTTACAATAGAGAAATCTGCCTAATAATAACAGTAGTAGGAAGGTATCTCTAGACCTATTCACGAGGGAGGAATAGTTTCCAAAATGGCCGCCAGAGCTCTCGGCGGATAGTGCCGACCACACTCACAATACAAATGCAAATATCTCGGTTAATATTCAAGATACAGAATAAATGTATAGAACAATATTTATAGTAAATTTAATTTGCAATAAGATTGATTTTATACACTTTTTCGATCCGATGCATAATAACGGAGATATATCGAGTTTTTAAAAATTCCCCCCCTCCCACTAGGTCCGATTTCCAGCCATTAACGAACTTGATCTTTCTTTTTACCATAAAACGTTTAAATATGAAGTTGGGGTAACGATCAAACAAAATTTGCGACCGCTAGAGCGTTAACACACATATATATATATATATATATATATATATATATATATATATATATATATAAAATTTTGAACGGACCTCATTTTCGTCATCTCCTGGGTAGGATCGATGGACATTTGAGGAAATTTTTCAAAACTCGCGTCATGAGTACGACCTCAATAGCTGATTTCCCTCAAGGGAAATCTGCTAAAAATAATCAAAATATGAAGAATACCTAGACTGAATGGACAGTTACACTAATACAGGAGAACAACGATTATCAGTTAGTCTCGACGAACCTTGCTTTCATTTCCTAAGATTAAAATAGTTTCAATTTCAAAGCTTTGTAAGTTAACGAAATATAATAGTTATGGGCTGACATAAAGTTAGTAGTAGGCTCCTGAAATATAGAGGCTGAAACCCACTTGCTGGGTCCTTCCAACAGAATATTGCAGCTGTACCTCCAGTCAAGTTTTCTTGGATATGGTCTAAAGAAGGAATTGTCTACCTGCTTTAACAATTGTGTTTGACTCTTCAACTTCCGTCAAGTCATGACGGTCAGTCATTATGTCTAGTGCGGTCATCAACCGTACACCTCCCATCTAAAGTGCCAAAACAAAAATTAACAAATATTTAAGTTTCTTATACATTTTTGATATTTTTATTATTTCGCGTTTCAAGCAATTATCAACCTATAATCTCCGTCACGCAGGGGCTGCGTAAACAATAGATAGATTTGCATACTTTGTAGCACCACCGTGAATATAAGTGAATAAATACAAACGGAAATGAGAAATCTTTCGATCAATTTACAAGATAATAATAAAAAAGTCCGTCACGCAGGGGCTGCGTAAACTAAGCAGATTTCCCACGTGACGTTTTCCAGTAGATAAATCTGCCCAATAACACCTGTAGTAGTAAGGTATTTCTAAACCTATTCGAGAGGGACGAATATTTATGGAAACGGTCGCCAGTGCTCTCGGCGGAAATTCCCGAACATATCCGACTCCTGCCGACGACTCACAGATTACAAATGCAAATATCTCGATTAATATTCAAGATACAGAATAAATGTATAGAACAATATTTATAGTAAATTTAATTTGGAATAAGATTGATTCTATACAATTTTTCGATCCGACGCATAATAACGGAGATATTGTGAATTTTCAAAAATCCCCCTTCTAAACCCCCCCTCCCACTGGTCCGATTTCAGCCATTAACAAACTTGATCTTCCTTTTTACATAAAACGATTAAATTCCGAGTTTGGTAACGATCAAACAAAAATTGCGACCGCTAGAGAGTTAACAGGCAAATATATTTATATATATACTAGCTCAGATACCCGGCTTCGCCCGGGAATTCATTTGAGGCTGAATGGTGATGGTATATTTTTGGCAAGGCTTTACTTTGCTCAATATTTTGACATTTACCCGTCCCAGTGTTTAGGGTAAACACCCGTCGTTTCTGTGGATTTGTTAATAATAAAATTATTTTTTTATGTAAGACTTCACTGTCCTGGATATTGACATATTTCCCGTTGAGCCCCCGTGTTGAGCAAATTTCTCTAAATAACAAAATAAACAACTTTTGTTATGTGCATATTTGCCGAAACCCCCATAGGAAATCACTATTTTTAATTTCAGACCTCCCTTATAACCCCCACTCCTGCCCGTCCCTAGAAATGTTAGTATGGCTTATTATAAGGAAAGCGTTAGTGCTAATTCACATACCGAGTTTGGTTTAGTTCGGTTGAGTCTTTTGTGCCAAATAAAATTGTGGACTCCCGCTATAGTTTTTAGCGTATAACTCATTTATACTTCCATATACGGCAAAAGTGCATATAACAAAAGTTACTCTAAATAACAACATAAACAACTTTTGTTATGTGCATATTTGCAGAAAAAGCAATAGGAAACGAAATACCACTATTATTAATTTCAGGCCTCCCTTATAACCCCCACTCCTGCCCTTCCCCTAGAAATGTTAGTATGGCTTGTTATAAGAAAAGCGTTAGTGCTAATTCACATAACCGAGTATGGTTTAGTTCGGTTGGGTCTTTTGTCCCTAATAAAATTGTTCACTTCCGCTATAGGTTTTTAGCGTATATCTCGTTTATAATTCGGTATACGAAAAAAAGTGTGTATTACAAAAGTTACTCTAAATAACAAAATAAACAACCTTAGTTATGTTCATATTTGCCGAAAATGCAATAGGAAACGAAATATTGCTATTTTTAATTTCAGGCCTCCCTTATAACCCCCACTCCTGCCCGTCTCTAGAAATGTTAGTATGGTTTGTTATAATGAAGGCGTTAGTACTAATTCACATACCGAGTTTGGTTTAGTTCGGTTGAGTCTTATGTGCCAAATAAAATTGTGGACTCCCGCTATAGTTTTTAGCGTATAACTCATTTACGGCAAAAGTGCATATAACAAAAAGTTACTCTAAATTACAAAATAAACAACTTTTTTCATGTTCATATTTGCCGAAAATGCAATAGGAAACGAAATATCGATATTTTTAATTTCAGGCTTCCCTTATAACCCCCACTCCTGTTCGTCTCAGAGAATATTAATATAGCCTAAAGTCTAAGTTGGGCTAGTAATAATATACATACCAAGTTTCATAAAATTCGGTTCAGCCGTTTATGCGTGAAAAGGTAACAAACAAACAAACAAACAAACAAACATACAAACATACACGAAAGAAACAAAATGCAGTTATGGTGTCTATGATATGTGAAACGAAAAGTTATCGTGAAATTTCGCGAAAAAAAAATCAATGTACAGACAGAGGTTTACAATTTTATATATATATAGATTATATATATATATTATATATATATATATATATATATATATATATATATATATAATTTTGAACGGACGTCATTTTCGTCATCTCCTGGGTAGGATCGATGGACATTTGAGGAAATTTTTCGAAACTCGCGTCATGAGTACGACCTCAATAGCTGATTTCCCTTAAGTGAAATCTGCTAAAAGACCTTAGCTTCTTTTTTTTTTTTTTTTTTTTTTTTTTTATAACAAATAACTTATTTTTTTATAAACAAACAGGTAAGGCAACCTCGCAGAGCTGAATATATAGAAATATTCCAGACCGGAAAGAAAGACAATTAATGAAATATATCTGAATATAGCATATTAATTTTATTAAAAACTATTTACTGTAGCTAGTGCTGTAATTTTAATCAATCAGAATATTTTTTATTTGAATCACTCAAATTTTAGTAATCCAAGAACAGACCCACCCCAAAAGAATGGGGTGGGGTCAACTGAACGTATTTGCATATACATATCTCATAAAGTAGAAGTTCAATGAAAATAATATTTGGTATTTAACCTTGTAGTGGTAGCTTATTATAAAATGAAATGAGTAGGAGTAGGGTTTGCTGAAAGTGGAAAACTATAAAATCCAAATATCTCCCTAGTATTCATGATACAGGAAATGTGTATAGAACAACATTTATAGATTCAATTCGCAAGAAAATTAGTTCTATAAAATTTTTCGATCCGATGTATAGTAACGGACTTACTTCAAATTTTCAAAATTTCCCTCTAAACCCCCTCCCACTGATCCGATTTTATCCATTAATGAACTTGATCTTTTTTTTTACATAAAATTTCAATATTGGTAAACTCCCCCCCCCTCTAGGAAAATCTGCTAAAAGGTTCTAAAAAAAGCCAGTATTATGTAATTCACCATTCATAACATATAATAAATTATTAAGTATATAAAATTGAGTGTTATTAAACAATATAACGTATTTTATTAATATAAAGGAGTAATTTTAATAATTTATTTATTAAGAGGGTAAGTTCCTTCAGCAGTCTAACCTTATCAATTAACTGTAATTCCCATTCACTCGAGATACCACTTAGTATAATCGAAATTCTGCTGTGCGTTTACTGAAATTATATTGGACCCAAGGATTTTTAGGAAAATACTGAATAATTTACATTTTTCGTGGAAGATGATGTAACGTAAATGTCCGTGAAGGTTAAAATTTCACAGTCGCTCCTCGTCTTGCCGAAATTTAATATACTTTATTAGCACGGGGACATGACCAAGTTCCCGAAGTGATTAAATTGAAATTTCCATTAACAGATGCCGTTGGTGCCTTTTTGTCCACCGGGGAACCCTCCCCCCCTCCCAAATCAAGCCTGCATTGCACTTAAGCTAGTGCATTGAATAATTATCATGGGTGTCAGCTTGTTCGGATCATGAATAGATGCACTATAGAACTCTCATGTTCCCTTAATTAAAGCAAGACCTGCTCCAAACTAACTAAACATAGCTCCCACAAGCTAGAATGACAGTATATGGTCTCATTCTAATCTCTAATATATCTCCTATCGTAAAAACTATACGTAAAAATAGTCCGTCACGCAGGGGCTGCGTTAACAATATGTGAATTTATCTAAAAATGTAAAGGTTCAATAAGAACAATATTTGGTATTTAGGCTTCATATAATGTGTTTCATAATATAACAGCTTATTTTTAATTCGACATGAGTAGGAGTGGGGTTTACTGAAGGCCGAATACTAAAAAGTGCAAATGTCTCGTTTAATAATCAAGATAGTGAGAAGGCGGTCATTACAACATTTGCAGAAGTTTACATTTTTAATAAGATTGCCTGGATACACTTTTTCTATCCGACGCATAATAACAGATAGTAGTAATTTCCGAAATTCCCCTTCTAACCCCTCCCGCTGGTCCGATTTCAGCCATTAACTCCATCTTTGGTTTTACATAAAACGCTTAAATATGGAGTTTGGTAATGATCAAATAAAAATGTTGACCGCTAGAGCATTAACAGAAACTTATATATATATATATATATATATATATATATATATATATATATATATATATATATTGAAAACTATTTACTATTTCATATTCCGCAATTTATAATGAATCAGAATAATTTTTTTTATCTCCTGGGTTAGATCGATGATAATTGAAGAAAAATTTTGAAAATCGTGTTATGACTACAACCTCAATAGCTGATTTCCCTCAAGGGAAATCCGTTAAAAGTCCATCCGCAGGGGCTGTGTAGACAAAGCAGATTTCCCCCAGGGAACACACACATTGCAGGGTATGACACACTTGTGATCTCACCTCACCACATATTCTCTATTTATATGTAAATAAAGATTAGTGAATGTGTGGAAAGATTAGTAAACTAGCCATGAGATATTTAGTAGCTTGTAGTAACCCTTTAAATTGTCTTCTTTACCAACCTCTGTATGGTTAAAAGTTATTGGACGGTTGCAGACAAGTAAAATAGAATGCCCACTTTAGTAGTTTTAATGGAGGCTCCGCATTTAATAGAAAAAGACATATTTTCAAACCGGAAGTGGATAACTAACGGTAAAGAATTTCGTCGGAATTGAAGACAAAATGAAATTAATGAACAAAATTCTACTTTCTGTTATAAAATTTATATATTTTTAAATTGGAAAATTTAAAATCTTTAATGTATTTGTTAATAAGACATCTTTTTAAAACATAATGACGGCTTCTGTTTTGCACAGTATAGACTTTTCTAATGATATACATGTTTCGAAAGGTCAATCGAAAAAAGTTTATCCGCATTTTAGTTGCCAGAACATATAAACTTGTGAATGTGTTTTGGTAATCTTCTTACTAACTCTATTTAATGGTCTTAGTTTATTTCTACATTTTTTATTATTCAAACATTAATATTTAACTATTTATTTTAGGTAAGCGGTCCTTCCATTCAACTGCAGTTGTAGGTATGTAATTAATAATTTTAACTCTTGGAGAGATTTAGATTTCTTGGAAATCATGGTATTAGAACATTTTTTTTTTCTTTTCATCAGATTTCACTTGAGTAATTGTGTCGCTTATAATCGCATGTACAACTTAACTTTAAAGTCACGGGTGCATAGAATTTTCATTAATGGAGCTATTGAAAATCGAATATAAGATTTCGGCATTGACGTACCATTCCAGCACGTGGGGAATCTGCTTAGTTAACGTAGGGCACAAATGACGTAGTTTACCAGATTCCCCTTAAGGGAAATCTGCTGTTGAGGTCGTACTCATGAAGCGATGACGAAAATGAGGTCCGTTCAAAATTATTTATATATATATATATATATATATATATATATATATATATATATATATATATATATATATTTGTGTGTGTGTGTGTGTGTGTGTGTGTGTGTGTGTGTGTGTGTGTGTGTGTCTGTTAACGCTCTAGCGGTCGCAATTTTTGTTTGATCGTTACCAAAGTTGGAATTTAATCGTTTTATGTAAAAAGACAGATCAAGTTCGTTAATGGCTGAAATGGGAGCAGTGGGAGGGGGTTAGAGGGGGGATTTTTGAAAATTCGAAATATCTCCGATACTATATTTTGGATGAAAAAAATTGTATAAAACCAATCTTATTGCGAACTAAATGTGTTATAAATATCGTGCTATACATTTTCCCCCTATCTTGAATATTAACCGAGATATTTGCATTTTTCATTTTCCAGCCTTCAGTAAACCCCCAGTTCTACTCATGTCACATAAACAATACTCTGTTATGTAATAAACCACATTATTCGAAGCTTAAATTCCTTAAATTATTTTCAAAAGACCTTTGTTATATGAGATAAATGCAAATATATTACGGTGACCCCTCTTCTTAAGTTCTTGGACTACTAAAATTTGATTGATTGAGATATAAATTATTCTGATCCATTACAAATTACAGTATTAGATATAGTAAATAGTTTTCTATAAAATTAATATATTATATTCTGATATATTTCAGTAAATGTTTTTATTTCCTGTGAGAAGTTGGCACACCTGTTTTTTTTTTTACGTTTCAAGTGCTTCCCGTCTGGAGGTTTCTTATTATTGTTTGTATTTATTCACTTAATATTCACGGTGCTATTGTGTTACCAGTATGTAGATTTATCTATTGTTAAACATCACGAGAGAAATCAGCTTAGCTCACGCAGCCCCTGCGTGACAGGCTTTTTGTGAAATGTATTCTCTGTTATGTACCACTTTAGAGTTGGATAAAGCGTTCTCAAAAAACTTTTTTTCTTCTTGATTATGTTCATAGTTATTGTGTTTGCATTCTTGAACTTATCTGCCTGTCCGTCGGAGGTCATGGCATGAGTTAGTTAAGTTTGATAGACTAATCGAAACTTATCTTGCAATGTATATTCTGCAAAACATTTCCTTCAAATAAGGCTGAGTTGTCTCAGTCCTCCCTCTGCTTTTATCAATATGAGTTCTTTTACTTTGAATTGGTTTAAACGCCTTTTTACTGCATATACGTTACAATGCATATGCCGGGATATCGGATTGTTTTCTTAATGTTAGTTTATAACAATTAAATATGTTAATAATTCCCCCTTTGATGTTCTGCAAAGATAATTTTATATAAGACGTTGAACTACTTGTCTGGCTACAGTTTAGTGCTATTACATTTGCCTGCAAGCTTAATGCTAAAGTTTCTTAAGAGCTAATAAAGTTTCTACGTACCAAGTGGTGTAAGTTAAGTAACCGTCTTTAGTATAGCAGCGCAAGTGTTCATTTGCTTCTTGTAGTCCAAATATTTTTCTGACTATAACTTGTTTGGAATCTTTTTGACCTTTAAGTTAGACCTGTTTACATACTTTCTATCTCCCCTTCTATGTTTTCCTTCCCTTTCTGCTTTACTGTCTAAGTCTCCGCTCACACCTGTTGCATTCTCCTAAAGCTGTTCTATAAAATGTTTTTTTCTGTAATCGTTGAATAATCGTAACATTACTAAACTGAAATGAGTGAAGAAAGTGAAACATTTTGCAATAAAGTGAAGAAAGTGCATTGCCTTCTTAATTAGTAATAAGTATAAATTAAAAAATAATTTGAAGTTGGAAATTAAATGCTTTTAATTGCGGATTTCCTTTGAGGGAAATCAGCTATTGAGGTCGTACTCATGACGCGTTTCTTAACATTGTAAGAATTTATTTTAACAAAATAAATTGAAATGTGAATGAATTATTGGTGGAAATAATCAATATATTTTAAAATTTAAATATAATAATAATTACCTTCCTTGTTAATAACCTGCACTTGTTTATAACTGCACTACTTCACAATAATTTTAATTTAAACAGACATCTTTGATATTACTAAAAAACTTACAAAAACACTGTTTGATTAAATATTATTATTATTATATTATTTTTTATTTAATTAAACATTTTCAATTTATACATAAAAATGAATAGTGATAGTGAAACAGAAGTATAGTAACTATGCTTATAACCTTTCACAACCATGCTTATAACCTACCAACAACATACCATAATCTTCACAACATCCTAATTTTGTTCATATTCTGGTTAGATCTGATCATGTATTACACGATTACAGAAAAAATTTAATATTACACTCGTGACGAAAGTAGAATTTACAACTCTCGTGAAATTACCACACTCGCTTCGTTCGTGTGGGTAAACGTTTCACTCGAATTGTAAAATGATCTACTTTCGTCACTTGTATAATAAATAACTATTTTCCTCTTCAATGTTTGGATGTTGTATTTCAAGAGAAGAAAATTCAATTAATTAAATTAAAAATCTATTATTTAACTTTATATCCTCAGTATTAATTTTCATCGGATTTCCCTTGAGGGAAATCAGCTATTGAGGTCGTACTGATGACGCGATTTTCAAAAATTGTCTTCAAATTGTCCATCGATCCTATCCAGGAGATGACATGAAAATGAGGTCCGTTCAAAATTATATATATAATTTTTTCAATTTTTGCTTGATCGTGACCAAACTCGATATTTAAACGTTTTATATAAAGCTAAAGTCCAACTTCGTAAATGGCTGAAATCGGAGCAGGGGGGGGGGGGGTTAAGGGGGAGGTTTTTCGAAATATCTCCGTTTCTATACGTCGGATCGAAAAATTGTATAGAATCAATCTTATTGGAAATTAAATTTACTGTATATATTCTTATATACATTTATTCTCTCTCTTGAATATTAACCGAGATATTTGAATTTTTATTAACTCTGTGCGGATAACGGACGAGATGTGATCGGCTAAATGCAGTTCATGTAGTGAGTTTCCGCCAAAAGCTAGTTCCGCCGTTTCCGTAACTGTTCGGCTCTCGTGAAATTTCTCTATTGTAAAACTTCACGTGGGAAATCTGCTTAGTTCACGCACCCACCCCTGCGTGACGGACTTTCGCCTCTGTTGTGTAGATATTGTGTTAAAAGAAAGGAATGATAGGAACAATGAATACATAAAATAATTATATTCTATATTTTCCCCTTAATTATTCTTAATTATATCAACATTCAAGTGCATAGAGCAATTTATTTCTCTGTTATATTATATACGGCAGTAATGTTCTTTATGGTTCATGTTTAGTATGGTTTTGTATGTATGGGTTTTGTGATTTAGAGACCTTTTCTTGGTTATTTTAGTATTGACATTATTTTTGAAGAGAGAATACAATACAAGAATTATTTCTTTGACATGCTTTATTTATTGGGTTTCTTTCCATCGTTCAGTTACCATCCAATATCTCAAAGCAGCATACCTGAGCGTTTTGATACCTATTTTCACGTTGTCGTACATAAATCATTTCTCCTCTTCCCTCTCCTTTCTTTTTTACGTCAAAAAGAAAATGTATATAAATATATCCAAAATCCATTATTTGTAGAAGGGTTATGAAGAATGGTTTGGAGGATAGCCGGTTTGAAGTATCCTCTGAGGGGAGGGTGGGAAGATATTTTAATTTAGCCGAAAGTAGGTCTGGCCCTCTGGGTTAACGATAACAATCACTCATGAGGGAACATCTGGGCCCCCCCTCCTCCTCGGCTTCCCTTTCCCAGATTAACTATTATTAGGAAAGGGTGAAAGAAAGACTGATCGCCTTCCCTGCCTCTTATTTCCTCAGCTATTATTGTTTAAAAGGAACCCCATCTGAGTTGCTTACCTTAAACACTACGCTAAGGCCACGTATCCTGTCCGCCCTACAGGAAAATTATAGGCTCATTTCAGTTCCCTTTCACCTGGCTCGTTCTTTTGTTCCGACGGAACTTATTACTTGAATTGTCTGTATTACGACTTTATTGTAGGTATTACTCTTTCCATTTTTTTTTTCTTTAAAAGAAATCATATTGTTGACACATGTGCAGCTACACTCCAGATGACTTGACCATGATGGCTTATAATATTGGTTTACCATAACATATATATTACTTAACTCCTGTACTAATAATTAAGCAATTATCATTAATTTCAGTAATCACTATAGTTGTAATCGCATCACATGTTTTAGCAGATATCCCAAGTTACAAGTGAAAATCCCATGAGCCTACTCAGTGTACTTAACTTCACCTAAGTTAACCACAGGCCGAAAATTAAAAAAAAAAACGTCACGCAGGGGCTGCGTAAACTAAGCAGATTTCCCACGTGAAGTTTTACAATAGAAAAATCTGCCTACTAATAACAGTAGTAGTAGCGAATCTCTAAACCAATTCACGAGGGACGAACAGTTACGGAAACGGCCGAACTAGTTTTCGGCGGAAAGTCCCTAATATAGCTGACTTCTGCCGACCACACACACAATAAAAATTAGATAGATTTTTTTGATTTGATGAAAATAGATCAATATTTATAGTGCATTTAACTTGCAATAAGATTGGTTCTATACAATAATTCGATCCGACGGATAGTAACGGAGATATTTCGAATTTTCAAAAATTCCGCCCTCTAAACCCTCCCTCCTACTGGTCCGATTTCAGCCATGAACGAACTTGATCTTTCTTTTTACATAAAACAATTAAATATCGAGTTTGGTAACGATCGAACCAAAATTAGCGTTAACAGACCAATATATATCTATATATATATAAAATTGTAACCTCTGTCTGTACATTGATTTTTTTCGCGAAATTTCACGATAACTTTTCGTTTCACATGTCCTAGACACCATAACTGCAATTTGTTTCTTTGGTGTCTGTTTGTTTGTTTGTTTGTTTATTTGTTTGTTTGTTTGTTTATTTGTTTGTTTGTTTGTTTATTTGTTTGTTTGTTTGTTACCTTTTCACGCATAAACGGCTGAGCCGAATTTTATGAAACTTGGTACGTATATTACTACTAGCCCAACTTAGACTTTAGGCTATATTAATATTCTCTAAGACGAACAAGAGTGGGGGTTATAAGCGAGGCCTGAAATTAAAAATAGCGATATTTCGTTTCCTATTGCTTTTTCAGCAAATATGCACATAACAAAAGTTGTTTATTTTGTAATTTAGAGTAACTTTTGTTATATGCACTTTTGCCGTATACGGAAGTATAAATGAGTTATACGCTATAAACTAAAGCGGGAGTCCACAATTTTATTTGGCACTAAAGACTCAACCGAATGAAACCAAACTCGGTATGTGAATTAGTACTAACGCCTTCATTATAATAAGCTATACTAACATTTCTAGGGAAGGGCAGGAGTGGGGGTTATAAGAGAGGCCTGAAATTAAAATAGCGATATTTCGTTTCCTATTGCTTTTTCAGCAAATATGCACATAACAAAAGTTGTTTATTTTGTATTTTAGAGTTACTTCTGTTATATGCACTTTTGCCGTATACGGAAGTATAAATGAGTTATACGCTATAAACTAAAGCGGGAGTCCACAATTTTATTTGGCACTAAAGACTCAACCGAATGAAACCAAACTCGGTATGTGAATTAGTACTAACGCCTTCATTATAATAAGCTATACTAACATTTCTAGGGAAGGGCAGGAGTGGGGGTTATAAGGGAGGCCTGAAATTAAAAATAGCGATATTTCGTTTCCTATTGCTTTTTCAGCAAATATGCACATAACAAAAGTTGTTTATTTTGTTATTTAGAGAAACTTTTTTTATATACACTATCGTCGTATACCGAAGTATAAAGGCGTTATACGCTAAAAATTATAGCGAGAGTCAACAATTTTATTTGGCACAAAAGACTCAACCGAACTAAATAAAACACTCAGTATGTGTATTAGCACTAACGCCTTCCTTATAATAAGCCATACTAACATTTCGAGGGACGGGCAGGAGTGGGGGTTATAAGGAAGGCCTGAAATTAATAATAGTGATATTTCGTTTCCTGTTGCATTTTCGGCAAATATGCACATAACAGAAGTTGTTTATTTTGTTATTTAGCGAAATTTGCTCATCAATTCTTTGGAACTACTACGAACCTCACCGGGAAAAATTAATTCAAATGAATGTTAATATTTTGTGCTTAATAATTCAAATCTATGCATAATGCACAGAAAACAGGAAATATGACAATATGGAGGGCAGTGAAGTCTTACATAAAAAATAATTTAACAACAAATCCACAGAAACGACGGGTATTTACACTGAACACTGGGACGGGTAAATGTCAAAATATTGTGCAAAGTAAAGCCTTGCCAAAAAAATACCATCACCATTCAGCCTCAAATGAATTCCCGAGCGAAGCCGGGTATCTGAGCTAGTATATATATATATATATATATATATATATATAATTTTGAACGGACCTCATTTTCGGCATCTCCTGGGTAGGATCGATGGACATTTGAAGAAATGTTTCGAAAACCGCGTCATGAGTACGACCTCAATAAAATGCTAATGCATTTTAGCCCCCCCCTCTCTTTCGTAGTCGTACTTTGGCTATTAGTAAATTTTAATTTTTGCTTTATAGGAATTATTTAAATATTAAGAATGGTATCGAACAACTAAATATATGTCTCTCTGTAAGTATTATCATTACTGTTGGCTTATTGTAATATCAGATGAGTAGAAGTGGTGGTTACTAAAGGCTGCCAACTAAAAGAAATCAAATATTCTAGATAGGGATGAAATGCATCGAAAATTAAACTTTCAATAAGATCGGTTATTTAAAATATTTTGACCCGACTTTTAGTAAGGGTGACATAAAATATAGGTTATCAATTCAATATATCTCCGTTATTTATTATTATGAGTGGGATTGATACATTTAATAGATGTAACCTGTGTTTGTGAATTTTCAATTAATGTTGTTCTAACCACATTATTCGTATCTCAAATATTCAGTAAATTATTTATGTATACATTTTTTTATTTCTGTCCTCACTACTTGACAACAGATCTAATCTATCACTACACAACAAACGACTGATTTATACGACAGTACTCAGACCAATATGGACATACGGACTTGAACTTTGGGGTTCCACTTAACCTTCAAATTCCTTCAAAATCCAAACCCTTCAATCTAGAATACTCCCCAAAATTACAGATTCCCCATTTTACGTATCCAATTTAACTCTCCACAATGACCTCAACATGCCTTATGTCCATGCCCTCGCCAAATCCCGATATCAGAAATTCCACTCTCTCCTTCCCGCACATCCTAATCCTTTAGTCGAATCACTTTCATCTACCCATATTCCAGAAAACCCAAGGCGACGTCTGAAGCGTAAGTGGCCAAGAATCATCTCGTGAAGTGCACAGTTTAACTCCATGACACAACCCAATGTTCCCTCCATTGTGGGTATTGTCAATGGACAACTCCCCAACTCAAGACAATATTCAAGCCATTCTTAGTATTTGCTTGTAATATTTAAATATGTTGTTGCAAATAAACGAATAAATATTAAAAAAAAATCTGTCCTCATTAAATACCCTCTTACTTTTAATAAATGCCTATTACGGTTCTAGCAGTCGCACTGTTTTTCAATAGAAACATGCTTTATACTTGTTTGTTTTATGTATACAGAAAACCAAGTTCGCTAGCAGTTGAAATCCAACCAGTGGGGTGGGGGGGGGACGAAAACTCCAAATATTTCCATTAATATGAGTGCGATCGGAAAATGTTACACGCCAAATATGTATTATTCCAATTAGGTTTTGTAAAATGTAAGCATTTCTCATCTAATCCAAATATTAGCCGCATTTGTATAGTTTTAAGCCATCTCTCCTGGTAACGTGTCACTTGGAGCACCTGAGCCAGGTGAAACATGCATTTCCAGCTTTAACATCCAAGCCCTGTTTTTACATATGCTTCTTATTATTTGAAAAACTGAGGATAAGTGGTATGAAATCACTAGAGTGTTTAGCACGTGTTCTGCTTACTTCAAGCAGAACCCCCAGTGCCACGGACTATTTAATGTTTGATTGCCTTACAATTTTTTGCCGAGACAAAGGAACAGGAAATCATCGGGCATTGAGGACCTTAACTAGTGCTGGAATCCGATAAAGAGAGAAAACGTGAACTACCCAGCAGTCCTAATTATTACATGTGCCTTTGTCCTTAATTGGTGAGCAATTGAATGAGAAACAAGCCTGTGGACGGTAACTAACCACGGCAGGGCACACTCGCTTTTATCCTGAATTTAAACACAGCTGCTCAGAATCACAAGTGAGCATTAGAGGCTTTAGATTCTAGACTAGATACGGTACGGTTTTAGATGTTACTGTGAATATATGGATAGGCGTGAACTTCTGATATCACTTTTGAAATTCATATTATTCTAAACTAAACTAAACTAATAAACATGGTGGGTTGTCATACCTGTCGGTGGAGACCGTCGTCACTGGCTGATAGTTGAGTACAGCTGGCAAGCGCTTTCGATGCGATGGCACCATCTTCAAGCCCGTCGAAATGTTGTACTGACAAAAACATTTTTAGTACAACATAAAATGTTGTTAGTAAAACAAAAAAAAACTGTTAGTACGTAAGCTTGCCAGCTGTACTCAACCATCAGCCAGTGACTACGGTCTCCACCGACAGGTAAGACACCATTATCATTTATACTGGCGGTATTAACCCTTTATTTGAATTAACATGGTGGGTATTTATGGGGACAGGACTTCACTTTTCTGGTATTTTTCAGCAGCTCCTCATTAATCCCATGATGTAGACATCTGTTCATACATCGTTGTGGTTTCGTTACCACTGATGGCATACTTTATGAAAATTTGGAGTGTCATTCCAGCGAATCGAACTCTGGTCATCTAGATAAGGCCCCAAGGTTTAATATTCAAATTTAGAGAGCACTCATATTGAACTAAAATTGTAGTTGATTAACAATGTTTAACAAGATTTATTATACAACATTTTTCTATCCGACTGAAAATAACTGAGATTTATTAAGACTTTTTAATTGTAACCCGCTCTCAACCACCATCGCCACTTAGTGCGTCTACGACAATTAACGAATTTTATCTTTAGATTTATGTGAATTATTTAAATATTGAGAATGTTAGTGATCTAATAATATTGAGCATCAATGAAAACCGCATTTGATATTTAAGAGTCATCATGACATATCCTCTTTTTAGCAGATTTCTCTATTTTTCACGCAGGGGCTTCGTTAACTAAGCAGATTTCCCACCTGCGTCACGTATTTGCATTTACCTAGAAACGTAAATGATGAATGAGAAAAATATTTGGAATTTAGGTTTCAAATAAAGAGCTTCCTAATATAACAGCTTATTCTTATCATATAGATAGATAGAATAGTTGTACTATAGAACTCTCATGTTCCCTTAATTGAAGCAAGACCTACTCCGAATTAACTAAAAAGAGTACCTACAAGCTAGAAAGTCAGTACATGTCTCATTCTAATCTCTAATATATCTCCTTTAGTAAGATCTAAACGTAAAACAAGTCCGTCGCCCAGGAGCTGCTTTAAGAATATCTGCATTTATCTCAAAACGTAATAGTTCAATGAGAGCAATATTTGGTATATAGGCTTCAAAGAATCTACTTCATAATATAACAGTTTATTTTTAAGTCGACATGAGTAGGAGTGGGGGTTTACTGAAGGCCGAAAACTAAAAAGTGCAAATGTCTTGGTTAATAATCAATATTGTGAGAAAACGTGCATTACAATATGTATAGAACTTTACAATTTCAATAAGATTGTCTCGATACACTTTTTCAACCCGACGCATAATAGCATACACTTTTTCGATCCGACGCATATTAACGGAGATATGTGGTATTTAGGCTTCAAAGAATCTGCTTCATAATATAATAGCTTATTGTTAATACGACATGAGTAGGAGTGGGGGTTTACTGTAGGCCGAAAACTAAAAAAATGCTAATATCTCGGTTAATAACCAAATAGTAAAAAAACAAACAAAACGTACATAACAACATTTATAGAACATTACAGGGAGCTCAGGTTAGCCATGTGAGTTAAAGCGTTGGCCTTAGTCTCACATGGTAAACCTAGAGTGGCGAGTTCGATTCTCGCCTGGGAAAGGAAATTATTTAGTGACGAAATTCATTAAATAACACTCTAAATCCCACCCTGGCTAGAAAAGGAGTGGTAACCTGTAGATAACCCGTCCCAAATTAGCCTTAGTTGCAAAACGTGGACGTTAATAAATAATAATAGAACATTACATTTGAAATACGATAGGTTCTATACTAAGTTTCGAAGAAAAAGAATTATCGAAATCCCCCCTCTCCTACTGGACGGATTTCAGTCATTAACGAACTTGATCTATAGTTTTACATAAAACGATTAAATATCGAGTTACGATCAAACAAAAATCGAGTTTGGAAACGTTAAACCAAAATTGCGCTAATAGACTAGAGCGGAAATAAACAAATATAATAATATAAATATCATTATCGTCATCTAGGTAGGGTAAAAAACGCAAATCTTAATTGATAACGTCTCCTCACAACGAGTTTGGTAACGATTAAAAACAAATTAATAGTCCAATCAAAACCATATTTGGTATTTAGCTATGGAATGAACTGATTCATGATGCAACAGCTTTTAGTTAATATGGCATGAGTAGGAGGGGGGTGGGGGTTTGCTAAAGGCCGAAAACTAAAATATGGAAATATCTTGCTTAATATTCAATATAGGGAAAACATTAAGATTAATTCTATACATTTTTTTTTTTTTATCCGTCGCGTAACAAAAGAGATATTTCGTATTTTCGGAAATCTCCCCCTCTAAACTCCCCCGATGGTCCGATTTTAGCCGTAAAGAACTTTGATATTCATTGTGTAATAAAACGTTTAAATATCGAAAAAATGTCAGTTAATAATCAAGATAGAGAATAAATGTATAGAACAATATTTATAGAGCATTTAATTTGCAATAAGAGTCATTCATGCACTTTTTTGATCCGACGTATAGTTACAGGGTTATTTCGATTTTTCGAAATTCCTACTCTCTAAACCCCTTCCCCCTTTTCCGATTTCAGCTGTTAACGATCATGATATTTCTTTTTACATAAAACATCTAAATATCGAGTTTGGTAACGATTAAACAAAATTGCGACGGCAACAGACTGAGACATGAGTATAACTTCAATAGGTGATTTCCCTGAAGGGAAATATGCTGAAATGATTGTTTCAAATAGTAAGAATATTAAGACATGGCGGTGACAACTTAGCTGTTGAGAGTACTTGTGGAATAAATTTGCATATTCTCGTCAGATATGGTTTTGGCTCTCGATCACCTGAAAATGAATCATTTCACGTCAAGGGACTCAGACCTGGCGAAACAATAGGACAAAAAATAATCGGAGGGGAAAGGTGGGAGTAATGGAAAGCTAAGATGAGAGGAAGTGATTTGGAGGAAGGTCGCTCGGAAGGAAATAGGAAGCTAACGAGCTATTGGGCCTCTTGTCGGGAGGAGATGAGCACCGGATTAGTAGGAACCGGGGGACTTCTTCCCAATCACACTATCCCATACACCATGTTGATTAACAAATATACATAGCTACTCTTCCAATATTGGTTAAAACACATCCAATTTGCCAAGAACAATATAATAATAATATCTTTTTTACTTCCTTGTACGAAGTAAAGGAACTCCATTGTATTCGCGAAAAATTTAGCTTTTGAAAGTTCACATTCACAGATTTTGCACCGTCTTTTCTCTAATTTGCCTCTATTTCTCTAAGAAGCCTTTGACATTTGTGATGGACATTCTTTAATTGACTCAGGCGCGCTTTAAGTAAAAATCGCATTAGTAAGAGAGGGGGTCGACAGAGGACTGCAAAATAAAAAAAAGTCCGTCACGCAGGGGCTGCGTAAACTAAGCAGATTTTCAACGTGAAATTATACAATAGAGAAATCTCCATACGAGAGCCAAATAGTAAAGGCAAATGGCCGAACTAGCTTTTGGCGGGAAATTCAGTCATCCGTTAACTGCCCACAATAACAAAAATGCAAATATCTCGGTTAGTATTCAAGATAGAGAAAAAATGTATGGAACAATATTTATAGTAAATTTAATTTGCAATAAGATTGGTTCTATACAATGTTTTGATCCGACGTATGGTAACGGAGATATTTCATATTTTCTAAAATCCCCCCTCTAAACCCCCCTCCCACTGGTTTGATTTTAGCCATTAACGAACTTCATCTATCTTTTTGCATAAAACCTTTAAATATCGAGTTTGGTAACGATCACAAAAAAATTGCGACCGCTAGAGCGTTAACAGACAAATATATATATATATATATATATATATATATATATATATATATATATATATATATAATTTTGAACGGACCTCATTTTCGTCATCTCCTGGGTAGGATCGATGGACATTTGAAGACATTTTTCGAAAATCGCGTCATGAGTACGACATCAATAGCTGATTTTCCTTATTAATTTTTCAATAAGCTTGTATTCATACCGTTTTTCGATCTAAGTCAAAATATTAGGGAAATTTCGATTTATTTTATCATTTTCTGATATACTGATTTCTTCCATATGTGAGATGAGTAGGATTAGGAGGGGGGGGGGGGTGAGGGCAGAAAACAAAAAAAGTCCATCACGCAGGGCCTGCGTAAACTAAGCAGATTTCCACATGTGTCACGTATTTTCATTTATCTCAAAAAGTAAAAGTTCAATGAGAACAGTATTTGGTGTTTAAACTCCAAATAATGTGCTTCATAATATTACTACTTATTATTATTATTATGACATGTTTAGGAGGGGGGGGGGAGGTTACTGAAGGCCGAATACTGTAAAATGTAAATATCTCGGATAATAATGAAGATAGTGAAAATACGTACATAACAATATTTATAGAACATTACATTTGCAATAAGATTGGTTCTATACAATTCTTCGTTCCGACACATAATACCGGAGATATTTTAGAAATTCCTCCCCTCTAAACCACCCTCCCTCCCACTGGTCGGATTTCAGCCATTAACGAAATTAATTTTTCTTTTTACGTAAAATGAATAAACCAAAATTACAACCACTAGAGTGGTAACAGACAGACACACACACACACGCACACACACACACACATATATATATCTATATATATATAAAATTGTAACCTCTGTCTGTACATTGATTTTTTTCGCGAAATTTCACGATAACTTTTCGTTTCACATGTCATAGACACCATATCTGCATTTTGTTTCTTTCGTGTATGTTTGTTTGTTTGTTTGTTTGTTACCTTTTCACGCACAAACGGCTGAACCGAATTTTATGAAACTTGGTATGTATATTACTACTAACCCAACTTAGACTTTAGGCTACATTAATTTTCTCTGAGACGAACAGGAGTGGGGGTTATAAGGGAAGCCTGAAATTAAAAATAGCGATATTTCGTTTTCTATTGGTTTTTCGGCAAATTTGCACATAACAAAAGTTGTTTATTTCGTTATTTAGAGTAACTTTTGTTATATACACTTTTGTCGTATACCGAAGTTTAAATGCGTTATACGCTAAAAATTATACCGGGAGTCAACAATATTATTTGCCAAAAAAGACTCAACCGAACTAAATAAAACTCGGTATGTGTATTAGCAGTGAGGCCTTCATTATAATAAGCCATACCAACATTTCTATGGACTGGCAGGAGTGGGGGTTATAAGGGAAGCCTGAAATTAAAAATAGCGATATTTCGTTTCCTATTGGTTTTTCCCCAAATATGCACATAAGAAAAGTTGTCTATTTTGTTATTTGGAGTAACTTTTGTTATTACACTTTTGTCGTATACCTAAGTATAAATGAGTTATACCTTAAAACTTTAGCGGGCACTAACGGCTGAACCGAACTTAACAAAACTCGGTATGTCAATTAGCATTAATTCTTCCATGATTATAAGTTATATTAAAATTTTTAGGTTCAAACGGGAGGGGGGTTATAAGGGAGGCCTGAAATAAAAATTCACCATATTTACATGTATAAGAGACGGGAAATATAAAAATATCGAAGACTGTGAAGCCTTATCGAACAAATAATTCTATTATTAGCAAATCCACGAGAAAGACGGGTATCAATCCTAAACACTGGGATGGGTAAATGTCAAAATATTGTGCAATGTAAAGCCTGCTAAAAAATACCATCACCATTCAGCCTCAAATGAATTCCCGGGCGAAGCCGGGTATCTGAGCTATATATATAAAATTGTAACCTCTGTCTGTACATTGATTTTTTTCGCGAAATTTCACGATAACTTTTCGTTTCACATGTCATAGACACCATAACTGCATTTTTTTTCTTTCGTGTCTGTTTGTTTGTTTGTTTGTTTATTTGTTTGTTTGTTTGTTACCTTTTCACGCATAAACGGCTGAACCGAATTTTATAAAACTTGGTATGTATATTACTACTAGCCCAACTTAGACTTTAGGCTATATTAATATTCTCTAAGACAAACAGAAGTGGGGGTTATAAGGGAGGCCTGCAATTTAAAATAGCGATATTTCGTTTCCTATTGCTTTTTCAGCGAATATGCCCATAACAAAAGTTGTTTATTTTGTAATTTAGAGTAACTTTTTTTATATACACTTTTGTCGTAAGCCGAAGTATAAATGAGTTATAAGCTAAAAACTATAGCGGGAGTCATTAATTTTATTGGGCTCAAAAGACTCAACCGAACTAAATATAACTCGGTATGTTTATTAGAATTGACGCCTTAATTATCATAAGCCAAACCAACATTTCTATGGACGAGCAGGAGTGGGGTTTGTAAGGGAGGCCTGAAATTAAAAATAGCGATATTTCGTTTCCTATTGGTTTTTCCCCAAATATGCACATAAGAAAAGTTGTCTATTTTGTTATTTGGAGTAACTTTTGTTATTACACTTTTGTCGTATACCTAAGTATAAATGAGTTATACCTTAAAACTTTAGCGGGCACTAACGGCTGAACCGAACTTAACAAAACTCGGTATGTCAATTAGCATTAATTCTTCCATGATTATAAGTTATATTAAAATTTTTAGGTTCAAACGGGAGGGGGGTTATAAGGGAGGCCTGCAATTTAAAATAGCGATATTTCGTTTCCTATTGCTTTTTCAGCGAATATGCCCATAACAAAAGTTGTTTATTTTGTAATTTAGAGTAACTTTTGTTATATACACTTTTGTCGTAAGCCGAAGTATAAATGAGTTATAAGCTAAAAACTATAGCGGGAGTCATTAATTTTATTGGGCTCAAAAGACTCAACCGAACTAAATATAACTCGGTATGTTTATTAGAATTGACGCCTTAATTATCATAAGCCAAACCAACATTTCTATGGACGAGCAGGAGTGGGGTTTGTAAGGGAGGCCTGAAATTAACAGTAGTGATATTTTGTTTCCTATTGGTTTTTCGACAAACATGCACATAACAAAAGTTGTTTATTTTGTTATTTAGAGTAACTTTTGTTATATACACTTTTGTCGTATACCGAAGTTTAAATGCGTTATACGCTAAAAATTATAGCGGGAGTCAACAATATTATTTGCCAAAAAAGACTCAACCGAACTAAATAAAACTCGGCATGTGTATTAGCAGTGAGGCTTTCATTATAATAAGCCATACCAACATTTCAATGGACGGGCAGGAGTAGGGGTTATAAGGGAAGCCTGAAATTAAAAATAGCGATATTTCGTTTCCTATTGGTTTTTCCGCAAATATAAGCATATCAAAAGTTGTTTATTTTGTTATTTAGAGTAACTTTTATTATATGCACTTTTGCCGTATACGGAATTATAAATGAGTTATACGCTAAAAACTATTGCGGGAGTCCACAATTTTATTTGGCACAAAAGACTCAACCGAACTAAATCAAACTCGCTATGTGAATTAATACTAACGATTTACTTATAATAAGCCATACTAACATTTCTAGGGACGGGCAGGAATGGGGGTTATAAGGGAGGCCTGAAATTAAAAATAGCGATATTTCGTTTCCTATTTTAAAGTTGTTTATTTTTTTATTTAGAGTAACGTTTGTTGTATGCACTTTTGCCGTATACCTAAGTATAAATGAGTTATACGTTAAAACTTTAGCGGGCACTAACGGCTGAACCGAACTTAACAAAACTCGGTATGTCAATTAGCATTAATTCTTCTATGATTATAAGTTATATTAAAATTTTTAGGTTCGAACGGGAGGGGGGTTATAAGGGAGGCCTGAAATAAAAATTCACCATATTTACATGTATGAGACGGGAAATATAAAAATATCGAAGACTGTGAAGAACTATCGAACAAATAATTCTATTATTAGCAAATCACCGGCAACGACGGGTATTAATCCTAAACACTGGGACGGGTAAATGTCAAAATATTGTGCAATGTAAAGCCTGCTAAAAAATACCATCACCATTCAGCCTCAAATGAATTCCCGGGCGAAGCCGAGTATCTGAGCTAGTATATATATATACATATATATATATATATATATATATATATATATATATATATATATATATTAAATTTCGAACGGACCTTATTTTCGTTATCAACTAGGTTCGATGGACATTTGAAGAATGGTTTCCAAAAACGTGTCATGAGTACAAACACAGTGGCTGATTTTAAGGATAATCTGCTAAAAACCGCCCTGAAACTCCTGCGTAGACTAAGCAGATTTTCCAAGTACTGTTATAACACTTGTCATATTACCACATGTTCCCTATTTATATGTTTGCTAACGGCCAAAAACTAAAATATGGAAATATCTCGCTTAATATTCAACATTTCTTTTCTATCCGATGCATAACAACGGAGATATTTCGTATTTTCGGAAATCACCCCCTCTAAATTCCCCCACCCAATGGTCCGATTTTAGCCGTAAAGAACTTGTTCTTCATTTTTACATAAAACATTTAAATATCGAGTTTTGTAATGGTCAAACAAAAATTGCGACCGCTATAGCTTGAACAGATATATTGAATGAACCTCATTTTCGGCATGTCCTTGAGTTGAAACGATAGACATTTGAGGAACTTTTTCAAAAATCGCGTCATAAGTACGACCTCAACAGCTGATTTCCCTAAAGAGAAATATACTCAAAACGTTCTTCTCAAACAGATATAATTTAACTTTCTGAAGTATATTAGATGCTCAGGTTAGGCATGTGAGTCAATGCGTTGAACTTAACCTCACTTGGTAAACCTGGAGTGGCGAGTTCGATTCCCGCCTGGGGAAAGGAATTTATTTAGTGACGAAATTCATTAAACAAAATCCTTAGGCCACCCTGGTCTAGAAAAGGGTGGTAACCTTAACATAACTTGTCCCAATTAGCCTTAGTGGCAAAAATTGGACGTTAATAATTAATAATAAAGTATATTAAGCGAACAATAGTATAGTTTCTTCAATACTCAATTTACTATCAAGTTAGGTTAGAATAAAAATCATGCTCGTCAAAATGAATCGACATTAATATTATTAATAGAGTAAGCTGTAAACAAACCAAATGAGTTGGTAATTTGAGTACTAATCAATTTATTTGTATTTATCAGTTTTTAACCAAGAAGTAACCCTCGCTGCTACTCATGTAATTTTATCCTAATGCAACTGGGTCAATAAACGTCTGCATTAATTGTAAGTCCAGTTCCCATTGGCTTCTTATAACTTTATGAATAGATAATAGCCAGAGGTGACGTAATCAGCTTCTCTTTCTCACACGTGGGAGATATGCTAATTTTACGTACCACCTACGAAGGGCTTTTTGAAGAAACCCATATTTGCCTAAATTATAGAAGGGTCGTTTGCACGTAAAATATTGTTATTCCAATTATCTTATCATTGCTTCGACTCATGATACATGCTGCTCATTTCTGACTCAGAAGATGAGAGGAATACGTAAGGTATTGCCTTGTCCGTTCCTTATAGCGGAATCTGGAAGCAGAGGGAACGACCGCACGCTCCACATTTTGGCAATGAGGGGGAGAGGGGACGGGGGTTGGGAGCTAACTCTAAAATTGTTAGTTTAAGTTAACATCTCCAGTAAGCTTCTATCCCTTGTTAATTGGGGATTATCCCGGATTATGAACTTTGAACATTTACTCTGCTTTACTAGCTTAACCAACAATCATCCCCTTCAGTCATTCTTTAAAACAATTTCAGATCTAAATCCTTCAAGCTTGCATTAGTCTATAAAGTTTGTTCCTACTTACGCTTTGAGCGGTAATTCATATTCATATATTCACATCGAAATTCTGGATGGAATACAGTTCAGACGTATTGGGTTGTCGTGGAACTATTCCCGAAAAGCGATCATGCGTGTGATAGTTGGATCACTATTTCATCAGTTAGACTCCGAAAAACTAAAGAAAGTTATAAAACATAGGGCAAATATAGAGAAAGAGGCCGTTTAGCTGCAATTCAAATAGGGTCGCTACATTCTTTTACGTATTTTGGGAAAACAAAATTTGATAACAAGTCACAGTCCCTCGTATTATACATGTATTATCATAATGAGCTGATTGTATATTGGCCACAGAAACAACTATAAAAGACCTCGTTCCTTCACAAATGCTTACTGTAAGGAGCAAAGCTTTCAGAGCACTCACTCCACCATCATCAGAGCCCTGATGAAAAACACAAACTATTAGAAAATGAAATACAAGGTATGTTATTATTTAAAAAAAATATATATATATATATACACAGAAGGAAAAATGTAATTAGATATATATAACAGTAAAAGCAATAAAAATGAGGGCCCTCTGAATATTTACAGAATAGATAAACAAAACATGATGAAAAGAAGTCAAATAAGTAGTCATAACAAAATCTGTGTTCAGCTTCCTTCACAATGAAAAATGGATGAAGTTTATTGACACTATTGGTTTTATTTGATATTTAAAAACATTAAAACAGTTTTTAATGATATCATATATTAATTGTTTTCCTTCGACTAAAGTTAATAACTTTGGCCGAAAAGCTGTCTAGATACTTTTTCGACATTATGTCATCGACATAGAACGTTTTTTGAGGTGAAGATTGTTTGACTTCAACTTTATGACCTTTTAAGATTAATTATAAAATAATAACAATAACAATGGTAAATGAAATGGAACTACTAAAAATGTCATGCAAGGTATATTATTATTTAAAAAATATGTATACACAGAGAGAAAACTGTAATATGACAATTAAAAACAATAAAAATGATGGCCCAATGAATATTTCCAGGCAATATATGACTGAATATTTATAGATTAGATATATAAAATGATGATGAAATTGCCAAAAATACATCAAATAAATAGACCTAAAACTTCTGTGCTCAGCTTCCTTCATAATGAAAAAGTCCGTCACGCAGGGGCTGCGTAAACTAAGCAGATTTCCCACGTGAAGTTATACAATAGCGAAATCTCCATACGAGAACCGAACATTTGCGGCTAAAGCCCGAACTAGCTTTTGGCGGGAAGCAGTCATCCGTTATCGGTCCAAATTTAATAAAAATACAAATATTTCAGTTAATATTCAAGATAGGAATAAATGTATAGAACAATATTTATTGTAAATTTAATTTGCAATAAGATTAGTTCTATACAGTCTTTTGATCCGACGTATGGTAACGGAGATATTTCGAATTTTCAAAAATCCCAAGTCTAAGCCCCCCCTCCCACTGGTCTTATTTCAGCCATTAACGAACTTGATCTGTCTTTTTGCATAAAACGTTTAAATTTCGAGTTTGGTAACGATCAAACCAAAAACCGCGTCTTGAGTACGACCGCAATAGCTGATTTCCCTTAAGGGAAATCTGCTAAAATGGATGAATTTCATTGATGCTATTGGTTATATTTGATATTTTTTAAGTTTCTAATGATTTCAGATATTAATATTTTTATTATATTATATTAAATACTAAATATTTTTCCTCGACATAAATGGCAACATTGTCTGAAAAGCTGTCTTGATAAGTTTTTGACACCTATGTGACCGACATGATACCTTATTTGAGCTGAAGATTGTTTGATTTCAACCCTATGACCTATTATGATTAATAATAAATGTAATGCAATTGAATAAATTAGTGAGAAGAAACGCCCTGTGATGGCGCACTTTCTGAATCAGTTTTTTTTTTTTTTGAACATTGAATGATGAGGTGAAAGTGATGGCTGGTAGCACTCAGTTAAATGGCTTACCGGGAAGAAAAGATTGGAAGGGCTGTTCTCAGGAGCGAGGCTTAATCAACCGCTATCAGGGCCACAGCCGACATATTTTTCCTCCCCAGATTTAATGTACATTTTGGGGGATGAGTTAGGGATGATGGGAGTGGGCTGAGGGCTCCTTCAGCGGGACTGGGGCCTTTTTAAAACAGGCGTAATGGGGTCATCAAATTCCTCCGACCCTGGTTGAAGGGATATCACCCCTCTCATAATCCAGCCGACAGGGAATTTTCATTAGGCTGAGCCCCTGCACTTGGGTTCCGGCTGGGCCATTTGCTCAACACCCCTTGCCCATAGAACCCCCATCCCCTCATTCTCTTTAGCTACCCAAACCTATACAACACCTCGTCTCAACCGCAGCCACGATTAGAACTTTCTAAGTAATTATTTTCTTTAATCCATTTATACTAATTAATCATTCACGAATGGGGTGTCGGAGACATTTTAGGTTGTTTCACTCTTATCTCTTAGAACAAAATCCACCCTTGATGAAGGTGGTCTAATCTAATCTAACTAGATTGGAATTGAAGTCAAATAGTTCAGTTGCATTTGAATGTAGAGCCCAATCAGAACTTATTTCACGCTCAGATTCTAAAAAAAAACTATTACTTTTGCAGATGTATATTAACGGAAATCATCGATAGGGAATACGCCCCTCAACACGTTCTTCGAATATCCACCGACCTGTATTATGTATACAGGGTGTATTGCAAGTAGTTGAAAATCCTTAAAACGGTAAAACTACACCAAAAATGTAGTTAAACGCCACCAACGGCAGGTGAACATTGAAAGTGCATAGGCCTTAAAGTAAATTTAATGCTGATTTGAAATATGTAATGAAATGTTGAACAAAAATGTGTAAAAGTAGAGAAAATTGGAGGTTTCCTACAAAAAAACATGGTTTTCTCGAAATAACCTTTAGAACGGCATATGTCCGGAACGGAATGAGATAGAAACCTCCGGTTGGTGGCGTTGAACTACATTTTTGGTGTAGTTTTACCGTTTTAAGAATTGTCAACTACTTGCGATACACCCTGTATATATATAATGTAGCAAATGTTTACAGTCCTGATGAAGAGAAAATAAAATTCTCGAAATACTGGCCTCGACTATAACTTCTTTCATTGACATTGACCACAAACCTCAACAAACAACGACACCATGTATATATACACAAAACGCACACACGCACCCAATAAATATGTATATAGTTTAAATAAAATGAGGTCAATTAAAGTTTTTATATCATCACTCTACCGTTCACAATTCATATTAAATCGCTAAAAATCTCGATATTTTGGTTAATTATGTAATACTAAAAATAAGTTAATGGTAGTATTAAGACAGTGAAGAGTAGCGTTTTTTCTTCTTTTTTTTCTGAGTTGGTATTCTGGCAGGTGGAAGTGACTTCTAATGTAGGTAGGATGAAAAAATGTAGGCTACGCTTCCACTATAATAATTTAATTACACGGCAAAGCGCTTTCGATGCTGTGCATCATCGTCAGTGCCCTGTTGACACACACAATAATAGTTACAATTTTCTATAAAATATGTTTGGCACATATAACAAAAAACTTATTTTTCTTAGGACTAAAAACATATAAAATCTAACTTGGAACTAAATAACATATAAAACATTTCATATAAAAACTAACGTGGAACTAAATAACATATAAAACATTTCATATATTCATATATACATATATACACTAAATAACATATAAAACATTTCATAATTTTTTATATGTTATTTAGTTCCACGTTAGATTTTATATGTTTTTTTAGTCCTAAGAAAAATAAGTTTTTTGTTATATGTGCCAAACATATTTTATAGAAAATTGTAACTATTATTGTGTGTGTCAACAGGGCACTGACGATGATGCACAGCATTGAAAGCGCTTTGCCGTGTTATTAAATTATTATAGTGGATGCGTAGCCTACATTTTTTCATCCTACCTACATTTTTTTTTGTTTTTTTATATGTGTTCTGAATCCGTTTGCTTACGTTAGAAATTATCAGTTTGTGGTCTATTTTGAGGGAACATACTAGATAGAGAACGATTAATAAATTGGACAATGTTCATCTTGCTAAAACAAATAGAGCACAAGAGCCCTTCTGCCTCTACAGCCACCTTCCATTGTTGTTTTAATGCGTCAGTAATTGAGTTGTGGCTTTGCAAAACACATACTCTTATCATAAGGCAGCTGAGCGGCAGGAAATGCTCAACAAGGCACAACATTAGAGTGCCCCACTTCTACTACCCGGGTGGGAACCGGTTAAAAAGGAAGCCTTTCTGACAAGACATTTGGTTGAAAAATGTTTGGGATATGAAGTTTGAACGTTGACAAATTATGTGCTGATAGAGTTAGTTATTAGTAAACGACTTATTAGTTTGTGTGGTAAATATACAACAATTTAAGGTTTTTTTAGGTCTCCTAAGTAAGGCATAGGAAATAACGGTTTCATTTACTCGTGTTTTTAGCGGATTTCTCTTAAGGGAAATCAGCTATTGAGGTCGTACTCATGGCGCGATATTCGACAAAATTCTTTATATATATTTTATGACTTTTAACGGTCTAGATGTCGTAATTTTTGTTTGATATTTATAAAACTTGATATTTAAACGTTATATGCAAAAATAAATTCAAGTTCGTTAATGGCTGAAATTGGGCAGGGGGAGGGGGGAATATCGAAAATTCCATATATCTCCGTTATTATGCGTCGGATCGAAATAATGTCTAGACCCATTCTTATTGAAAATTTAATCTTCTATAAATGTTGTCATGTTTGTTTTCTCACTATCATTAATATTAACTGAGATATTTGAAGGTTTTAGTATTCAGCCTTCAATAAGCTAGGAACAAGCTGTTATATTATGAATCACTTTATTCCAAGGTTAAATATCAAATATTGTTCTCATTGAATGTTCACGTCTTGACATAAATGCGAATACGTGCCGTAATAGCTAAGCGTGAATTCGTGAACTTGTTCAACCTCTGTGTAAAAAAACGATTTAGTTTAGGTTAACTCCTACGTGACAAGCTTTTTAGCAGATTTCCCTTACGGTAAATGAGCTATTGAGGTCGTGCTCATGACGCGATTTTCGAAAACTTTCTTCAAATGTCCATCGATCCTACCCAGGAGATGACAAAGATTATTCTGATTCATTATAAATTTGGGTATATGATATAGTAAATAATTTTCAATAAATTTAATATGTTAGATTCAGACATATTTCAGTAATGGTTTCTTTTCGGTTAAGAATACGGGTATGTCTATCTATCAATTTAGCTGTGAGAGGTTGGCCGACCTGTTTGTTTACAATTCAGACGCTTTCCGTTGGAGGTTATTAAAATTGTATGAAAAATGTCTCATTACCTTTTGTATTTATTCACATAATATTCACGGTGGTGTTAAATGGTACCAGTATGTAGATTTATCAGTTGTAAAACTTCACGAGGGAAATCTGCTTAATTTACGCAGCCCCTGCGTGAAGTACTTTTAGCAGATTTGCCTTACGGTAAATGAGCTATTGAGGTCTTTCTCATGACGCGATTTTCTAAAATTTTCTTCAAATGTCCATCGATTCTACCCAGGAGATGATGAAAATGAGGTCCCTTCAAAATTATATATATATATATATATATATATATATATATATATATATATATATATATATATATGTATGTATGTATGTATGTATGTCTGGTATCGCTCTAGCGGTCGTAATTTTTGTTCAATCGTTACTAAACTTGATATTTAATCGTTTTATATAAAAAGAAAGATCAAGTTTGTTAATGGCTGAAATCGGACAAGTGGGAGGGGGGGGGGTTACAGGGGGGGGATTTTCGAAAATTCGAAAACTTGTATTCAACCAATCTTATTGCAAATTAAATTTACTATAAATATTGTTATATGCATTTATTCTCTATCTTGAAATTAACCGAGATATTTGCATTTTAGCATATTTCCCTCAAGGGAAATCAGCTATTGAGGTCGTACTCATGATGCGAGTTTCGAAAAATTTCTTCAAATGTCCATCGATCCTACCCAGGAGATGACGAAAATGAAGTCCGTTCAAAATTATATATATATATATATATATATATATATATATATATATTTGTCTGTTAACGCTCTAGCGGTCGCAATTTTTGTTTGATCTTTACCAAACTCGGAATTTAATCGTTTTATGTAAAAAGGAAGATCAAGTTCGTTAATGGCTGAAATCGGACCAGTGGGAGGGGGGGTTTAGAGGGGGGATTTTTGAAAATTCAAAATATCTCCGTTATTATGCGTCGGATAGAAAAATTGTATAGAATAAATCTTATTGAAAATTAAATTTACTATATATAGTGTTCTATACATTTATTCTGTATCTTGAATATTAACCGAGATATTTGCATTTGTATTCTGCGTGTGGTCACCAGTAGGCTATGTTCGGACTTTCCGCCGAGAGCTCTGGCGGCCGTTTCTATAACTATTCGTCCCTCGTGAATAGGTTTAGAGGTTAGGTTAACTGTTTTTTGGGGCTAGAAACTACTGGGTTATTACGCCCTAAATAATATTTTAGGTTTATAGGTTTCTTACTACTACAGTTGTTTTTAGGCAGATTTCTCTATTGTAAAACTTCTCGTGGGAAATCTGCTTAGTTTACGCAGCCCCTGCGTGATGGACTTTTGTTTATTAAGTGTGAGCAAATAACGGACGAGATGAGATCGGGTGATTTCGGCTCTAGTCGTGAGCTTCCGCCGTTCCGTAAGCTAGTTCGGCCGTTTCCGTAACTGTTCGGCTCTAGTGAAAGTGGTATACTACTGCTGTTACTAGTATGCAGAATTCTCTATTGCAAAACTTCACTTGGGAAATCTGCTTATTTTACGCAGCCCCTGCGTGACGGACTTTTTAACTTTTTGATGTTAGGCTTTATTGGATATGATGATTCTTAAACGGTGCTTTAAGTATTAGCCACGAGTTTTTGTTGCTTCTCGATATTTGAGACATGGGATTTGATGGGGTGTGGGGAAAAAAAAAAAAAAAAAAAAAAAAAAAAAATGTATCAAGAAGTTAAGGGAGACTGCCTACTAAAGGGCGGTGTAGATAAAACTCTCTCGATAAGGGGCAAGCCTCTCGTTAGTGTTCCTAACGAATTTGTCTGTTTCTTTGAGAGGAAACGGCTTCTACTACACTTCTTTAACGGGGTCCCGATATCATTTTCTACATCACACCGCCTGTCAAAGGCTGACACTTTCCCTTTGATCGACAAGAAATGTTTTCCTCTTCATAATTATTAAGTTTTAATCATTATTCGCGAGGCCTTATATTATTATATTACCTGATATATCTATTAAAACTTGCCGTGGATGAAGACATAATTTATATAAGAAGTAATGATTTCAGACAATTTCTCTTATTATCTCCAGGCTATTCGTTTGTTATATTGCTATGAATTCTTAGAGACTTACCACGTTTACAACTGTGTGCAATACAATTCTTTATAATTTTTTTTATTCCATTTCGTTTTTTTTCTACAGTTTTTGTTCATTATTATTTACGTCCACTTTATGCTTATATGGCTAATCGGGACGGGTTATCTACAGGTTACCACCCTTTTAGCAGCTATTGAGGTTGTGAAATTTGTCTTCAAACGTCCATCGATCCTACCTAGTAGATGACGAAAATGATGTCCGTTCAAAACTGTGTATATATATATATATATATAAATATATATATATATATATATATATATATATATATATATATATTTGTCTGTTACCGCTCTAACGGTCGCAATTTTTGTTTCATCGTTACCAAACTCGATATTTTTCGTTTTATGTAAAAAGAAAGATCAAGTTTGTTAACGGCTGAAATCGGACCAGTGGGAGGGGGGATTTAGAGGGGAGGATTTTCGAAAATTCGAAATATCTCCGTCGGATCGAAAACTTGTACAGAATCAATCTTATTGCAAATTACATTTACTATAAATATTGTTATATACATTTATTCTCTATCTTGAATACTAACCGAGATATTTGCATTTTTATTAAATCTGGGCGGCTAACGGACGGGTGACTTTCCCCAAAAGCTAGTTCGGCCGTTTCTTTAACTGCTCGACTCTCGTGAAATTTCTCTAATGTAAAACTTCACGTGGAAAATCTGTTTATTTCACGCAGCCCCTGCGTGACGGACTTTTCTAGCCAGGGTGGGCCTAAGGAGTTTATTTAATGAGTCCATCACTAAATAAATTTCTACTGCCCAAGGGGGGAATCGAACCCTAGGCCCACCACACCAGATTATGTCCAACGCCTTGACTCGCACGGCCAACCAGAGCCCTTTTTTCCAGTTTGATAAGTAGTTACCATAACAAATTACCAGTCTAATATATTTGACGTTTATTTCGTGAGTGATTAGTTTTATTAACATCTGTTCTTCAAATAATGTTTTTTATATTCAACGAAGTGATTATTTTAGCAGACTTCCCTTAGGGGATATCAGCTATTGAGGATGTACTCACGATGGGTTTTGAAAAATTTCTTCAAATATATATAACGAAATTGAAGTCCATTCAAGATTTGATATGTATGTATATATATTTGTCTGTTTACGCTCTAGCTGTCGCGAATTTTGTCTGATCGTTACCAAACTCGATACCTAAACGTTTTATATAAAAATAAACATCAACTACGTTAACGGCTAAAATCAGACCAGTGGGAGGGGGTTTTAGAGGCGGAGAATTTCGAAAATTCGAAATACGTCCTTTGTTATGTGTCGGATCGGAAAATAGTATAGAATCAATCTTATTGCAAATTTAATGTTCTATAAATATTGTTATATACGTTTCTTTTTCAATATCTTGATTATTATCCAAGATATTTGCATTTTTTAGTTTTCGGTTTTCAGTAAACCTCCACTTCTATTCATGCCATATTAACAATAAGCTGTTATATTATGAAGCACTTCATTTGAAGCCTAAATACCAAATATTGTTCTCATTGAAATTTAAGTTTTGTAGTTAACACAGCTGACGGGCTATTTTCTTTTTCTTTTTTTTGGTTCTAAAGGGATTAATAGATAATAAAAAAATGGCAAATTTCTTCGTATCTATGGAAGATATATAAAAAAAGATATGAAACCATTTTTGTTTATCAGGAAAATATTTATAAATTACGTTTTACAATTTTGATCTGACGCATTGGAACAGTGATGTATGAATCTTTCAAATGAAATATGTTTTAAGTGTAATGTAGTAACCAATTTTTTAAAATTAATTTATTAGGAGTATGAAGAAGTCATATGGCGTCAGAGGCAATTCAGAATTTTTCTTTTTTTGATTTGTAGTGAAATTTCCTTATTCAGTTATGGAGCATTGCAAACTCACATGGAATCGCGCTGAGCACAATTTTGAATCAGAGTAGTAAACAAAGTGTGATAAAATGTGTATTGAAAAAAAGGTTTTTGCGACAATTAATTTTTCAGGGCTGTGTAATTAGAGCGTTTGATGGCCAGCAAGGGACGGGGGAGGAAGCTTGAAGCTGTGTGCCGTCCATTCCCCTCTACTTGTTGCGCGTTTTTCAAAGAACAAACAAGTGTAATGAAACTAACTGTTTGTCCAGAAGGAGTGGTTGCCTGGGGAAGGAGAGAAATTAATTTCAAAAGTTGTGCTCTTTACTGGGCCGACATCAGACGTTGCCCATTATACACCTGCCACTGGAATATCCTCGCCCATCCTATAATTCAAACTATCATTCCCTCCGCCACAGTTTCCCTTATACCGTCTAACTTACAGATCGATCCTTCTGCGAGAGAAAGGTTTTCTTCCCTTGTTTTTGGAAATGAAATCTGATATTGAGTTTATCCTCGGGCGAGCACACACACACACACACACACACACGCACGCACGCACGCACGCACGCACGCACGCACACACACACACACACACACACACACACACACACACACATATATATAATGTAGATGTTTTCAGAGGATTATGGAAGAAATCTTTAGTATAGCCAACTTAAGCCACTTTACTGGCATGGTGAGAAATTAGAAAAGTCCGTCACGCAGGAGCTGCGTAAACTAAGCAGATTTCCCACGTGAAGTTGTACAATCTCTGGATCATTTCAACTGTTCCCTATGCGAACAGTCAATCCGAGACACGAGTAATTATAAATCTCCTTATATGAATGATCCTCACTGCACGAATCGTAGGTGATTTAATTCATTCCTGTGTGAAGGGTCAATCCAAGCCCCGAATAATTTCAATGGCTTAGCCTACGATTATATTGAAGGTAGTATTGTGTAGTTACCTTTCAAATCTCTCCAGCTCACCTCTTCATAATCAGACCTGATGAAGACCGAATGGGATCCAAACGTTTGGAAAATAACCAGTATTGATGGAAAGCTTTTCTTCTTTCCTACGGAGCCAGATATGATGTCAGCTTTCAGGTTGTCTCTTTTCTAAAACTTAGGTTAAGACAGGTGTGGGCAACCTTTGACATGTTGCGGGCCAAACTTTAGTAGTGCATTTTAAAGTAGTGTTCATCATGTTTAACGATAGATATAAGACATGAAATTATAAAGACAAGGTAATTATAATAACAAAATGAAATGAAAAAAATAGGTACACTCAATGAGTTTTAATTTGGGAAACTAATCCATCGATAGTTGGATTAATTCCACTGATACTTTATATATAAAAACTATTCCGTTGCGTTCCTAATAGAGATAGGAAGAGTAGAATAAAAAATGATTTGGAGTCAAAAAAATAAAATAATAAAACTATGTTGGTGCAAAAATTATTCCATTGATGAAGTACAAAAAAGAGAAAGATAACCGCCAGGGTAGCTCAATACATATGTAATTAAGAGGCTATAACACAGGTTTTAGCAATACACTAGACCCAGGTATGGGGAACCTTTGACATGTTGTGGGCCAAACTTTAATGTGCAAATACGTTCGCGGGCCTCGTTTAAAAGTAGTGCATTTTAAAGTAGTGTTCATAATTTTTTTACGATAGATGTCAGACATGGAAGTAAACGACAATGTAATTATAATTCAATTTATTAAAATAACAAAATGAAATGAAAAATAATAGGTCTATCACTACAATTAAATCGTAAAATTTGGAAATACTACGAACAACGAAAGTTAAATAGCGACACCGAAATCAATGAGTCACATGAGATTGGATTTGGGAAACTAATTCATTGATGTTTGGATTAATTCCATTGATACAAAGACGTAAAGAACTTTCCAAATGATCACCAGTCAGCCTTGTACGATGTTTTGATTTATTAACTTTCATCAATGAAAAGAACTTTTCGCATTTATAACTACTGCCAAACACACAAATCTCTCCTCATCTTCCTCATTTGGATTTGGTAGTGTAATATTTTTGTTTGATTGGGTTTTTCAAAATGTCTGGCGGGCCGGATCAAACCTTACTGCGGCCGGGTTTTGCCCACAAATGGGTTTAGCATTACCAGTTTACATAATCCAAAATATTTAAGAGATTCTGAATACGATATTTAAAACCATGTTAGCTCAATTCAAAGTAAAAAAAAAAATTAATATATTTTAAATGATTTTTATGTACTCTGTGTGTGGCCGACTGGATAAAATAAATATTTCTGACCGGTGGGAAAAAGGATTTGTAGAGCGGTGTGTACATTTGGAGTGTTTTGTTTGGCTTAGTATTCCATTTATGAATTAGTTTACTCTTCTGTATTATTTGGGTTATTGATGTTTAATATTTGATCCCAGCTTATGTTATAAATATATGCACAAAAATCAACATCAAGCGATAGAAGTGAAAAATTATATTGGTGAACTAAATTTATTACCAATTCATAATCCTGTTTTAGCAGATTTCCCTTTAGCGAAATCTGCTATTGTTGTTCTATTCATTACACTATTATCGAAAAATGTCATCAAATGTCCATCAACCCTATCAAGAAGATGACGAAAATGAGGTCTGTTCAAAACTATATATAATTAACGCTCTAGCTGTCGCAATTTTGGTTTGTTCGTTTCCAAACCCGATATTTGAATTTTGTATGTGAAACTAAAGATGTTATTAGTTAATAGCTAATATCGGACTAGGAATAGACCCCCTCCCCTTTTATATCATGAACCAATATATGCTAAGCCTAAATAGCAAATATTGGCTTCAAGAAAACTTTATTATGAGAGATACATGAAATTCGTAGTTTGACGTCATTTATGAAAATGTTATTCCATTGATGAAGTACAAAAAAGAGAAAGATAACCGCCAGGGTAGCTCAATACATACGTAATTAAGAGGCTATAACACAGGTTTTAGCGATTCACTAGACCAGGTATGGGCAACCTTTGACATGTTGTGGGCCAAATTTTAGTGTGCAAATACGTTCGCGGGCCGCGTTTAAAAGTAGTGCTTTTTAAATTAGTGTTCATAATTTTTAACGATAGATATCACACATCAAATTAAACGACAATGCAATTATAATACAATTTATTAAAATAACAAAATGAAATGAAAAAAAATAGGTACAGCATTGTAATTAAATCGTAAAATTTAGAATTATTACAAACAACGAAAGTTAAATAGCGGCACCGAAATCAATGAGACACTTGAGCTTGAATTTGGGGAACTTATTCCATCGATGTTTGGATTAATTCCACTGATACAAAGACGTAAAATATTTTCCAAATTATTGTCAGTCTGCCTTGTAGGATGTTTTGATTTATTAATTTTCATCATCATTGAAAAGAACTGTTTGCATTTATAAGTACTGCCAAACCCACATATCTCTCCCCATCTTCTTTAATTTGGAGTAAGTAGTGTAATATTTTTGTTTAATTGGGTTTTTCAAAATGTCTCGCGGGCCGGATCAAATCTTACAGCGGGCTTGTTGTTGCCCACATATTGTCTATATTCTATATTTAACAGTTTCAGTCAATATTAAAGATCATACTTGTGATTGGCTGTAATTGGATCTGGAATAGGGGCGCTTAGGGGAAGTGGGAATTCCAAAATTTCAAATATCCCCATTATTATGAGTGGAACCGAAAAATATTATAGAGTCAGTCTTGTTTGACTATTGATGTTCTACGATAATAGTTATACATTTTCTCGTAACTGAAATATTAAGCGGGGGCTCAGGTTAGCCATGCGAGTTAAAGCGTTGACCTTTATCTCACTTGGTAAACCTAGAGTGACGAGTTCGATTCTCGCCTGGGCAAAGGAAATTATTAAGTGACGAAATTCATTAAATAGCATCCTAAAATCCCACCCTGGCTAGAAAAGGGTGGTAACCTGTAGATAACCCGTCCTAATTAGCCTAAGTTGCAAAAAGTGGACGTTAATAAATAATTATAATAAAAAATATTCTATACTACTACTCATCAAATTAGGTAATAACATTACTAGTGTGTCATTCCAGGACGTGGGAAGTCTACTTAGTTTACGCAGGCCCAGCGTGACGAACTTATAAAGCGAACTAACAGTTATTTACTTTTCTTAGAGGAGTTTGGCTTTGCTATAGGAAATCATTTGTATCAATTGATGTCACGGATCGAAGTAGTAATACCACAGGTCGGTGAGAAGCATATCAACACGACACTCTCCAAAAGGAAGACTGTCTTTGTCTAGAGCATGTTATCAATCACATGAATCACTTCTTTCCAAGGTAAGATACCAAATATTGTTTTCATTGAAAATTTACTTTGAGAGACACATGCAAATACGTTATGTGATGACGCTATCAACTAAGATTTTTCGTTCTTTACTCGAAAATGTGTATTCGATCTATACCATAGTCTTTATTTAAATGTTGCAGTCAACACCTAGAGATCGTATTTGTTATTGGCTGAAATGGGACTTGGAATAGTGGTGGTTTAGACGGAGAGATTCGAAAATTTAAAATATCTCCGTTATTATGAGTCGAATCGTAAATTGTTATAGAACCAATCTTGTTGAGCTATTTTTGTTCAACAGTTGTTGTTCTGTGCATTATTTTGTAACTCACGTATTAAGCGAGTTATTCGTGCATTATTGTATTCTTTCTTCAATTACCCCCTCTACTGTTCGCTTATTTACAAATAAATAGAGAACATGTAGTTCGATTATATCACCTATGCGTTATATCGGCACGTGAGAAATCTGGTTAGTTTATGGAGCCCCTGCTTGGCGGAATATTTTTTCTGGGTCTTGTCATTAAATGAATGTCACATATGCTTGGCAGTATTCAAAAGACATTAGCTCCACTTCAAATTAAAAACAAAAACAAACGAAGGTGTAATTTCTATTGAATTAGAACAAGTGGCTCATTATGTAATAGATGGAGTAGCTATATTTACACTACGGAGAGTACTATTACATCGTCTAATGCATATTAATCAACTCCAAGAAGGCTATGCTCCGAAAGGTAAAGAAGTAACACTTATTTCCATACAGCAAAATAAAATCTGAAAATAAAGCTCAAAAAGTCCGTCACGCAGGGGGTTCTTTTACAATAAAGAAATCTGCATACTAGTTACAGTAGTAGTAACGAGTCTCTAAACCAATTTCACCGGAGACGAACAGTTTCGGAAACTGCCGAACTAGCTTTAGGTGGCAATTTACGAATAAAACCTATGTCAGCCGATCTCATCTCGTCTGCTATCCGCACACACTTAATAAAAAATGCAAATATCTTGGTTAATATTCAAGATAGAGAATAAATGTACCTAACAATATTTTATAGTAACTTTAATTTGCAATAAGATTGGTGCTATACAAGTTTTCGATTTGACGTATAGTAACGGAGATATTTCGAATATATATATATATATATATATATATATATATATATATATATACACATACATTATATATACTAATACACATACCGAGTTTTATATAGTTCGGTTCAGTCTTTTGTGCCAAATAAAATTGTTGACTACCGCTATAATTTATAGCGTATAACGCCTTTATACTACGGTATACGACGATAGTGTATATAACAAAAGTATCTCTAAATAACCAACTTTTGTTTTGTGCATATTTGAAGAAAAACCAATAGGAAACGAAATATTGCTATTTTTAATTTCAGGCCTCCCTTATAACCCCCACTCCTGTTCGTCTCAGAGGATATTAATATAGGCTAAAGTCTAAGTTGGGTTAGCAGTAATATACACACCAAGTTTCATAAAATTCGGTTCAGCCGTTTATGTGTGAAAAGGTAAGAAACAAACATACACAAAATGCAGTTATGGTGTCTATGACATTTGAAACGAAAAAGTATAGTGAAATTTCGAGAAAAAAATCAATGTACAGACAGAGGTTACAATTTTATATATATATATATATAAATATATATATATATATATATATATATATATATATATATATATATATATATATATATAGATTTGAACGGATCTCATTTTCGTCATCTCCTGGGTAGGATCGATGGACATTTGAAGACATTTTTCGAAAATCGCATCATGAGTACGACTTCAATAGGTGATTCCCCTTAAGGGAAATCTGCGAAAACTCAAGAACTGTAGACCACTTTAATTTGCCTAATTATACTTTCTCATCTCACAGTACCTGGTTGTCTGAATTGAAATATTTTCAGTGCCTTTTCACACGCACAGTTAACCGTTTGTTCTTCCTTCGCTTTAATGAGCTACTGTCCCCTTATCGACCCTAATTTTATCTTAGCCCTTTCCCATAAAAAATAATTCATATATTTGATGTGCTTTCTTCGTCCCTGAGTTATCCATTTCATAATAATTGTTTCCACTAATCTTTGGTACTGAGGAAAAAATAATTAGAGACTTGACAAACATACATTTGGCCCCAGATTTGAACGAATACAGATTTTAAAAAGCGCAGAAATGAGCGAATCAGTACAATTAATGATATATTAGAATGAAATTGCTTGGGAAATCCTCAGGGTTCATTACAATTTTCGATACGGCTAACATTAACGTAGACATTTCAGCCATTAACGACTATGAACTTAGGAAGTTTTTTTTTTTATTTTCAGCCATCAGTAAAAATTCGCAATATCCCCGTTACTATACATCGGATTGAAAAATTGTACAGAATCAATCTTATTGAAAATTAAAGTTACTGTAAATATTGTTATATACATTTGTTCTCTATCTTGAATATTAACCGAGATATTTGCATTTTCATTAAGGGCGTGCCGGAGATGAGATCGGCTAACTTCGGTTCTAGTCCGGAGTTTCTGCCAAGGGCCAGTAGTTTTCGTAAATGCTCGGGTCACACAAATTAGTAAATTGGTTTATCAGAACTATTATTGTTTTTTATTTATTTTAATTTTTCAGTTATCTAATATTCACTTAGTATAAAACAGAGAGAGTGGAGCGGGTTCCCATCGTAGCTCTAAGAATGAAGTAAAACACCAAACATTCTTGTGGATCAAGTTTTTTTTTTAATTTTGTTTTTTTTTTCCTAAAAAAAAAATAATTATTGTTTTGAGTGCTTTATGTATAATAAACTAACATTTCTAGGAAACCCTAGAACCAAGGACGTGACCTTCCTAGTTGGAATACGACTTTTTCCCAAGACCTTTTCATTTATATTCATTCTTTGCAATACTTCTCGCAAGTGGAGCACAAGCATGCCGTAAAAACGAAGTTAATTAGAGTGACTTCATTTGTTGAAAGTTATTGACAACCTTGTTATAGGATTGCTTGACTCTAGCTCCTCAGCCATGACTTACAGGCTCCTATTGGAGTTATTTATAGCCCGTTACACAACTCATTAGTAAGCTGTGTCATCTCCTAGGCACGCTCTTATTGTCGATTCATACTTACGTGCCCCGTTTTACGCCATCACAGAATATCTTTTCCCGTTCGTAAATTTATAAACAAATTATACCTTAATGGAAATATCTTTTATCACTTTAGTCTTTTTGTAATCTACCTTTAAACCCCTACCGATGATGCATTGTAGATGCCAAAAGTGGGTTTCGATATTTATGTGTGTTTATATGTTTGTGTATGTATGTGGGTGTGTATATATATATATATAGATATATATATATATATATATATATACATATATATATATACAAGTGAAACCCATTATGTCAGAATTATGTATTTTCGGATTTTTATTGCTTCTTGACAATAAGAAGGAGTTTGTACTGTTGAATCCTGTGAAGTCGCCAGTGGTTCAATTAATTTGATTTAACAACGTTAGTACCCAAGAAGGTAAAATTAAATGTTATTTGGACAACATTTTCTCCAAATCATTTTTTTTTTTAACTTAGTATGTTTCACTTGTAACCTCACAATATATATATATATATATATATATATATATAAAATTGTAACCTCTGTCTGTAAATTGATTTTTTTAGCGAAATTTCACGATAACTTTTCGTTTCACATGTCATAGACACCATAACTGCATTTTGTTTCTTTCGTTTCTGTTTGTTTGTTTGTTTGTTTATTTGTTTGTTACGTTTTCACGCATAAACGGCTGAACCGAATTTTTTGAAACTTGGTATGTATATTACTACTAACCCAACTCTCTCTCTCTCTCTCTCTCTCTCTCTCTCTCTCTCTCTCTCTCTCTCTCTCTCTCTCTCTCTCGCGAAAGAACGCGCGCGCGCGCACACACACACACACACACACACACACCCTATGTGTGTGCGTTGGTGTGAACTAAAATTAATAGGTAGATAAATGATCTCAAAATGGCATGATGTTCCTTTTGAAATCATAATTGTAAATTAGAGAGGAAATATATGGTTGATATACAGCAATTACTAAATCCTCATGTATGAGTAATTATTTTTTGATGGTTAGGGCGTTTTAATTGATATGTGATTTAACATTGGAGTTTTGATCCAATTGGCCAAGAAATAAACAGCATTACTGTTTAAGCTGAACTGAATGCTAAAAGGTCCAATCAAAAACTGATTTTAAACATTGCAGCTTTATTGGCATTTTATATCTAATACCGTTTGTGAATAATTATTTACTGGTATTTATTAGGAATTTTCCGACGGGAACGAAGCATTATGAGTTTAATCAGTTTTACATTCATTATCTATGAGATCATTTAAGGCGTTGAAATTTGAAGTAATCCAGGAAGAGTGATAAGATATCGCTTTGTTGTGTAATTCTACTATTTATACCTTCATACTTGTCTCGTCGTTTAATTTTAATATAAATTTATATTTATTGTCGGAATCCTAGACCTTTCTTCTATGTAGTTATAATATTAATTTATTCTAAAACTTTATAGTGTGCTTTGAGCTCTACTTTCTATTTGTACTGAGTAATTGTGTATCTGTTAATAGTTTATTTAATTGTTTTCAGTGACTATATATATAATTTAAAAACATAATCTGGTATAATAATAAACAAAAGGTTTTAGTATTCATATTAAGCTCAAATGTTAAGAAACATAATTACAAACTTATTAAAAGAGAATTACAAACATTAAGAAACATAATTACAAACTTATTAACAATTCAAATAAATTAATTAGCATTTAGAATAATTTTTATACACTTTTTCGTGAAATGATGTTTTTACACAAGTAATGCTGCAGGGTTCACTAATGTGTATAAACATAGCCCTCACGTCACGGGAGAGATGGTCAGGCCCTTGGGTGAAAGAACAGCTACAATTAAAAAAAAAAGTCCGTCACGCAGGGGCTGCGTAAACTAAGCAGATTTCCTACGTGAAATTTAACAATAGATAAACCTACTTAATGCTAACACAACACTACTGTGAATATTAACTGAATAAATACAAACGGTATTAAGAAATTTTTCCCCTCCCTTTCCGGCGGGAAGCATTTGAACTGTAAACAAACAGGTCAGCTAACAGCTCACTGGAAAGAATAACAATAACTGAAACATATCAGAATATATAACGTATTAATTTTATTGAAAACTGTTTACTATACCTAGTACTGTAATTTATAATGAATCAGAATAATTTTTATCTCAATCGATCAAATTTTAGTTGTCCAAGAATTTAAGACAAGGGGGGGGGACAAGAACATTTTTGCATGTCTCGTATAATAATTTATATATATATATATATATATATATATATATATATATATAAAATTGTAACCTCTGTCTGTACATTGATTTTTTTTGCGAAATTTCACGATAACTTTTCGTTTCACATGTCATAGACACCATAACTGCATTTTGTTTCTTTCGTGTATGTTTGTTTATTTGTTTGTTTGTTTGTTACCTTTTCACGCATAAATGGCTGAACCGAATTTCATGAAACTTGGTATGTATATTACTACTAACCCAACTTAGACTTTAGGCTATATTAATTTTCTCTGAGACGAACAGGAGTGGGGGTTATAAGGGAAGCCTGAAATTAAAAATAGCGATATTTCGTTTTATATTGGTTTTTCGGCAAATATGCACATAACAAAAGTTGTTTATTTTGTTATTTAGAGTAACTTTTGTTATATACACTTTTGTCGTATACCAAAGTTTAAATGCGTTATACGCTAAAAATTATAGCGGGAGTCAACAATATTATTTGCCAAAAAAGACTCAACCGAACTAAATAAAACTCGGTATGTGTATTAGCAGTGAGGCCTTCATTATAATAAGCCATACCAACATTTCTATGGACGGGCAGGAGTGGGGGTTATAAGGGAAGCCTGAAATTAAAAATAGCGATATTTCGTTTCCTATTGGTTTTCCGCAAATATAAACATAATAAAAGTTGTTTATTTTGTTATTTGGAGTAACTTTTGTTATATACACTTTTGTCTTATACCTAAGTATAAATGAGTTATACGTTAAAACTTTAGCGGGCACTAACGGCTGAACCGAACTTATCAAAACTTGGTATGTCAATTAGCATTAATTCTTCCATGATTATAAGTTATATTAAAATTTTTAGGTTCGAACGGGAGGGGGGTTATAAGGGAGGCCTGAAATAAAAATTCACCATATTTACATGTATAAGAGACGGGAAATATAAAAATATCGAAGACTGTGAAGAATTATCGAACAAATAATTCTATTATTAGCAAATCACCGGCAACGATGGGTATCAATCCTAAACACTGGGACGGGTAAATGTTAAAATATTGTGCAATGTAAAGCCTGCTAAAAAATACCATCACCATTCAGCCTCAAATGAATTCCCGGGCGAAGCCGGGTATCTGAGCTAGTAATATAATATATAGGTCTCTGGAGAATAATATTTGGTATTTAAGCTTCTAATAATGTAGTTTATTATATAACAGAGTATTGTTTATGTAACACGAGTAGAAGTGGGGGTTTGAAACCTTAAAAATGCAAATATCTCAGTTAATATTCAAGATAGAGAATAAATGTATAAAACAATATTTATAGAACATTTAATTTGCAATAAGATTCATTCATGCACTTTTTCGATCTAAAGTATAGTTACAGAGATATTTCGATTTTTCGAAATTCCTACCCTCTAAACCCCCTCCCCCTGGTCCGATTTCAGCCGTTTACGAACTTGATCTTTCTTTTTACATAAAACGTCTAAATATCGAGTTTGGTAACAATTAAACAATAATTCAGAGTTCACAGAGTTTGCCGGTGAAATGCTTAATGATATTAGTCAAAATAACTTTAAGACCTTTGGTAATGAAGGGCTGAAATAATTAATGAAAGAAGTTGGACTCCATGTTACATAATGGTAGCATTATACAGGTCGTTGAAACGCATTTTAATGAGCGTTTGCATATTATGAGTACAAAGTGATTTTATTCACAAATTTTCTTAGTTATTAGACTAGTGAGTATTTAAGTAATTTTATATTTGTTTAGAACACTTCCCAATAAATAGTAAACAAATTTTAAAGGTGAAACACTCACATTTGCAACTAACTAGCAATGGGATAGAAATAGTCATGCGAAATCGTTGAACTCATTCTTCAATTGAGCAGTAAGTTTCGTCAATTTTTTTTTTTCTACTAAGGAAATACACGTATAATATGGTGTTATCCTCAGAAATATGATCTTTTTTAATATTAGTTTTGTAGTGAAAAGGCTGGTAAGGTGTACCCAGTTATTTCTGGCGTTTATTGGCATTGCTCCGTTAATATGTTATACTTTTCTGAACATAATGTGTACCATTATGAATACGATTTGTCTAGTCCAAAAGAGTATTTTTATACTAGTCGACTCTCGTTATCACGAAATTCCACGGGACTGCCATTTTTGTTCGTGTTATGTATAGTTCGTCTTAGGCATAGTTCGAGTTATAGAGGTGAACTAAATGAAAATTCGTGTTACAGAGGTAAAAAAATGCACTGTGATTTATTCCCTACATCTTCTACAAATCTACATAATCTTAATATTTTACGAATATTTAAATGAATTAAAATATGTATATATACATAATTTAAAAAAACCGGTAAAACACAGAAAACAGAAAATATAATATTAATTCCACTGATTAATAAGTCATTAATCTTCCTTTGCTTAAAACTGAAAAACACTAACAGTCATAATGATGATTAAAATAAAAAAAACTTTGCTATATCCCTTACAGCTTCAAAATTAAACATTTAATTTGGTACAGTATAAAAAAAAATACATACAGTAAACATAATAAATATCGTGTAAAACAGAGTGAACAGTACCGACCATATTACTGTAATCCCACTAGTAGTTGAAATAGTCCGTTATCTTCTTCTGTTTAAGACTGTTAGCAACACGTTTGTCAATCATATTCTCGATTGAAACAATTGAAGAAAACACACTGTCTGGTACATCACTGTTTTTTTCTAAAAACATACGTAGAGTACGTACTGCAGCTTTGGCTCCTTTAGATGTGACGTCTGCTGGTTCTTCATCCTCTTGATCTTCGTCAGAAGGAGCGTCTTCATCGTTGGTTAAGGAATCCGGAAAATTAGTTCGTGTTACGTATGGTAATTTCTTCGTGTTAGACAGGTTTTTCCAAGGGGATTAAAAATAATTCGTGATATCGAGGATTTCGTGTTAGCGAGAGTCGACTGTACAATAATAGTCATTGGGTACATAAAAAAGAAAGTCCTTTTCCCTGAACTATGATTTCCCACTTGGTGATTCTGACATACGACTTGTCATATCTCACCATATATTATCTATTTCTAAGTAAATATTCGATAGATAGAAGTCGGGATTTACTGAGGACTATAAACTAGATGAATAGATATTTATTGGCTTATGTTTACAAACATGTTGCCAAGAATCTGACTAATTACTTTTAGTATGGTTATTAATATAATATAACGTATTAAAAAATGTGTAAATAAAAATAATAATATTTTCTAAATTACAAATTAACAGCATATACATTGGTATGTAATATAATATAAATATTAATCTAAATAATTATAATACTTAATTCAATAAATCATAATTTAATGTAAATGTAGATTAAATTTTTTCCCTTTTTAATGTCTAAATAAAGATCAGTTTTCTGATATATCAAATTAACATAATTCTTCTCTAAGATTTATGACAAACAGAATAATAATAATAAGTATTATTGTATATAATAAATAATGTGCCGATTATTGGTGTTTAAGCAACCCCGTAAAAATAATAAAATTCTTTCTTTAATACTGTTAACTTTAGCAAACTTTTGATAAGAAACAGAAAACATCATTAACTTTAAACTAAAAAATACGCATAATTCTCTTAATATCTGAGTCATGAATAAAACCTTGCTAGTTGAAAGTTAAATTACGAATAAACGTATAGAGAATCAATATTTTTAGAAGATCGGTTCTATAAAAGTCCGTCACGCCGGGGCTGCGTTAACTAAGCAGATTTTCCACGTGTGCCACGTATTTGCATTTACATCATAACGTAAATGAACGTCATTATTATTATTATTTATTAATGTCCACTTTTTACAACACCATCTATAATAATAACAAGGTGAAAAACGTCTGTACAATATATATAGGTAAGTCTCCGGAAAAAATAAATAGTAAATATGACGTATAAATAGTACTCATTAGATTAAAAAATGATTTCTTAACGTCCACTTTTTGCAACAAGGGTAATTGAGGCGGGTTATCTATAGGTTGGCATCCTTTTCTAGCCAGGGTGAGACTTCGGATGTTATTTAATGAATTCCGTCACTAAATAATTTCCTTTGCCCAGGCGAGAATCCAACTCGCCACTCTATAAAACTAGACCCTAGACATGGTAAACCCCATGTGAGATTAAGGTCAACGCTTTAACTCACATGACTAACCTGAGCCCCTAACGTCATTAAAGAAAATAAACCTTAGAGTTGATTTGAAACGGTAAAATATTATAACTGGATGTTTAAATGTTTCACATAAAACTAAGGGTGACATTTCATAATACCTGAAAACGAACAAGAGGAGTGGGGGTTTTTAGGGAAGAGATGTGAAGTATCGTCGTAAATATCTCAGCTATCACATCAAAAATGTATGAATCTCGTTTATGAATATTAACCAAGTTGTTTAAAGCATTTCTTTTTCAGCTTCTTGCAACTCCTGCAAAATTTCCACTATAGGGCAATCGCCGAATGTGTTACGCCAAAGCTTAAATACCACGTATTATTAACTCTGGGGTATTACTGACTTTGAAAGAAGAAATCTCAGGTGAGATGTAACGTCAATACAATAGTCTGCTGGACGTTGGTTAGCATCTGGTTTTAGATTTCAGTAAACTCTAGTCGAGTATCAGGTAAAGAAGTGCTTAATCAGTAAACGAGTTATTTCTACATTCTTGTTTTCAGCCTTCATTAACCCCCTCCCTCACAACCCTTTTACTCGACTTTTTTTTTTTTTTTAAATAAATAGAGAATGATATCAGAAGTGTGTTATACCGGCACGTTGTAAATTGCTTAGTTTACGCAGCCCCTGCGTGATGGAATTCATTTTTAAAGAGGGAGAGTTTGGCTCTCTATAACAATAATTCTCTGGAAAAGGATACACATAGTGTCCGAAACTGTAGGCACAAAAATACACTCATCTTTATACTGATTGAGAATTTCTTTAGTCGATACCCGCTTTCCCATTCACTATTACCAATCTGATAGCCTCTGCGTGTAGTTTTAACGGTACCTTTTCTTTCAAAATAATTATTATTTCAGTAGAATATCTGACCACTGAAACAGGAGGTTTTCTTTCGAATAACTGAGATTTAGTTTCGAGATGGAAATGGTTCTTGAGGACTAATCGCCGTTCTCTAGAAGAGCCTAGGTGAAAAAGGCGGTTTTGACAAGAGAGACAGGGGTTTTTGCTGGCAAAACCATGAACCCGGGGCCACTGTTCAATTATGGAGAGGAGTCTCTGGGCTCCAATAAGCTCCGCCTTGATCAAAAATGTAGTCGTCCTCCCATGCGACCTAGTGGCCAAATTGAATCTGTCTAAGAAAGTTTATATTGATTTAGAAGACTTCTCCTCTATCTCCAGATGTTTATAGACTCCAGTGCTTTTCCATCATATCGCTATCCTATTAATAATTCCCAAGATCTGAGCTTCTGGGATTCAGTTCATCTCCTCTCATACGGCCCTCGCATGGGGTTCCTTTCGTTTGGCCCTTACATTCCCTTCGAGAATGATATTAAGAATGTATTTTTTTCAGATTTGCCTAAAGCGAAATCAGCTATTGAGGTTGTACTCACGAAGCGAATTTGTAAGAATTTCTTCAAATGTTCATTGACCCTACCTAGTTGACGAAAATGAAGTTGATTCAAATATATGAACGGCAAGAATCCGCAAGACTACTAACACCGAAACACTAGCAAAGAGCATTCTGAGGAAGGGCTAATACCAAAATAGAATGTGGTTGACTCAACTCAACAATAAGAAAATTGCATCTAATTAATAAATTTATCTCTAAGAGTATAGATATAATAAAACTATGAAGAGGAATCAACCTGTCCAGATATTGATAAAGAAATTTCATTTGAAACAAGGCGATTTCTTGCCTCCTATGCTGCTTAACATAGCCTTGGGGGAAAAAAGTCCGTCACGCAGGGGCAGCGTTAACAAAACAATTTCCCACGTATTTGCATTTACTTGAAGACGTAAAAGTTGAATGAGATCAATATTTGGTATTTAGGCTTCAAATAATGTGCTTCGTAATATAACACCTTACTGTCAATTTGACATGAGTAGGAGTGAGGGTTTACTGAAAACCGAAAACTATGCAAATATATCGGTTAATAATCAAAATAGAGAAAAAACGGCATATTAAACTCAAATGTTAACACTAAGAAATATAATCTGCTTCAGGCTTCACTAATGTGTATGAATTCAGCCATGACATCACAGAAGAGATGGTCAGGTAGTTGATTGAAATAACAGCTTCAATTGAAAAATCGATCAAAATTGCAAAAAATAAGCCGGGTAAGAATGTTAAGTTAATTGACTTCTAATTGAATGCCATCATAAAACAGGTTCTGATCAAACATAATAGTAGCAGCTAGGCGTGCGCAAACGTGAGCTTTCGCTCCAGTGCTAACCTAGGACAAAGTTGAGTTAAACGGAAAGTTTAAGACTGTGTGACAAACAGTTCGTGTGACAAACGGATAAAATCCAGAACGTCGTGTGAACTAAACGTCGTGTAGTCTAGTGTATTCCAAACACTCTTCGGAAACGGCTGTGAAGCCAAGTTCATTTGACACAAGTTCTTTTGACAAAATTCAGTTTGACAAACGTCGTTAGACAAAAATCTTTTGAACAAACATCTTTAGAACAGGGCAGTTTAGCCTTAGTTCCAATCGTTCCAACGCTACTTCGCGTTGCTGATGAGTCACCGTATGACGAAAACGATCAACACCAAAGTCCCACTTTTACACTGAAACTTATGTTAAAGTATGTTTCGGGATGCACTTTCAGTGCGTTGACATGTTTGGGATGACTTCGTTTCGATCTTTCGGATCTCTTCAGCTAGGCGTGCGCAAACGTGAGCTTTCGCTCCAGTGCTAACCTAGGACAAAGTTGAGTTAAACGGAAAGTTTAAGACTGTGTGACAAACAGTTCGTGTGACAAACGGATAAAATCCAGAACGTCGTGTGAACTAAACGTCGTGTAGTCTAGTGTATTTCTAACACTCTTCGGAAACGGCTGTGAAGCCAAGTTCATTTGACACAAGTTCTTTTGACAAAATTCAGTTTGACAAACGTCGTTAGACAAAAGTCTTTTGAACAAACATCTTTAGAACAGGGCAGTTTTGCCTTAATTCCAATCGTTCCAATGCTACTTCGCGTTGCTGATGAGTCACCGTATGACGAAAACGATCAACACCAAAGTCCCACTTTTACACTGAAACTTATGTTAAAGTATGTTTCGGGATGCACTTTCAGTGCGTTGACATGTTTGGGATGACTTCGTTTCGATCTTTCGGATCTCTTCAGCTAGGCGTGCGCAAACGTGAGCTTTCGCTCCAGTGCTAACCTAGGACAAAGTTGAGTTAAACGGAAAGTTTAAGACTGTGTGACAAACAGTTCGTGTGACAAACGGATAAAATCCAGAACGTCGTGTGAACTAAACGTCGTGTAGTCTAGTGTAATAGTAGCAGGTTCACAGAGTTATATGACTTCAGCCGATCTCATCTCTGTTATCCGCACACACTTATATCTCGGTTAATTATCAAGATAGAGAATAAATGTATATAGTAATATATATGGCAAATGTAATTTCCAATAAGATTGGTTCTATACAATTTTTCGATCCGACGGATGGTAACGGAGATATTTCAAATTTTTGAAATTCCCACCCTAACCCCCCCCCCCCTCCCACTGGTCCTATTTCAGCCATTAACGAACTTGTTCTTTCATATATATATATATATATGTATACTGTCTCTAACGCTCAAGGGGTCGACATTTTTTTTTTATCGTGACCAAACTCTATATTCAAACGTTTTATGTAAAACTAAAGTTCAAGTTCGTTAACGGCTGAGATCCGTGAAATCGTGCCGGACTTTTTCTAAAATTAGCTGTAAGATTAAGCTATTATATCACTGAATATGTTAAGCCCATTTTGAATTAGTCTCATTGCATAAGATTTTAACAGGAGAAATAGAGAAAATATTATTTATTGCGTGATATGTGTGCCTTTCGACGACATGTAAAACCAACCCTATTGAGATTGATGTTTTTCATATTTGCCTGTCTGTTTTTATTAGCAGATTTCCCCTAAGGAAATGAGCTATTAAAAACATTTTGAAATATCTCTGTCACTATACGTCGGATCGAAAAATTGTATAACAACAATCTTTTTGCAAATTCAATTTACTATAAATATTGTTCAATACATATTTTCTGCATAATGCGTATTAACGGAAATATTTTGATTTTATAGTTTTACGCTTTCAGTAAACCCCTCTCATACTACTGCCATATTAATAATAAGCAGTTATCATGAACCACTTCATTACAAGGTTAAATACCAAATATTGTTTTCAACAAACCTTTATTATACGAGATACAAACCAATACGTTTTTGAGGGCTCGGGTTGGTTGTGCGAGTTAGGGCGTTGGTCCGAATCCCGCCCTGGGCAGTAGAAATTTATTTAACGACGGACTCATTAAATAAACTCCTTGTGCCCACCCTGGCTAGAAAAGGATGGTAACCTGTAGATAACCCGTCCCGATTAGCCTAGTAGCATAAAGTGGACGTAAAATAAAAAAAAAAAAAAATACGTTTGTAAACAAAACCCCCTTCTTTTGTTCTTGGATTACTAAAATCTTATTGATTGAGACTGAAATTATTCTGATTAATTTCATATTACTCCACTAGCTATAGTAAATAGTTTTCAATAAAATTAATATGTTATATTCAGATATATTTCATAAATCGTTCATCTTTCCGGTCTAGAATAACTATCTATTCAGTGCTGCGAAGTTGGCTGCCATGTTTGATTGCAATTCAAAAGTTTCCGTGGTAGATATTATTAACTGTTAAATTGACATAATGATTTCTTATTACCGTTACTATTTATTCCCTTAACATTCACGGTGGTGTTACCAGCAGGTTGATTTATATGTTGTAAACCTTCCCGTGGGAAATCTGCTTAGTTTACGGAGACGCTGCGTGGCGGACTTTTTATGTATTTTATATTATTTTCTTTGCCGTTCATCTGTGGTAAAGGGTTGCGCCCATGGATTTCACAGGCCGGCGAATAACTTATGACTTGGAATATAATACTGTCAAATTATTTTCCAACCAGGACAGATGTGCTTTCATGCCATAAGTTTATGTTTCTTCCTGCACCTTCATGTACGTTCGGATTATCAACAATTTAATCATTATTATTTTCATTCGAAAATAAATAAAGTTGTTGTTCTAATTTCATGAAAATCGTTGTGCGCGACTGAGCTACACAAGCTATGGTTTTATTTGGGAAAGAAATAAGAAACTTGTTAATCCCTACTAAAGGGGTGGGCTAAACTTGTATAGAACGTGGAAGTCTACAAATTTTGGGTTTAAGGGGAATAAATAAAAGGAGTTTGTAGTCAGATAATACTCTGAGCGAATAAAACTACCTTTATACACGCCGTAAAAGATAATGAGGAAAGTATGGACCCTAACTCAAAACAATAGTTGAGAAACTTCTCTACCTTATTTAGCTTGAATATACATATATATATTATAGAAATTTTCATTTTTCTTACTTTATATTGTATTATTTAAATACATCTTAGTTTAAAGAGGACACTGTAATAAAGATTCATGCTATTCCTGATTGGGATGATAATGTTTATTGGCTTATTATAACTATTATTTACTACAAATAGCATTATTAACTATCTTTGGTACAACTCTACTATTAATGTTAAATTAAAGGACACTAGTTAGTAGAAATACAGAGTGCTAGAATTGAGAAATGTATCATTTATCTTCGAAATGAATTGAAGTCGGAAAATAAATAAATAAATAAATAAATATATATATATATATATATATATATATATATACATACACGCAAACACACACACACACACGCGCACACATACGCAAACACACATACACGCACGCACACTCAAAACGTTTGCCCTTATATATCACTGTATATACTTTTGATATAGGTTTAATTCTCCTATTCATTTATTGCGATTTTCACAGACCTTATTTAATAGGTTAAAGGAAATCAGCTTTTGAAATCGTACTCATGATACGAGTTTTGACAAATTTCATCAACTGTCCATGGATCCTACCCATAAGATGACGAAAATGAGGTCCGTTAAAAACTCTCTCTCTCTCTCTCTCTATATATATATATATATATATATATATATATATATATATATATATATATATTTGTCTGTTAACGCTTTAAGAGTCGAAATGTTAGTTTGATCGTTACCAAACTCGATATTTAAACATTTAATGTAAAACTAAAGATCAAGTTCGTAAATGGCTGAAATCCAATCAGTGGGAGGGGGAATTTCGAAATACTTAATATCTCGGCTACAATGCGCCGGATCAAAAAATGGTATCGAACCAATCATATTGCAAATGTTATGTTCTATAAATGTTTTTGTGTACATGTTTTCCTATATTGATTATTAATCAAGATATTTGCAATTTCTTTTCATTTTCGGGCTTGAGGAAACATTAACTCCTACATATGTCATATTAAAAATAAGCTGTTATATTCTGAAGCACATTATTTGAAGCCAAAATACCAAATAGTGTTCTCATTGAACGTTTACTGTGTGATATACGTGTAAATACGTAGTGGGATGACGTCATCAATTAAGATTTTGAGGTTGTGAATAGACAATATTTATTCCTTCTATAACCTTGCCTCAGCTTTAAGTTTAATTTGTACCAGAATTATCCAACGAAAATTCCTGAAAATCTCTTACTGACTCTCAACGGCACTTTATAGAACTATAGCAATTGAACCAGGTGAGAGAATGCAGTTATGTCCCACTAATATCCCTCCTTTTAATAAGTTCGTCTTCAAGATTAATTCGTCTGTTTCTAGAGATGTTGATGATGATTTTACATAAGTTTTACTAATCCCAAATACTTATGTAAAGGTTTTGTATCCTTCTTCTGGGCTTGGCTAAATATGAATTAAGTTAAATATACTGCTCAAAAATGAATAGGGATATTAGCTGTTTTACGTTATTTATGGGGCCTAGCATTTATTTTTTAAATTATAAATATCATTAATATTTACTAGAAATTATTGCCTTTTTCCCCATAAAAAATTAAGTTAATTAAGGTCGATTTAATTAAAATTAATAGGATAAGAAAAAATAATCAATGTCCCTATTTATTTTGGAGCAGTATGTTTGTTAGTGATCTTTCAGCCTCACGCCTACGACGCATGAGTATTATTCATGAACAGAAATAAAACAAAATATTTTTTTTTTTTCAAAAACTGTTAATGACATAATAGAATACTTAAAAATAATTTCGATTTATTTTAACTAGAATTATGTATTCTTATTCTGGACCCAATATTTTATATGTTCTTCATAGTTTTATGGCAAGGGTCACTATTAAAAATCATTTTTCCACAAATTTTATTCAAACTGCCGAGATGTTTCATTGATTAAATGCCACCTCTTCAGGGGTCATTCCTTATCAAAAAAAAAATAGCATTAATTTAAATAAAATTATCACATTAATTTAACAAAACCCAATGATAATTCTTTACTAGATAATGCAGTAATAAGTGCCTACTTACACTATATATTTTTTAAATTTAATTACAGATTGCTACTTACATTTCTGAAGTGCTCATTCCCTCTTACATTCGTTCCGACAGTCCCTTTCTCACTGGGGAGGTCCGTTGATACTGAGATTCCCGAAGTAGGTTAAGTCAGCTGACTACAGATCGAATATTTACACGTCAACCTTGAACTCGATTATTTCGCATCATAATTTAAAACTGATTACTTTAAGATAAAATGTTTTAGAATATATGATTGAGGTATTTAATTTCTGTTTTTTGTTTACTGCTTTTTTCATATTTTTTATTATTTGAATATTCTCTTTTATTTTTCGTTTAGTATTATTTCTTTCTTTATCAATTATTTGAACTTTTTCAAAATTGAAGGTGTGTTTCTTGGAGACGGAATGATGATTTTATTGTAAATACTTACTACGTGCTGCTTTAATCTTTTACTCAGGAGCTGTGAGGACTCGCCAATAAAGATTATTTCGTATATATTATATTTAGGTATTGTTTCTATTACTTTATCTTTAATTCTACTAATTTTTTTTTGTATTTCATTGTTATATTTCAAGACTATATTACATACCCCATTACAAATTAGTTTCAATTTTCAATATATTACTGCAGTATCCAGCAAAGAATTATCATTGGGGTTTGTTATGTTACTATTTTTTTTTTTAAATTAATGCTTTTATATTTTGAAAAGGGATGGACCCTGAAAAGGTGGTATTTAAGCCCAAACATGTAGGTTAGTTTGAATAAAGTGGAAACTATGAAACATTTAGAATTAGGTATTAAATACAGTCTGGTTAATTATTTTTATATATTGTTGATGTAGCATATGCTAACGATAAACATTTCTAGTAATTCAGATGTATAATTTGTTATTTTAATTACTTTAATAATTAAGATTTATATATAATTTATTTAAAATTATATTGCATTTTTAATTTAATTTAGATGCTTCGTTTTTAATCTTAATGTATAGTACTTTATCAGATGTTACGCTATTTAAATGATAAGAAACTTTCTTACACCATAAAGAGACAATCTATCGCTTTGTAATAAGACACTGTGTGATTTTATTTTTAAGGTTCAAAAGAGTGTTTTAAATTAAGTGCTAAGGGCATTCTGTAAGGACGCGGACATTATGAAAGCTATTAGTAGTGCAAAAAATAGGGTGTCGTTACTTTCAACCTCATTCCATATTTAATAGTCTAATTATAATTTCAGATGAATGAAATGAGCTCATAAAGAAATACTTTACTCTTAGATCAGTTTTTATACACCTGATAATGTTCGGTGTAAAGTAAAACAATATGAGTGGGGTGAGGGTGTAGTTGTTTGTCCAAAATTTAGGGTAGGACGAGAGGATTTTGTATGAGAAATAGAAGCTATAATTTTAAGGGGCTGTAAGTGGATGGGTACGGTTTTCCAATATTCTGAGCACACTGTTTATCCTACTCATTTCCTTAGGACACATACAAGATCATTTCTTCGCAATACTATCTACTTTCCCATCTGCTTACAACCCTTTTCTCCGCTGATATATTCAACATTGTTGGCTTACAGTATTTTATTGCCGTTTCTTTTCTTTCACATTGTTTTGATACCGTCCAGACTGTTCCAATTCTTTCTCTTAAACGTTTTCCCATTTCATATATTTAACAATATTCCACTCGATGATGATAGCCAATGTCTTTCCTCCGTGACTGGAGTAGGGTTCTCAGCCTAATTCCACCACTTCATTTTGAAAATACAAATTTCCGCCTTCATAAAAAATTCCTTATTTCTATCTGGATTGTCTCCTAGTAAATCCTTCTAATCGCGCATGTTACAAAAGGATCTGTGTTAAGAAAACTGTGCCTATATAAATAAAGGTTCGTCACGCAGGGGCTACGTACAGTGAGCAGATTTCACACTAGCTTCACGCATTTGCATTTATCTCAAAACCTTAATGTTCAAAAAGAACAGTATTCGGTATTTATGGTTAATATTAAGAGTTTCATAATATAACAGCTTATTGTTAATGCCGTGAGTAAAAGTAGGTACTGAGGGCCGAAAACAAAAAATGCAAATGTCTTGGTTAATAATCAAGGTAGTGTAAAAACTTCCATAACAGCATTCATAGAACATAACATTTGCAATACGATTGATTCTATACGATTTTTCGATCCGACGCATAGTAACGTAGATATTAAGAATTTCTAATTTTCCTCCCCCTTAACTCCCCTATGACTGGTCGGATATCAGCCATTTACGTACTTGATCTTTAGTTTTGCATTAAACGACTAAATATCGAGTTTGGTAACTAATCTGTAAATATATATATAGTTTTGAATGGACCTCATTTTCGTCATCATCTGGGTAGGATCGATGGGCATTTGAGCATTTTTTTTCAAATATCACGTCCTGAGTACGACCTCAAATGTAATGTTCTATAAATACTGTTATGCACATCTATTCTTTATTTTGAATATTGACCGAGATATTTGCATTTTTCAGTTTTCAGCCTTCAGCAAACCCCCAATTTTACGTATATTACGTAAAGAATACTCGGTTATGTAATAAACCACATCATTCGAAGCTTAAATACCAAATATTGTTTACAAGAAACATTTATTATACGAGATACGTGCAGATATTTTCTGGTGACCCCCCCCCCCTTCTAATGTTTTTGGACTACTTAAATTTAATTGATTGAGATAAAAATTATTCTGATTCGTTATAAATTATAGTACTAGATATAGTAAATATTTTTCAATTAAATTAATACGTTATCTCTGGAATATGCTGGATGGTAGAGGAACAAATGTATAAGGATCAATAAGAAGGCCAAGTCCTCTACTGGTTTTTAATATAATGCAGAGTGCACTTTCGGAGTCAATGCTCCATCCTCAGTGCCTGCTGATTAAAGCTGCGTTGCCTGGACCACGACTGCCGGGCGACTGTACGTTTGTACGTAATACGTTATATTCAGACATATTACAATAATTGTTTTTCTTTCCGGTAAGAAGTTGGCAGAACTTTTTGTTTACATTTCAGAAGCTTTCCTTTGGGATAGTTTCTTATTATCATTTGTATTTACGAGTATTCACTTAATATTCAAGGTAGAGTTGCGTTTCCAGTATGTAGATTTATCTATTGTTAAACTTCACGAGAGAAATCTGCTTAGTTTACGCAGGGTTTTTTTGCTTGTACTCCTGCTAATACGATTTACTCTTTAAGATGATACATCACTAAACTCCTTATAATCTTCTAGGGAAATTCCTGCTCCTTCAGGCAGCAACTTTAGATCCTCCCATGTTTAAACAGCTTGCTATAGCCGAGTTTCACCGAGACTCGGAATGTTTAACGAAGCCCCGTTGGAGCTTTATTAAGACGTTCTCGAAACGTGTAGTATGTGTTTAAAGGCGTCTATCTGAGGAGCGGGCGGCCCTGGGGTCGAGTTACAGAGGACAACACCTGCTAGGCCCTCCAACCCGTCAGGCAACTATCCTCCAACTAGCATCGGCTATCTAACATCCCGTCTCTCTCCTCGCTCCTTCAAATATTCTTTTCCTATATTACACCTGTCTCGCTAACGTCTTCCTGTTTTTCCCTTATTTTACGATTCGACTAAAATGATGATATTTAGTCACTATTGTTGGAATTTTTGAAAACTTTATTCGAATATCCGCCGATTTTATCAACATATATATTCGTCTTTTTCCGCTCAAGCGGTGGAAATTACTAGATTTCCCCAAAAGGAAATCGACTATAGAGGTAGTACACATTTCGTGATTTTCAAAAACTTTCTTCAAGTTCCTATCGATCCTACCCGGGAGATGTCGAAAGTGAGGGCCATTCAAAATTACACACACACACACACACACACACACACACACACACACACATATATATATATATATATATATATATATAGAAAATTATAGGCCATCTCAATGTGTCTGTTAAAAATTAATTTTAGTTGATCAATTGTTATATAAGTTAGTTTATTTTAAAAGATTTTGCAAGGACAAATAAAAAACATTTAATTTCATGAAATAAGTATATTTCTAATCGAAAAAACAAACAAAAACACATTGAATGACCGCGACAAAATTATAGGCCAGTTTATTTAATCTCTGTTACCTTTGATTATTCGCCGCTTTAATAATGCGTTGAGCCGCCATTTCTTTCTAAGACTTCAGCCAATCGCTTTGGGAGAGATTTAAAAAGTTTTTTTATATACTTTTTACGAATAGTGGACCACTTTTCTTCGATGCAAGATTTCAGTTCTTCTACGGAGTTGTCTCCCTCGAGCATAAACTGGACGAGAACGTTCACCCCAGCAGTTCTCAATTATGTCAATGTATGGTGATCGGGCTGGCCAGGGTAAAACGGGAATATTTTTGGCATCAAAAAAATGTTTTACTATGCGAGCAGTGTGGACAGGTGAATTGTCTTGCTGAAAGATGAACCGCCCTCGAGTCAGTTCTTCTCCTCTCCCAACAATTTGCTCCCGGATGATGTCTATGTACTTTTTTGCGTTTAATGTTGCCGAACAAAACACTAAATCTGTCTTTCCATAGTATCCTATCGCAGCCCAAACCATAACACCTCCTCCTCCCATTTGATGTTTACTTAAAAATAATTTTTCCTTCCGCAAATCATGAAAATAATATCGATATCCATCAGGACCATCCAAATTAAACTTCTTTTCATCACTGAAGATAACTTTCTTCCATCTCTTTCCCCAAGTAATGTCATCCGAAGCAAACTTCTTTCTGTTGGCTTTGTGTGTTTTTGAAAGAGGGGGCTTTGACTTCAGTTTAAGGCGCTTTAAACGACTTGTCTTTTGCAAAAGGCGTTGAACATTCCTGACGTTTTTAGGACCCCAGCTGGTTCACAAATGTCTCACGCTGTGGCTGAAGAGTTGGATGCATGGCGTAAAATGCCTCGCTGTTCTCGAACAGTCATAGCCATGGTCATACCTGTGCTTTTCTTCTTGCCATAATAGTTGCCAAGCCTAATGAAATTTCTTATTAAATGCCTGCTTCTATTTAAAGTTCGAGCAATTTTCGATATTGTCAAGTTGTTATCGTGTAATGTTTTAATCACATCCTTTTCACTCGCAGATAACACTTTTCCCCTAGGCATTACGTAATAAACTTTTATTAGACTCAGTGATCAAAACAACTAAGTAACACTTCCCAATAGCACTAGTCACTAACAGTGTTCCAATAGCAAGATTTAGATAAGAACTGAGAAGCTGGTGTATACTTTTGTCGCATGTCAATATATACATTTTAGCTAATGCTACGGTAAGAAGAATCAGGACTTATTACTGATATTCCATTCTGGAAGGCAGTGGGATTAGAACAGTATTTATTTTCTTTCGAGGAAGTATGACATTCAATATTGTCAAAAACTGGCATAATTTGGGGTGGTCTATAATTTTTTCGGGGAGTGTATATATGTGAAGTTCGTTAATGGCGGAAATCGGACCAATGGGAAGGGGTGTTTAGAGGGGGGATTAAGAAATTAGGAGGTAATCCCTCTACACCTGTACAAAAATCGTTCTGTCCTATTGAGTTTGCGAAGACCAATTCTGTTGTCACAGTGCAACGTGCTTTCCGTAGGAGATTCAACATGCAGCACACGGCCCTCTGCCAAGAACATCCAACGTTGGTTCGTTCAGTTATGGGACACTGGATGTTTGTGTAAGAGGAAATGCCCTGATCCACCGCACACTTCAGAAGAAAGCGTAAGGAGAATCCAAGAGGCGTTTCAGCGGAGCCCACGCAAGTCCATATCTACAGCTAGCCGTAAGCTTGAGATGAGCGGTACCACTATCTGGCGTGTACTGACAAGACGTCTATACAAGAAACCATACAGACTGCAGCTTGTTCAGGCACTGAAACGCGCTGACAAAACAAAACGGATGGAATGGAAAGCGTTTGGCAGGAGTTCTCCTATCGCATTGATGTGGTCCGTGCTGCAGGTGGTGGTCATATTGAACTATCGTGAGAGGTAACAAAACTTCAACACCGGTTAATTACATGTGTCCTTATTGCAATCTTGTATTACTGTCTGTTAATAAGATATAGCTTAATGAAATCGGTTTATTCTTTTTGAAAGACCCTGCATTATAGACTTGTGAACAGTTACGCTTCGAAATAAGCAAACTTCCCCAGATTGGTAGTAACTTACAAATAGACAATTGGACTGCACAAATACTAGAGCTTTCAATAAATCATCCAGTACAACTATCGATTGGCTTGAAAATAGTGTCGAAGCAAGGAATAAGCTTGCCACGTGTACTGGGCGATCAGCCAGTAATGACGGCACTAATCCACAGATTCGACTACAGTATTAAATATGACGTATTGTTTTCATTGGGCATGGATTAGAGCAGAGCACGCTTCCATGAGCACAAACACCACACAGAACACACGCATGGGCGCACACATTCTATTGGACTCTTGTCACATGTATACTCACGACAAGAATACCACTACGCAAGTCCTGCACATTCATAACAAAAGGTATAACAGCTCATACTAATATAAAATCTGCTCAATTTTTTTTAGCAGATTTCCCGTAGTGGGAATCAGCTATTGAGGGCCACGCGGTCAACGTTGTGTTCTTTTCCACCCGGTATACATAAGCCCTTTTACCAAATCAGCTATTGAGGTCGTACTGCTGATTCAATTTTCAAAAAATGTCCTCAAATGCCCATCCATCGAAACTGAGTTATATATACATATAGGCAGTGTTCCTAATGTAACCACAAGTACAATACATAATGTACAATGTTTTTTAAGTATAAATATTCTCGAAATATCGGCATAGACTAAACATTTTTTTCCACCAACATTCACCAAAGCCTTAAGATAAATTACAGTACTAGATATAGCAAATAGTTTCCAATAAAAATAATATGATATATTACGATATATTTCAGTAATTGTTTTTCTTTCTGGTCAAGAATTTTCTATCTATCTGTTTAGCACTGAGAGGTTGACTGATCTATTTGTTTACAATTCAGACGCTTTCCGTTGTCATATATAAATAAAACCTGGCCGAAAACATCTACACAATTATATGTGTGTATATATAAATGTTTGTTAGATGGTTACCACACTTGATATTTAAACGTTTTATGTAAAACTAAAGATCAAGTTCGTTAATGGCTGAAATCCGACTCGGGGTGTTTATACGAGGGGGACTTCGAAAATTCCTAATATCTTTGTTATTATGCGTCGGATCGAAAAATTATACTGAACCAATCTTATTACAAATTGTATAAATTTTACTCTATACATATTTTTAGTATCATGAATATTAGCCGAAATATTTGGATTTTATTGTTTTAGGCTTTCAGTAGATCGTCATTCTTACTCACATCTATGTGTCAATACTGTCTTATATCATGAACGACTTCATTTCAGGGTTAAATTCCAAATATTGTTTTCATTGAACTTTAACTTTGTGAAATATGTGCAAATACAGTTAGTTAGATAAAAATTATTCTGATTCATTATAAGTTACAGCACTATCTATAGTAAAAAATAATTTTCAATACGAATAAAATATTATATTTAGCTCAATTTCATCATCAATCAAATTAATACGTTATATTCAGTCGTATTACAGTAATTGTTTTTCTTTCCGGTCTAGAATATTTGTATTTATCTATTCAGCTCTGTGAGGTTGGCGGACTTTCTTTTTACAATTTAGACTCTTTCCGTTGTAGATGTTAATAGAATGTACATTGACTGAATCATTTCTCACCACTGTGATTCCAAGGTTGAATAACAAATATTGTTGTCAAAAGATCTTTATTAAACGAGATACATGCAAATACGTTCTGTGGACCCCCCCCCTCCTCCGTGTTTTCTTTTTGGTCTGCTAAAATTTGAGTAATTGAGATTATTGAACATTATTCTGATTCATTATAAATTACAGTACTAGATATAGCAAATAGTTTCCAATAAAAATAATTTGATATATTCAGATATATTTCAGTAATTGTTTTTCTTTCCGGTCAAGAATTTTCTATCTATCTGTTTAGCACTGAGAGGTTGACTGGTCTATTTGTTTACAATTCAGACGCTTTCCGTTGTCGAGGTTAATTAAATGTAAATTGACTAAATATTTATGATTACCGGCCACTTAATATTCAAGGTGGTGTGAATTGTTACCAGTATGAGATTTATCTGTTGTAAAACTGCACGGGGGAAATTAGCTTAGCTTATGCAACCCATGCTAGGCGGCCTTTTTTGTTCTAATGTGCGAAATTGTCTTAGTTACTTTGTGTTGGAACATATTGTCAGTGAAGTGGCGATACCCGGAGTGGTGTGTTCTTTTCATATTCC
>CM032233.1:57870000-57980000 GCA_019009955.1 Riptortus pedestris | reverse complement strand
TTTGAGCTTCAAATAATGTGCTACATAAAATAATAGAATATTAATATGTGAAGAGTAGGAGTGGGGCTTTACTGAAGCCCGGAAATTAAAAAAATACAAATATCTCTGTTAATAATCAAGATAGTGAAAAAATGTACATAACAACATTTATAGAACATTACATTTGCGATAAGATGGTTTCTATACAATTTTTCGATCCGACGCATAATAACGGGGAGATATTAAGAATTTTGGAAATTCTCCCCCTTAAACCCCCCCCCCTCCCATTGGTCCGATTTTAGCCGTTAATGAACTTGATCTTTCTTTTTGTTTTTAAAACGATTATATATCAAGTTTGGTAACGATAAGAGAAAAATTGCGACCACTAGAGCGGTAACAGACACACACACACACACACACACACACACACACACACACATATATATATATATATATATATATATATATATATATATATATACATACTGTTTTGAACAGACCTCATTTTCGTCATCTTCTGGGTAGGATCGATGGTCATTTGAAGAAAAACTTCGAAAATCGCGTCATGAGTAGAACTTCAGTAGCTGATTTCCCTTAAGGGAAATCTGCTAATATTTTCAACTAAACTTTTTTCTGAGAATTGAAAGACCCAGTATTTTAATGGTGCCAGAATAAATGCTAATCAAGGGAAATTTCATTTATCCTTTTATTACTGTGTGCACTTTTTGTCGGACCAAAAGAGTTTTTGGACTCTGAGAGGAAAAATGAATCCCTGAAACTCCATTACGTAATCGATTTATTTTTTGTATTCAATAAGATGCTTTATGATTTTAGTAACAAGAAGATTATGGTTACTTGCCTGTTCCTTTAACATGTATTAACTTGTAAGGGGAAGAAAATGGGGCTAACATGGAATAATCATATGAAGAGAGGACATTGTAAACATAGACGGTGGGAGAGGCAGGTAGGAAGTGCTCAAGGGCCATTTGCGAGCTGGAAGGAAATGGGGGGGAATGTTTAACTTTTTCCTCCCCTCGGGCCTAAAACTACACACCTCCCAGCAAGGAGTAGAACCTCCTTTCTCTTTCCACTCAACTCTTTATCTACAACTCGTTCTCATACGCACTTCCCTCTCCCATACTGGCTCCCCAAACAAACGATGAAAACCTTAAAGATTAGGACATCGATTTGATTATTGTAATACAGAGATAATACGATTCGGCAAATGAGTATGTGCTCTTCGTGGAATTAGCAATTTAGATTGTAATCAAAATGCCTTTTCAAAAAGTTTCGTCAAACTGACGAAAATCAGATCTGTTTGAATTTCTTTATCAAACTTGATGGATGTATTCTGTAGCTAAATCGGTTATTAAAAAGTCCGTCACGCAAGGGCTGCGTAAACTAAGCAGATTTCCCACGAGAAGGTTTATAATAGATAAATATACATACAGGTGAATAAATACAAACGGTAATGAGATATATTTCAGTCAATTTACAATACAAGTTAATAATGTCTACAAAGGAAAGCGACTGCATTGTAAACAAACAGGCCTTGGACAATTTGAATTCTAGCCCGGAAAGAAAAACCATTAATGAAATATATCTGAATGTAACACATTCATTTTACTCAAGCTAATGTGGTATTTTCTAATGAATCAGATTAATTTCAATGTCAATTACTTAAATTTTAGTAATTTAAGAACAAAAGAAGAGGGGGGGGGGTCACAGTATGAATCACTGCAAATTTCAGCAAATATATAATTTAATGATTTACGAAAAGAAATGGTATCGGTAAAAAGAACAAATGGTAATTTCAGAGCATGCGGTTGTAACCTTGGACTAGAATTGTCACAAATTAGGTCATCTGCTGTTTTGGAAAGAGTTATTGGGATAACGCATTCGAAAAAAGTATATCCTTTCAAAAGCTCTATTTGTGGAGTGAAGAATAGCCAAATTGGTGAGCTAGACTAGTTTTCTCATGATGAATGGTGTGGATGTAGGTTTGAACAAGATGAAGCGGATAGTTTTTATTTTTTTTCAAACAGGAACTTGTTTGAGAATAAAATTGTTGTTTCATAATATAAACGATGGTCGTGTTGTGGAGTGAATGCAATATCCTGTCTCATAAATCTTAAGGCAAATAGTGAGGGATTAATAAAAGTTTTCTTTGGGGAACGCTTCATGCCTACTTCAAAGTGTGTTTATGATCAATTGTCTCGAATAGAAAGTCTAGATTGAATTGGACCTCATTTTAGCAGATTTACTTTAAAGGAAATCAGCTATTGAGGTCCTACTTGTGAGCGATTTTAAAAAAAAATTCCTTACAGATCCATCGATCCTACATAGTAGATGACAAGAATGAGTTCCGCTCAAATTTTATATATATACACTAGCTAAGGTATGCTAGGTGATGTACTACCAGGCTTTGCTCCATCAAATCATTTGAGGCTGAATGATGGTATTTTTTTTTGCTAGGCTTCAATGTGTACAACTACACTTTCCGTCTGTGCGTATGGCTTTCCTGTAAGGGTCTGGTAGGGGAATTATAGAATAGAGATTTTATTTTTGAAGAATATATGAAAATAATTTCCTAATCAATCTCCCTTCACTGTTTGACCCACCGTGAATAATTCAAATTGTAATCATGGATAGCATTTATTATAAATAAATATCATCTATAATGTACATATTTCCCTATCAAAAACCAATCTGATTACATATTGTGGTGCTTAGTTATATACATAATAGTAAATGCAAGTAGATAGAAAATACAACATTTCGCAGGAAATAAATTATCACCATTAACTGCGTTAGCCTCCCCACAGCTTCTGCTTCCGCATGAGAGTTATCAACTTGCCTTACTTAAATTATTTATACAAAACTTGAAAAATTTGAATTTTCTAGTAATTTATATACTTGGTTTAAATAAGTAACAGTGGTATCCTAAAATAAAAATGTAATTTATATTCTAAAAGCGAGGCGAGGGAAATAGATAGTAGCCCTACCTACAACTTCAAATCATGTTAAGTTTAAACGCATATTGTCTTTTGTTATAATGATATTATCAAGCAACGTTGTAACAGTTATAGATAGTATATAGTAATTTCAATAAAGTCAACATATCGGAGGAAATAAGGTAATTTATACCGCAATTTAAGAGCTTGAATCAACACAACTTCCTCTATCACACGATATGCAAATTCAGCATGACTTTGTTTAAATAATACATTATACAAATTAAATAATCAAAATATTCTTATAGTTTTAATTTCTAATGGAAATAAATAACGAAGTTATTTTCTAATTAAAATAAATAACAAATAAGGAGGGGTGGGATAGGGAAATTTATTACCTTCCTAATCCGAATCATAACTTAGTACTATCATATAAGTATAAAAACATTGTCATAATATGCCTATATTAAAAGCACTTTAATAAGTGCTACTAAAATTGTTGATTCCCGCCTTAGTGTTTAGCATATACATCTCGTATATATTTCGTTGTTCGACAAGAGTGATTAGTAGTGTCATACCAGCACGTGGGAAATCACCTTCGTTAATGCAGCTAGGGCGTGACGGGCTTATTAATTTTAGCAGGTTTCCTTTAAGGGAAATCAGCTATTGAGGTCGTACTCATGACGCAATTTTCAAAAAATGTCTTCAAATGTCCGTCGATCCTACCCAAGAGATGACGAAAATGAGACCCGATCAAAATTATATATATTAAAATATAAATATTTCTTACAATTCAGAAGCCGTTTCCGTTGGGAATTTATTAAAATTAACTGAATGATTTCTCAGGATTGTATTTACTCACGGTGGTGTTGTGTTACCAGTATGCAGATTTCTCTATTGTAAAACTTCACATGGGAAATCTGCTTAGTTTACGCAGCCCCTGCGTGACTGACTTTTTTAATTTTGTTTTAATACAAGTGGTCTTGGAAAATAAAGTATCTTTTTTCTAGGCAAATTCATCCTTTGCTTTGCTATGCGCATGTGAACTCTTTAAGAGGCATTTTTTTTTATATTTAATTACCACACTGATATTTATTTAAACGATATTGATTTATTTAGGCTGTTTTACTCAATTATACAGTTAAAGAGAAAGCGAACGAATAAATCTCTTTCATTTGCCAACAGATTTATTTGATTATGAAAGGTTAGAATAATTAGTGATTTAAAGTGAAATTTCCTATAGGGCTGCCGAATTAAAATGTAGCTGTGATTATTTCAATAGGCTATAGTTGCTAATCTGAACGGGGCAGGTGGTTGAAAGCACTGGGCTGTTATCTTCCTGTGCTCCTTGATTGGGCATGTATGGGCATTAGGCTGGACCCCTGATATAATCTCTGGCATTCGCTCACGAGCAACCCCCCGCCCCTTCCCCCATCTGTGTGCAATATGATAACTTTAAAAGTCCGCCGCGCTGGGGCTACGTAAACTAAGCAGATTTTCCACGAGCGTCACGTACTCGCATTTATCTCAAAACGTAAAAGTTCAATGAGAACAATATTCGGTATTTAGGATTCAAATAAAGTTTTTCATTATGTAGTAGCTTATTGTTAATATAACATGAGTGGGAGTGGGAATTTACTGAAAGCCGAAAACTAAAAAGTGCAAATATTTCGGTTAATAATAAATAACATGAAAAAATGTACGTAAAAATATTTATAGAACACTACATTCGCAATAAGATCATATTCTATACAATTTTTCGATCCTTCTCTTAATAACAGAGGTATTTCGAATTTTCAAAATTTAATAGTATATATGCCATGAGTAGGAGAGGGAGTTTTCCCAAAAAAGTCCGTCACGCAGGGGCTGCGTAAACTAGGCAGATTTCTCGAGTGAAGTTTAACAATAGGTAAATATACATACTCGTAACAAAACAACACCATGAATAATAACTGAATAAATACAAACGATAAAAAGAAAACCTCCTTACGGAAAGCTTCGGAAATGTAAACAAACAGTTCTGCAAACTTCTTGCTGGAAAGAAAAACAATTACTGTAAAACATCTGAATATAACGTATTAATTTCTATCTAATCTAATTTCTATTTCCTATATCTAGTACTGTAATTAATAATGAGTCAGAATTATGGCTATCTCAATCTATCAAATATTAGTAGTCCAAGACTTGAAGACGAGGGGGTTGGGATCACCAGAACATATTTGCGGGTATCTCGTATAAGAAATGTCTCTTGAAAACAATATATGGTATTTAAGCTTCGAATTATAAGGTTTATTACATAGCCGAGTATTGTTTATGTAACATAAGTAGAAGTGGGGGTTTGCAGAAAGCTGAAAACTGAAGAATGCATTTATCTCGGTTAATATTCAAGATAGAGAATAAATGTATATAACAATATTTATAGTACATGTGATTTTCTATAATATTGATAATATACATTTTTTCAATCCGACGTATAGTAACGGAGATAATTCGAATTTTCAAAATTTTTCATATATACGAGTATATTAGTCTGTTACCATTCTAGCGGTCGCAATTATTGTTTAATCGTTACCAAATTCGATATTTAGTAGTTTTATGTAAAAAGAAAGATGAAGTTCGTTAATGGCTGAAATAGGACCTGGGGGGGGGTGGTTTAGAGAGGAAAAATTTTGAAAATTCGAATTATCTCCGTTACTATATGTCGGACTGAAAAAATGTATATTATCAATTTTATAGAAAATCACATGTACTATAAATATTGTTATATACATTTATGCTCTATCTTGAATATTAACCGAGATAAATGCATTCTTCAGTTTTCAGCCTTTAGCAAACCCCCACTTCTACTCATGGTACATAAACAATACTCGGTTATGTAATAAAACTTATCATTAAAAGCTTAAATACCAAATATTGTTTTCAAGAGACATTTATTATACGAGATACCCGCAAATATGTTCTGGTGATCCCAACCCCCTCGTCTTCAAGTCTTGGACTACTAATATTTGATTGATTGAGATAACAATTATTCTGACTCATTATTAATTACAGTACTAGATATAGTAAATAGTTTTCAATCAAATTAATACGTTATATTCAGATATATTACAGTAATTGTGTTTCTTTCCGGTAAGAAGTTGGCAGAACTGTTTGTTTACATTTCAGATGCTTTCTGTCGTGAGGTTTCATATTATCGTTTGTATTTATTCACTTAATATTCGCTGTTGTGTTATGTTACTTGCATGTAGAGTTATCTATTGTTAAACTTTGCCCGGGAAATCTGTTTAGTTTACGCAGCCCCTGCGTGACGGACTTTTCCCTTTCACGCGCACATTGATATACAACTAGGCAGTATATGATGTTGTTGTTTTTTTGAGTCTTGGCCAGTGTTGGTGAAAAAATCTTATAACTTGAGGTTATACTCAGTACTACTAATGTAAACAAAGGGACAACAATGATGTACAATAGCTTTTAAGTATCTTTAGTTTTGTTCTGTTACACTCCAATAACAATATGCAATATATATATGTATATATATATATATATATATATATATATATATATATATATATAAAGTAGTACCTATACTTTTTAGCCCTGAAGAAGAGAAAATAAATATTCTCGAAATATTGGAATGAACTAAGATTTTTTCACCAAGACTCCAAAAAACAACAACACCATATATATATATTATTTTGAACGAACCTCATTTTCGTCATCTCTTAGGTAGGATCGATGGTCATTTGAAGATTAATTTCAAAAATCGCGTCATGAGTACGCACGTGGGAAATCTTAGTAAACGCAGCCCCTGCGTGACGGACTTTTTTATTACTAGAGCTTTACCGATATTTCCAAACTAACACGATATGTAGGTGGGTGGAACAGGTCTCATATTCCTGTGGGCCAGTTATAAAAACCTGGAGTATTAAGAAGAGGGGGGGAGGGTGCATTTGGTCAGGAGTGTAATTTCCAGTGATATAAGAATCGCGTGTACAGGAAGCACTATTTCACCTCCTCCTATAAGCCAGTTCGTTTCGTTCCTTCCCTTCAACCCAATTCCAACATTTTTTCTTATCTTTCCGCTTTTTTTAACTGTAGCAGTGTCTTAAATGACGTTTCTAGATAATTTATATTTGCTATAGCTATTTAACTTCCTCTTTTAGTCCAAAAGAACGCGCAGAAATATTGATATACTATATTTATACCATGTATCAATATATATATCATTGGTACATTATATATATATATATATATATATATATATATATATATATATATATAAACATTTACCATAATGTTTTTACATTTATCTCAAAAATTAAAAGTTCAATGAGAACAATATTTGGTATTTAAGGTTCAAATAAAATGCTTCACATAACATAATAGAATATTGTTAATATGAGATGAGTAGGAGTGGGGGTTGACTAGTGACCAAAAACTAAAAAATGCAAATATCTCAGTTAATAATCAAGATAGTGAAAAAATGTACATAACAGCATCTATAGAACATTAAATTTGCAATAAGATTGTTTCTATGCGGTTCGTTGATCCGAAGCATAATAACGGAGATATTAAGTATTTTCGAAATTCTCCCCTTCTAAACCCCCTCCCCCTGGTCCAATTACAGCGTTAACGAACTTGATCTGTCTTTTTGTATAAAATGATTATATATCAAGTTTGGTAAAGATAAAACAAAAATTGCGACCACTAGAGCTGTAACAGACAAACATAAACATGTATATACAGTTTTGAACATACCTTATTTTCGTCATCTCCTGGGTAGGATCGATGGACATTTGAAGAAAAATGTCGAAAATCGCGTCATGAGTACGACCTCAATAGCTGATTTCCCTTAAGGGAAATCTGCTAAAAGTAAAATACTCACATACAGTATGCATTTTTTCTTTGTTGACTATGACATTAATTCCGGTTTCTAGCCTTAAATTCAAAAGAAAAAGTCCGTCACGCAGGGGCTGCGTAAACTAAGCAGATTTCCCACGTGTAGTTTAGTAATAGATAAATATACATACTGGTAACACAACACCTCCGTGAATGAATACAAACGGAAATAAGAAATGTTTCATGCAATGTCAATAATCTGCCGACAGGAAGCGTTAGGTTAGAAATGTAAACAAACTGGTCTGCCCGCCTCACACTGGAAAGAAAAACAATTACTGAAATATATCAGAATATAACATATTAATATTATTGAGACCTATTTACTATATCTAGTACTGTAATTAACAATGAGTCAAAATAATTGTTAACTCAATTAATCAAATTTTAGTAGTCCAAAACCTTAAGACGGGGGGGGGGCACCTTGACATATTTGCATGTGCCTCGTATAATAAAGGTCTCTTGAATACAATTTTTGGTATTTAAACTTCGAATAATGTGATTTATTATGTACCAGAGTATTGTTTATGTAACATGAGTAGAAGTGGCGGTTTGCTACTGGCTGAAAACAGAAGAAACATTCAAATATCTCGGTTAATATTCAAGATAGAGAATAAATGTATATAACAATATTTATAGTAAATTTAATTTGCAATATGATTGAATCTATACAATTTTTCGATCCGATGTATAGTAACAGAGATATTTTGAATTTTCGAAAATTCTCCCCTCTAAACCCCCCCTCCCCCTATCCCGATTTCAGCCATTAACGAACTTGATCTTTCATTTTACATAAAACGAATAAATATCGCGTATGGTAATGATCAAACAAAAATTGCGACCGCTAGAGTGGTAACAGACAGACACACACACACACACACATATATATATATATATATATATATATATATATATATATACAGTTTTGAGCAGACCTCATTTTCGTCATCTCCTGGGTAGGATCGACGGACATTTGAAGAAAAATATCGAAAATCGCATCATGAGTACAACCTCAATAGCTGATTTCCCCTAAGGGAAATCGGCTAAAATAAACAAATGTAACAATTAATAAAATAACACATGTGAATGAAAACAGAACAGGTTTGAGTCTATGGAATTAAGAATAGGGTGCAAATTCGATTTACCAACTCCTGAGACATAGTTTTTTGTGTCTTTATATAAAGAACAGAATCAGAGTGCTATTATATCTCAGGCATACAAAGTGGACTGAACAAGTATATTCCATATTTCCATATTGCTTTTCATAAAAGTTAAAAAAAAAAATAAATAAATAAAAAAGAAAAAAAAAAGTAGTTGAAAAATCACTTTAGATAGCAGGTATTAGAGAATAAGAGAATATTAGGAAATTTCAATAATTTGTATTTTTTCAACAATGAAATTCGCCTAAAATTAGCATATATTTATATACCAGATGTTCTATATCTGAGCTATCAGCACTTATGTTGTGTGAATGAGTAGATATCCAGTTGACATAGGTTTCATTCTGCTGAAGGCTGTTATGTACATTCTCATGATAGTCCTTAGTACTAAGCAGCAACAATAAACACATCTTTCATACCTTTGTTTGATGAAAGATTTATTAGTGTTTGAACTGATATTCAAGACTAATACATCAAACGTGATCAGTTGATTGCCCAGCGGATTAAATTACGGGAAACCTCAGCATATCTATTTATTTTCCTATGATCGATCATTTAATAATTATTAATTTGATTCGGATTTTTTGGGCATGTGTTCCCATGATCGGGAGAGAGAGAGAGAGGTCTGGAAGCAGAAATACATAGGCACCTGGGGGGCTATAAATGGCTAACGTTGGCCATTTATAGAGTTGCCTTCCAACATTCCTTCTAAACAATCACCCTCCCTTTCTAATTAAATAATTAGTTTTATGAGTAATTCAGTTAAAATAAAGAAAAAATATATGCAAGAGCACTCAACATGTTGAGTCCGTTTTAAGGACATTTAAAAAATGTCTGTAACATTTTAACTTGAAAGTTGTTACTTTTTCACACACATGTCTGGTACAACAAAAGTCGGTCACGCAGGGGCTGCGTAAACCAAGCAGATTTCCCCCGTGAAGTTTTACAATAGAGAAATCTGCATACTGGTAACACTTATACTTTTACTGACCAGCTTGAGTAAATACAAACGGTAATGAGAAATCTTTCAGTTAATTTTAATAAGCTCCCAATGAAAACGACTTATGAATTGTAAACAAATTGGTCTGCCAACCACTGAGAGCTGAACAGATAGACATATTCTTCACTGAAAAAAAAAAAAAAAACAATTACTGATATACATCTGAATATAACACATTAACTTTATTGCAAACTATTTGTTATATCTAGAAGTGCAATTTATAATGAATCAAAATAATTTTACTTTTAATAACTGAAATTTTAGTAGTCCAAGAAATAAAGAAGAGGGCGGATGAACAGAACGTATTTGCATATATCTTACAAAGTAAAAGGTTAGAAGACGAGAAAGGTTAGGTTACACGAGAGCCGAGCTACGGAAACGGCCGAACTTATCCGGAAACTCACGACAATAGCCGCACAAACACTCCATAAAAAGGCAAATATCTTGGTTAATATTCAAGATAGAGAATAATTAACAATATGTATAGTAAATTTAATTTGCAATAAGATTGGTTCTATAAAATTTTTCGATCCGACGTGTTGTAACGGAGATATTTCGAATTTTCAAAAATCCCCCCTCTAACCCTCCCCCCTCCCACTGGTCCGATTTCAGACATGAACGAACTTGATCTTTCATTTTACGTAAAACGATTAAATACCGAGTTTGGTAACGATGAAACAAAAATTGCGACCGCTAGAGCGTTAACAGACAAATATATATATATATATATATATATATATATATATATATATATATATATACAGTTTTGAACGGACCTCATTTTCGTCATCTACTAGGTAGGATCGATGGACATTTGAAGAAAAATTTCGAAAATTCCGTCATGAGTACAACCTCAATAGCTGATTTCCCTTAAAGGAAATCTGCTAAAAACACTTCTAACACCATTTAGTCTCAGATCCGGACCAACCCAAAATCTTGAGGCAAAACATTAAACTGAACCAAAATTTAAAATAAAAAGTTCTACTAACCGAAAATTTAGTAATAATCCTCTTTTCTGAAGTGATTATTAAATTAATTAAATTATTAATATATTTTTTCAAGTTCAAATAACCGCGTCATAATTTAAATGTGGGGGAATTCCTGAATAATTTTAATGCAGATTCATTTCAAATTCTCTTAAAATTAGAAAAATAAAGAAACTAAAATATTTTTAGTTGAATGAGTTGTGTTGTTATTTTAGTTGTGGAATTAATGAGTATATCACTTTCAAAAGAACAAAAAAAAATATTGTTTATTTAATATTTGTTTTATGGCCAATGGGGTAGTTGTAAATTAAATGCAACATAACATTTTGTTTATTTAATTTTAGTACAACGAAGTCATGTGGTTCCTCCATAAGACGTTTCTCTGATAATACACAACTGACGTTAACTATTCATATTCTTAATCACTACCCGCTACAAGTGATTTTATTCAAAAGCACATTCATAAATGGAAATACCCACAGCTCTGCTTCTAGGTTGGATCAATTGAACACCGTTTTCGAAAAATCGAATCTTGCCAACAACATCACTGGGTAATGTCCTTACTAGAAACCTGTAATATAATAAACATGGACATACGGGATCCGTACTACGAATTTGACCTTATGTTGACATTAAATAACTCTGTGTACGATCGAATGTCCAAAAAGCCCGTCAAGTAGGGGCTGCGTTTACTAAGAAGATTTCCCACGTGCATTACGTATTTGCATTTACCGCAATACGTAAAAGTCCAATGAGAACAATATTTGGTATTTAGGCTTCAAATAAAGTGCTTCACAACATAATAACATATTGTAAATATGAGATGAGCAGGACCGGGGGTTTACTCAACACCGACACCTAAAAAATGCAAATATCAAATATCTCGGTTAATAATCATGATATTGAAAAAACGTACATAACAACATTTATAGTACATTATATTTGCAATAAGATTGGTTTTATACAACTCTTCGATCCGACGCATAATAACGGAAATATTAAGAATTTTCGAAATACTCCTCCTTGACCGATTTCAGCCGTTAACGGACGATCCTTTTTATATAAAACGATTATATATTAAGTTTGGTAACGATAAGACAAAAATTGCGACCGCTAGAGTGCTAACATACAAATATGTACACACACACACACACACACACACACATATATATATATATATATATATATATATATATATATACAATTTTGAACGGACCTCATTTTCGTTAGCTACTAGGTAGGATCGATGGACATTTGAAGAAAAATTTCGAAAATCGCGTCATGAGTACGACCTCAATAGGTGATTTCCCTTGCTAAAACGGGAGACTAAAGCGGTCATTGCTCCATGATTGAGTGCACATATGGATGAGTTTAGGAATGTTTTAAGAAGGAATGTTGTTCTGATTCCTGTGAGATATATTATGCAGTTTTCAATCCCAACCCCTAAGCCATGAGCTTCCTCCTACTTCTAGCGTATGTGGGTCATTACGAGAAAACCAATGATATATTTAGTTGCAGTTGCGAACTAATTTCTCACAACGATACAACGATAAACGTGATTTTGTTCAAACGTGATTCCTATGATTTCTGGTTATTTTCTCTTTTTCTAATGCTTTTGTCTTGGATGGATATATGGGGTTTATAGTCGATATAATGCTTCGTTTTGTTGGATGGAAGTCAAACAAAAATTATTTCCAACTCCAAAAATACAGTTTTTAAAGTTAAACTTTACACCACAAAATCCAGTGCATTTATCACAGGGAAAAGAACATGAACGATTTAAGAGAATTCTCACCTTTTACATCAAATGTGGCAGAGCCCTGAGGATGCTAGTAGTATGTGGCCCAGAAATATTAACACACGGTCAATACCCGAAGACTTCAAGCAGTAATGACAAGAACCGTGGGGGGTCTACGAGAACAACGAGAATTATTTATTCTGGAGGAACGAATCCTCAACTTGACATGCCAGTATTATTACATATCTAGAGGATTCAACCCTGGGTATATATATCCTACGTGTTCATGTGTGGTGGTAGTGGCAGTAATAGTGTGTGTGGTGTGCCTCTGAGGAAATTTAAAGAATTCTCATTTCTCGTATCTGGAGTCATGCTGAGTGCTCATTTTCTGAATCGAGCCAAATCGGTTTCCGCCCTATCTCTTTAGGGATGTGAAGCCTTGCGATAAAGGATTCCCCTTCCTTTGAACTTCCCATAATTTAAGGTTTTGATGATTCATTCGTGTTCTTACCATTCCAGTTGAAATCTTGTCAAAGGATGTCTTTAAGAGAGTGAAGTTCCGTTGGGTTTTTGTATCTTCCGCTGGGAGTTGGGGGTAAATTGAAACTTCAAACATGGTTTCCCGTGGGGTAGAGCTTTGTTTGCCCTCGTTGCCCTACTATTTGTGCAAAAGGCCCCGGGAACACATAATTTAACCCTTTGAGGATATACGGTACTCACCCTCCTTATCAGTGCACCTTCCACACCCCCTCCCTCTTTAAATGAACTGGTTTTTAGCTGAGCCAAGATAAAATTGAGTTGGTAGTAATATAATTTTTCTCAGAGTGACGAGTCGCCCCAAATTTTTTCGGAGTTGATCGCCGGAGGGGGCGAGAAGGATATTAGGGGCTAATGCCGATCCCGGCTAAGCGCACATTGAATAAAGAGTCTACTATTCAAGGCCTTATTTATTATTCTCCAGAATAATGGTGGAATTTTCATAGGCGTCCCTTCTTATTATTTCTCAACGTTACTAAAAAGGGTGAAAAGTGTTAACATTTAGTTGATCTATAGGTCAAGTACGTATATTTTAGCTTGTTCTAAAGCACCTGAGGTAATTCATTTTAAAAATATTTTAATTTAAACATTAAAATATGATTTTTGGAGTTGCCTCAATGCATAACACCAAGTTAACCGACTATTGAAATATCCGTAGTATATTTATAATAGAGTTTCCGTTGGAAGATTTTTTTAACACATTTAGCAAAGCGATTTTAGCTTCTTACCCAATCTTCAATATGATTGAACCAGTCAAGACGTTTATGTTTGCCCACAGTCAATCCTAAAAACTTTATCATAGGGACTGGTAAGATGTCATGATTATTAATTGAGATTACTCCTGAAGAATGTGAGCAATGTTTACTGAAATCTAGAATATTTGTTTTCGACACGTTCATAGCTAGCTTATTAGCCATTAACCCATCAGATAATGCTTTAATAGTAATAGAGCCATCTTGTTCCCGTTTTTATGGTCTGTACCTTTTATAATAATACTGGTATCATCAGCATAAAGAATAGTTTGTTGGTTTTATGTTAGCTGGGAGGTCGTTTATATATATTAAAAATAGTAATGGACCTGATATTGAGCCTTGGTAAGCACCGAATGTAATTGTTCGCCATTCTGAAATAATTTTATATCCATTGATGTCATTAACTTTCTTTCTACGGTTACAGAAAAAAGAGCGAATAAGTCCATGTTACAGTTTTCATGGACTCTTCTGTGAAAGATTTGAAAGCAATCATCTCATTCATGCCTCCTTAGCAGCCTTGACCGCTCCTTACGACCCAATACTCCACCTTGAGATGGCCCCATATATATATTACATTTTGTTTTTGTTTGCCTATGATTATTTATTGATTTCAATTATTGTCATTCAAGATCCGGTTTATGCGTACTTAGTGTGGCGTAGAGAGACAGAGATTGCTCATTAGTATTTTATTAAATATAACTATTAAAAAGCCAGATTAAAGCTGCGGCGAATAGCTTGTAATTAAGAAATGTTTATGGATGAATATGTGTGCATTTATATTTCCTGGTTTTTTTCTCTAAACTTTAGCACATAACATCTTAGTTAAACCCATCGGTATACCATTCCTTACGCTTTTCATATTTAAGTGTTGATAATGGTTAATACTAAGCTGTGTTCTGGATTTATTTATGCTTAAATCGACTATGTGGGAGAGGGAAATATTTTCATACATGCTGGATATGCTAATTTCCATTTCTACCATTTCTGCCACGAGTTCTCTTTTCCTGATTTCTCTTTGGCGCTTTGTTTCTATGAGTTTCATCGTCAATTGTGGATATCCCGGTTCTGAAACCAAATTGACTAGAAATAAGAAGTATTTCTGTTACGCATGATTGTCTCTGATGTAACATCTTTTTTATCAGTTTTGATAGACGACTCTTCAGAGATATTGGTCTGTTGGTATCAGTACTATATTGGGGTTTATCTGGTTTGATAATAGGAATTATAATGGACTATCACTAAGCTTGGTTATACATTGATGTTTCTCATATTTCATCGAACATTTTTTTCTGTATGGATTAGTTTAAAGAATGTTGATCATTTGATTGTAAACTCCATCTAGTGCTATTACTCCTGGTTTCAGATCGCCTATTGCTGATTAGAGTTCCCGAGTTGTAAAAGGGGTATTGTAATTGTTTAGTAGTTAGTTGCTTGTCCTGTTCTCCGAAGTCAATCTCATCAGGATGATTAATTTGATTCTAAGGTAATTTAACGTTTGAAATGCCAGCAAAATAGCTGGCGAGCATTCTGATATCACTTGTATGTTTGAGATTACCTGGTTGTAAACCTGTAATATTGCATATCCAAGTTTTGTTTTCTAAGAACACTACATATTTTTTGCCAATCTTTTTAATTGAAGTTCGTCTCCGTGAATGGTATCTAAATGTAATAACCAGATCTTCTTTCTGCTTTATTACGGCCTGTATCATAATTAACACCGTCAGTGGCCTTATGGTTGAGTACTGAATTTTTATGATAGAATTTTTAAATCTCTGGATCGAAGTATTAATTTTATTTTGCTCTGCTAGCCCGTTTGCCCTGGTGACCACTGAGCGTTGTTAGGAAAGTGAATACCTATTTAAATGAAGAAGTAGTGATAATTGGCCATTAATTCAGTTCCCCACTTGACCTCCCACAATGTCGCGTGTTGGGTCTTTGCCCTTTGTGGGCGGATGAGCGAAGAAATTTAGCAGATTTCCCGAAAGAAAATAAGCTTTTGAAGGGAAATGACGAAAATGAGGTAAATTCAAGTCTCATTTATATATATATATATATATATATATATATATATATATATATATATATATATATATATATATATATCTGTTAACGCTCTAGCGGTCGCAATTTATGTTTGACTGTTATAAAATTCGATAATTAAACATTTTATGTAAAACTAATGTTCAAGTTCATTAATGGCTGGAGAATTTCGAACGGTCAAAATATGTCTGTTATAGTACGTCGGATCGAAAAATTGTATAGATCCAATCTTCTGGCACGTATACTTTCCGATAAATGCATTTTATATCTACCTTGAACATTAACCGAGATGCTTACGTTCTAGCCTTCTATAAACTCCACTTCTGCTGATGTCATATTAGCAATAAGCTGTTATAGCATAAAATACTTTATTCATAGCATAAATACCAATGTTCTTTTCATTGAACTTTTACTGTGTGAGATATATACATTTATTTGCGGTGTGGGACCAAGATTTTAACTTCTAAAATATATGATTTTTATTTATTCAACAACTCACTCGGTATTTACAACAGGGAAAATGTTGGGTATTGGCTAAAATCGGTTTTAGTTAGTTGTAAATTTGAAATAATTCTGTTACTATGAGTTGGAATGAAAAATGTTATAACCTCTATCTTGTTGAAATTCTATTAATGTTGTTACATACATGTTTTCTCCAACTCGGATGTTAAATGATCGTTTTACGTTTTATTTTGTTTCCGGCTTTCTTAAAACCCCTCTGAAATTCACTTTTAAGAAGTTCAGCCACTGAACATTTCATGTCCAGCTAACACTTTAATTCCTGTTGCCATATGCTTCTTCTATGGGAAAAATAAAGAATAATTGGTGATATGAGATTATCAGTTTGTCAAATTCTACATGGAAATTCTGCTTACTTTACAAGACACCTGCGTGACGAACGTTTTTCATCTTATTGAGTTTCTATTATCGGTCCTCTGCTGGAATGTTTTAAGTAACTTGTTCTTAATTTCTATTGCTTGTTAGCAGATTTCATAAAACCAGGGTAATTAGTTTGATACAGGGAGTCGTTTTGACTTTTAGCAGATTATCGAAAAATGCACATCGATCCTACCTAGGAGATGACGAAAATGAGATCCGGTCAAAATATTTTTTATATATATTTTATATATATTTATATATATATATATATATATGTATATAATATTTGTCTGCTAACATTCTAGCAGACGTAGTTTTAGTTTGGTAGTTACCAAACTGGGTATTTAAATGTTTTATGCAAGAATAAAGATCAAGTTCATTAATACCTGAAATTGGACAAGGGGAGAGGGGGGTTATTGGGGGAATTTCGAAAATTCGAAATATCTACGTTATTATAGGTCGAATCGGAAAAGCATATAAATCAAATCTTATTGCAAATTAAATGTTCTATAAATGTTGTTATATACACTATGCTGTCTTCAATATCTTGATAATTAACCAAGATATTTGCTTTTTTTTAATTTCCGACTTTCAGTAAACGCCCACTCCTACTCATGTCACATTAGCAATAAGCTGTTTATCATGAAGCACATTATTTGAAGCTTAAATACCTAATATTGTCCTCAGTGAACTTTTACTTTTTGAGGTAAATGCACGTTTGAAATCTGCTTAGTTAACGCAGCCCCTGAGTGACGGAATTTTTAAAATCGTTCTGTAGGCTGGTTGAATAATATTTATTTATTTATTCAAGATGCCGCTACAATGGCGATTCATCTTTTAACAGTTTTACAAAATTAAATAAATATTAAAATTTTTACACAGCTAAATTTTACAAGTGTACTAAATAAATAGAATGGACAAAACTAAATATAAATTGTTAGTATATTTACAACAGGAGGGGAAAAAAGTGGAAATAAAAAAATAAAACAACAAAAAAATTATAAAAAGAAAATACATATTAAAAGAAAAACTAAAAGAAATAGTTAAACTGGGAGGAGGAAAAACTTATATTCCACGTACAGCGCTTTATATACATCTTTCATAATCGTAAATAGTAGCTTTTATATGTCATCAAATAACCCAATATTTATGAAATACTTAAAAACATGTTCTATAAATTGGCTATTGTCGGCCAGTAGTTCACATAAATTTGTGGGCCATGGGTACATTTTCACTTTTGTGCAGTCAGTTAGTGTTTTTTACAGTTTTACAGACAGCGTTCTGTTGCAGTAGCGACATATAGGTTCATCTTCCCTGCTCATTAGATATGAATGTGTTGATCTAGTGTGTCCTGTGCGTAGGCGTGTAAGTACAATTTCTTCTCTTCTAGACTTCTTCTTTTACTTGAAGTCCATTTGAGCGTGTTTGATTTGATTTCTCTAAGTTTACTGTCAGTGTCATACCATAAATTATTCCAGTCATTAGTTACGAGTTTTCTTATTTGAGAGAAAGCGCGGTGAGGTATGTCCTAAAAATCAATTTAATTTATTAATAGAATATTAATATCTGTAGGATATAGTATTAGCAGATTTCTCTTAAGGGAAATCAGCTATTGAGGTAGTACTCATGACGCGATTTTCGAAAAAAAATTTCAATTGTCCGTCGATCCTACCCAGGAGATGACGAAAATGAGGTCCGTTCAAAACAATATATATAAATATATATATCTATAAAAATATATAAATATATATATATATATATATATATATATATATATATATTTGCCTGTTAACACTCGCGGTCGCAATTTTTGTTTATTCGTCACCAAACTCGGTATTTAATCGTTTTATGTAAAAAGGAAGATCAAGTTCGTTAACGGCTGAAATCGGAGCAGTGGGAGGGGGGGGGTTTAGAGGGGGGATTTTCGAAAATTCGAAATATCTCCGTTATTATGCATCGGATCGAAATATTGCATAGAACCAATCTTATTGCAAATTAAATTTACTATAAATATAGTTATATACATTTATTTTCTATCTTGAATATTAACCGAGATATTTGCATTTTTATGAAGGCTGTGGTCGGGTATTGTTCGGATTAGTTCGGCTGTTTTCGTAACTTCTCGGCTCAGGTGGAAGCTTCTTCTAACCTTACCTTACCTTCCTTACTTTGTGTGATTTATGCAAATACGGTCTGTTCATCCGCCCCCTCCCCTTCTTTAGTTCTTATACTACTAAAATTTGAGTTATTAAAATATAAATTATTTTTACAATTCAGAAGCCGTTTCAGTTGGGAATTTATTAAAATTAACTGAAAGATTTCTTATTACCGTTTGTATTTACTCATGGTGGGCTTGTATTACCAGTATGCAGATTTCTCTATTGTAAAACTTCACATGGGAAATCTGCTTAGTTTACGCAGCCCCTGCGTGACGGACTTTCCATCAAATTGTATTTGAGTTGACAATGATTACATTGTCAGTTGTCTTGAAACGACATTCCCAATTGTAATGAAAATGCATAAATGATTACTATTTAGTGTGTACGACTAGTATGTGTTTATTGAAGGGCACGTATGTTTGAACATGTTCAATTGGGATGCATATATCCAAGGTGGCTATATTAGCTAATGTGTTTGTGGAGGAACTAGGGGGACGGGGCTGAACGGATGCACTGGGCTCCCTTCAATAAATTTATATTGAATAACGAGACATCCATTGCCACTGGCGGTTAGTTCAGCGGTTAATATCTCCCTTATAGGCACTAGAATAACTTCCTTGATTTCTATTACCCAGCTCAGGTATCGTACGCGTTAGTGTAACATTTGACATCTATAATCAAAAATGAAGTAAGTATTAGCAGATTTCCCTCAAGGGAAATCAGCTATTGAGGTTGTACTCATGACGGAATTTTTGAAACTATTCTTCAAATGTACATCGATCCTACCTAGTAGATGACGAAAATGAGGTCCGATCAAAACTATATATATATATATATATATATATATATATATATATATATATATATATTTGTCTGTTACCGCTCTAGCGGTCGCAATTTTTGTTTCATCGTTACCAAACTCGATATTTAGTCGTTTTATGTAAAAGGAAAGATCAAGTTCGTTACCGGCTGAAATCAGACCAGTGGGAGGGGCGGTTTAGAGTGTAGGATTTTCGAAAATTCAAAATATCTCCGTTACTATACGTCGGATCGAAAAATTATACAGAATCAATCTTATTACAAATTAAATTTACTATAAATATTGTTATATACATTTATTCTCTATCTTGAATATTAACCGATTTATTTGCATTTTTATTAAATCTGGGCGGCTGACTGGGGGACGGGTGACTTTCCCGCCAAAAGCTAGTTCGGCCGTTTCCTTAACTGCTCGACTCTCGTGAAATTTCTCTATTGTAAAACTTCAAGTGGGAAATCTGCTTAGTTTACGCAGCCCCTGCGTGGCGGATTTTTTTCGTATATGTCATACATATTTGAAAAAACTACATTTTCAAATATAATACAATAATAATAAATGAGGTATGTTTCTTAGTAATACACTAATTAATACTACTAAGTGATAGATAGTATCCATTCAAACAGTCCGTCACGCAGGGGCTCCGTAAACTAAGCAGATTTCCCTCGTGATGTTTAATAATAGATAAATCTACATACTGGTAACACAACACCACCGCGAATATTAAGTGTATAAATACAAACGATAATAAGATACCCCCAGACGGGAGCACTTGAAACGTAAACAAACAGGTGTGACAACTTCCCACAGGAAAGAAAAACAATAATGAAATATATTAGAATATAAAATATGAGTTTTATGAAAAATTATTTACTATATCTAGTACTTTAATTTGTAATGGATCAGAATAATTTTTATCTCAATCAATAAAATTTTAGTAGTTTAAAAACTTAAGAAGTGCGGGGGTCACCAGAACATATTTGCATGTATCTCGTATAATAAAGGATTCTTTATAACCATATTTGATATTTAAGGTTCAAATAATGTGGTTTATTACATAACCGAGTATTGTTAGTTTAACACGAGTAGAAGTAGGGGGTTTGCTGAAGGCTGAATACTATAAAACCAAATATCTCGGTTAATATTCATAATACAGAAAATATGTATAGACCAATATTTATAGTACATTTATTTTACAATAAGATTGATTCTGTACTTTGTTTGGATCCGACGTATAGTAACACAGATATGTTGAATTTTCGTCCGATTTCAGCCATTAGCAAACGATCTGTCTTTTTACATAAAACGTTTAAATATCAAGTTTGGTAACGATCAAACAAAAATAGCGACCGCTAGGGCGTTAACAGACACACACACAGATATATATATATATATATATATATATATATATATATATATATATATATATATATATATATATATATATATTTAATTTTGAACGAACCTCATTTTCGTCATCTCCTGTGTAGGATCGATGGTCATTTGAAGACATTTTTCGAAAATCACATCATGAGTACGACCTCAATAGCTGGTTTCCGTCAAGGGAAATCTGCTAAAATCAATGTCTCATTGAGAATCATTTAAAGACTTTCGGCGGGTAGAAATTATTGGTATTTTATGGGAAACTGAAAGAATATAAGCCATACGTATTCCAGTTTTAAATAGTTCCATTTAATAGAATATTTGCCATGCATTTCTTTTGTCTGGAAGTTTTTATGTATCTTACACTTAACACAACCAAGTTTTTGCTGATATTTATTTTTATTTTCCAGGTAGGCCTTTGGAAACAAGTTATTCTGCATTTTGTGACAGGTATTTAATTTCTATTTATTGGTATTGGTCCTTCATTCTTCTCGGATTTGATCTCACCTGTAAATTCAGGACTCCCTGCCAAAAAATAAGGATCTGAAAATGTTTTAATGGTGTTAGTACTATAATTAATAATAGCAAATGTTACCTTCCTGACATGTCTCATTGAAAGTAACTAAGCATGATTCATGGTGTTCCTAAATCTTCTTATGCTATTACGGTGATATCCACCCAAATAGGAAAGTATACATTGGGCAATGTCGCTCTAGCGGTCTTAATTTTTGTTTTATCGTTACCAAACTATATATATGTATACATATACATATACATATATATATATATATATATATATATATATATATATATATAAAATTGTAACCTCTGCCTGTACATTGATTTTTTTCGCGAAATTTCACGATAACTTTTCGTTTCACATGTCATAGACACCATAACTGCATTTTGTTTCTTTCGTGTGTGTTTGTTTGTTTGTTTGTTACCTTTTCACGCATAAACGGCTGAACCGAATTTTATGGAACTTAGTATGTATATTACTACTAACCCAACTTAGACTTTAGGCTATATTAATATTCTCTGAGACGAATAAGAGTGGGGGTTATAAGGGAGGCCTGAAATTAAAAATAGTGATATTTCCTTTCCTATTGGTTTTTCGACAAATATGCACATAACAAAAGTTGTTTATTTTGTTATTTAGAGAAATTTGATCAACACTTCTTTTCAATATGAACTACCAGGTACCTCACCTGAAAAAATTAATTCAAATGTATGTCAATATTTTCTCCTTAATAATTCAAATCTATGCATAATGGACAGGAAACGGGAAATATGACAATATGTAGGACAGTGAAATCTTATATAAAAAAATAATTTGATTATTAACAAATCCCCAGAAACGACGGGTGTTACCCCTAAACACTGGGACGGGTAAATGTCAAAATATTGTGCAAAATAAAGCCTTGCCAAAAATATACCATCACCATTCAGCCTCAAATGAATTCCCGAGCGAAGCCGGGTATTTGAGCTAGTATATATATATATATATATATATATATATATATATATATATATATATATATATATATATATATATATATAAGTTTCATGCTAAACTAAAGTTTGAGTTCGTTATATACTAAAAAATTTCAGAATTCTCCGTTTTTAAACTTTGGATCGAAAAATTGTATAGAACCAGTCTTATTGAACATTTTATTCCCTATAAATTTTATTATTTAATTCTATTCTCTATCTTAAAAATTAACTGAGATATTTGCATTTTTTAGCTTCCAGCCTTTAGTAAGCCCTCACCCCAATAGCAGCCCTTCGTGGCGGACTTTTTTTCAATTTTGTTAATATCTTGTCAAATGATTTAAAACAGGAGATGATGTGCGGTGCGTGCGTGTTGCTTAGTTTACGATACATCTAAACTATTAATATTGTTGCGAAACTTAATAGTCAGTCCTCTGGAAAATGAAAGTTTGCTTTCTCATGTGACATTCATATTACTAGGATTTATCTCCTTATATCAAATACGTTTTTATCTCTCAATGATTTAACATTTTATTAAATTGGATGTAAGATCTTGTGATGTAGATAATGTAAAAAAATAGAAGTTTGGATTTTTAATTATTCAATTTATTTGGTAATCATTATTATCTTGGTGGATTTACAAATACATAGAAGGTACCTCTGCATATATGCCAAGGTATAGCTTTGAGATCTATATCTAAATTAACTTTTTCATATTTTGACGCGTCTACCCTCTGTTGGTCTACCTTTTATGCTTGTTTTGTAAAAGTTACTTTTACTCCATGGAATCCACTATGACCTTAGGGTTACGTTCCAACTTATTTGAACGCTGGAGTGCTTTGATTTGCTGAGACTTTGTCCGGTTCGGAATTGAAGTCACGTATAAACTGACAAATATACTTCTTGTCCTTATTCCAACTGATCCCTTCTGCCGCACGGCCTCCTATAAGGAGTTTGCCCAAAGTCCGAAGGCAACGTGGAAGGGTTTAATTCGATTTTTGTATCAGGCTCCTGGAGAAGTTGCGGAACCAAATTGAAAGGGCAAACATGAAAGCTCCCGAGGGAATGCTTTGTTTGTCCTCTGGGCCCTTACTATTTGTGAAGGGGACGTGGGGGACACACAAGCCAACCTTTGAAGGACCGGCTCCAGCAAGATCTCGCCTCATCTTTTCCCCCTTTATACTCAAAATCCATTGAAGTAATGAAACGATAACAGTTTGGAAATATTTAGAAATCATATATCCTGCCTTGACATAAATTACTTTATCAAAGCTAGTGCCATCGAAATCATTTATCTGTAATTTAAACTGTAAAAGCAATCTTTAATTGAATTTTGTTCCGATTCTATAAAATTGTCCAAGACGTGTTTTTATTAGATTTCTCTTAAAAGAAATCAGCTATTCAGGTGGAGCTACTCTTGAAAAATATCTTCAAATACCCGTCAGTACTTCCTAGGAGGTTACGGAAATAACGTCAATTCAATATATATACACACGCACGCACGCGCACTAACACACACTTGTTTGTGAACTCTATCGGTTTATTCATAATGTGAGATGTTTAGTAACTACTTAGAATTGACATGAGGCTTAAACCCGAAAAAAAATACTCGTTAACTTGGGAGATCCAGAATAATGTAAAGCCGTAAAATTTCATGTTATTATATTTTCAACAAGTTTGTTTTTATAAATTTTTTCGATGGGACTCATAATACCTTTATTCTTTTTTTTATTTCCCCCATTTCTAAACCTCAACTGCTTAAAGTCTCATGCTATCCCTTTACGTACTTGATCTTCAGTTTTAAATAAAATGCTTAATTAGCGAGTAACAATTAATCAAAATTTGTAGGGAATCAAACTCTTTGGTTCTGGCAATATATTATCTTATTTCCGATAACTTGATGTTATTGAAACAAATATGTACTATCATAACAATTAAACTTAAATGGTAATGTCATTTTGACAAAAGACAATATTCGTTTAAACTCGATATGATTGTTTGAAATATTACTTAGGTTGCAGGGAAGGATACGGATCTCTTCCCCTCACATAGTTTTTTTAATTAATGTTAAATTATTTTTAGGGCACCACTATTATTTAATTCCATCAGGTAGATAAATTATTAAAATAATATTTTGAATCAATAATTTAAGGAAAACAATGTTGATAGCCCTCATGTAGGAGAGGAAGTTGACGGGAGGCTAAAACAGTTAATTGAGTTAACTTATTTCCTGTGAAATGCAGGCATTACTTGAAGTGATTTCTACTGAGATTTACTATTACGAATATAATCTTATGTACAAACATATGCTTGAACTATAATGGATTGATTTTTGACAGGAAATATGTTCATTATAGATTATAGATTAATTGTAATAAATGCTATCCATGATTATGGTTTGCATTACTCAAAAAAGTGGTGAGGGACAGATTAGGAACACATTTTCATTTATTCTTTAAAACTGAAAGTCCCCAAAAGTTACCCTTTAGTATTGGCTATTTCGGAAAAACAATACGTTGTGGAGGGAAGTGTTTCTACACATTGAAGTCTTTCTATAAAAATACCATCATTAGTAAGTCAACAATGATTTCTCGAGCAACGCTGGGTACCTTAGCTATATATATTGACCTTATTTCCGTAACCTTCTAGAAAGTACTGACGCACATTTCTAGAAATGTTTCTAAAATCGCATCGCGAGTTCAACACAAGTTATTCATTTCCCTCAAAGAAAATATGTTAAAAATCATTTTGACTAGAATTCCAGAAGATGTATAAATCTCCCCTCATTTCGTTGGAATCTATATATTAAAAGCGAAAACCTTTGAGTTCTCAACTGGAAACTCTGACAACAGATTTACTGACGGGTCACTTACTAGGAATGGGGATAAAATATCATCATTTCCTCTCAGACCACTGCCACAGTAAAATAGTTGGAATAGCTCCACCGACCAATTTAACCCTTTGAGCTACTAGAAGAACCGCAATTTGAACACACACCTTGACAACAAAATTCGTACAAGAGTGTTATTTCAGTAAGAGCTTGAAGCAAATTCTTTAATGTAGTAATTGCCTTTGCATTTACCGGGGAAACGCTAATTAACGTTTGTCTTTAAAACGAAATTGATGAATAAAATATGTACTTTAATATTAAACTTATTGATAAATACTCGCGTCAGGTATTTTCTGAATATTTATTTGATTTTATTTTGTAATAAATAATATTACTTTCCTGTTTTCCACGCAGAGTATCCCTCTATCGTGGGAGTTTATTTATGTTTTGTGTGCTCCATCCTTTGGATACTATACACATTTCAATGAATACATATAATAGTTTGTATACAGTAATTGTAAATATTATAAAAGCAATAAAAAAGAACAAAATAAAATAAAAACAAAAACATATATATGTGATCAGTAGGTGTAGGTCTACATAATAGTGTCCAATTCTTGTATAAATGCATTAAATCCCTTAAACAGTAGTTTCGGTTTGTCCGTCGGCCAAGTTCCGTTTTGTAAGGTAATGTTCTTGATGAGTTTTGTCCTTTTTCTTGGTATAAGATTAGTTCTTATTCTATGAAACATAATTTCAATGTTATGTATGTATACATTTGTTCATCTGATTGTATTGCATGGTGATTCGAAGAATGGTGAATGTAAACGTCGGTTAAATGAGAAGGTTTAAATCTTTATCAACCGAATTCTAATTTTTAAAAAATAGTACTTTTCTAAAGGCCAACAATTGTACTTTCCCGTGGCGCCATTCCATTTCAATATGATAATTTTCTGTTACTTCCTTTTTGTAAAGCAATTAAACGCAATTTTTGAGTTTCAAATAAGTACGATACGCTTGTGGCCGTTCGTTATATATATATATATATATATATATATATATATATATATATATATATATATACAATTGTGTTGATGTTTTCGACCAGGTTATATTTATATATGGTGTTGTTATTCTTTTTGGAGTTTTGGTCAATGTTGGGGAAAAAATATTAGTTTATGCCCATATTTGGAGAATCTTTATTTTCTCTTCTTCAGGGCTGTAAAATTACAGGTACTACTTTTTAATATTGCACACTGTTATTAAACTAGAGTGTAAAAGGGGGTGTTTTTCCTATTAATACTTACCAAGACTAAAGATACTTAAACACCTGTCTTTCTTTGTTGAACTGCAGTATAATAATTATAATATAGTTCAACAAACAAAGACAATATACTATAGATATACAAAACATAAGGCTGTGACCCTGCTGTGTAAACAAAACAAGGGAGGTTACGATAACCCAAGTACTTAGTGCAATACTTATGTGTAATATTTTTTAAGTATCTTTAGTCTTGGTAAGTAATAATAGAGAAAAACACCCCCTTTTACACTCTACTTTAATAACAATGTGCAATATTATAAAGTAGTACCTGTAATTTTACAGCCCTGAAGAAGAGAAAATAAAGATTCTCGAAATATTGGCATAAACTAAGATTTTTTCACCGACATTGACCAAAACTCCAAAAAGAATAACAACACCATATATATATAATTTGTAATAGTAGCTCATGATGCTATATACTAAAGTAATAATTAGCCAAAACTATAAATCCTAATTAAAACCCTTATTTTGCATATTCGCGATCGTATGTTTTCAAAAAACATACTACTCTGATGATTCAAGTTCCAGTCGAGAGCGGTTTTTGTTGCTGGTAAAAAAGGAGCAATGGTGCTCATTACTCATAAGGAATTTTCAAAATTGAATATATATACACACACACTTGTAGTTATGAGGTGGTTATTTTAGTCCTCTTGACTCATAACTTTCCATACCCCTTTTTCTACCTACTAATGTATGTATATAAACATAAATAAATATATATATATATATATATATATATATATATATATATATTATTCTTAATAATATTTTTATTATATCAATTAGAGGAGGAGGATAATTGGATGCCGTTTGGCAGAAGGCCGCCTCTGCTATTTTTTTCTAGAGCAAAATTTCTTTCGTTATTATATTTCTTGATGAATTTTTTAATAACCTGCTGTGAGACCATTGATCCCATGATCTTTTAGTTTTAGCCTGGTTGAGGATGAACAGGGTCTTAGTCAGAGAAGATAATTAATCAGTTCCAATTAGACCCTTCCTTACATTTTTTCATTACTTCGCCTCTCGGCAAAAAATGGAATATCATTAATAATCCTTTGAAACAGTGTTCGTAATGTGCAGATTTTTTTTTCTTCATTCTTTCAGGATACTTTGATTTTTAAGAGAATAATAACAAATATACCCCTTTTTTAAATATTTTGACCCAATATATGACATTTTAGGGGTCAGATCACCTTGCCGTATTGAATTTCAACCAGTATTTTTGATGTGAATAGTGGAGGATTTGATTTCCAACCAGCCAGGAGTAGTTGTTAAACTCAGCTTGTATACATCAGGGGAATTATTAAAACGTTCTTCAATTTTTTCTCGAATCTATGCACCCAGTCCCTGGCGTACCTGAGTTATGTTGTACTATATTCATAAATATCTGTGTGTGTGTCAACTGAATCTTTATACTGCCGATCGTTAATGGCCGGAGTCGGAACAGAATTATTATTTTGGTAAAACAATTTTTTTGGCCATTGTCTTTTAATTATTTGCTACAAAGATGTAGTCTCAGTAAAAATTGTATGGTTTTGAATTTCACTCATTATAATTGACGTGGTTGACGTTTCAAATGACCCATCATCTTTTTTTTTAGCGACTTGAAATTTCTTCGTTAAACTCTGTGCGCTTGACAGTATGACTCTATCGTTGGCAGCATACAAAAATAAAAACATACATTTTCAATCTTAATTTGGTAACTTGGTTGACCATAATCACATAATGATTTTTTTCTATTGTAGCCACATTATATAGAATAGATTAGAAAATTGGGCTATGCTCTTACACAATGCATTATGTTCGCCAAATGTTTAGCAGATTTCTCTTAAGGGATATCAACTAATGAGGCTGTAATCATAATGCGATTTTCGAAAAATGTCCATGGATCCTATCTAGATGACGAAAGTGAGGTCCGGTAAAAATTAGTTATAGTTTATTAATGGCTGAAATGGGGCTCGGGGAGGGAGGGGGATTTAGAGGCGAAGAATTTCGGAAATTCTAAATCCTTAACCCTTCGTCGGGCGCGTGATCTCTCAGATACAAAGTTTCAAGAAAAATATTTGTCACTCTTCCTAGCAGAGAGTGGTGGTGTAGTGCTTCGAGTTATGTGGTATATAGGACTCCCCCTCAAGGTCAGTTGTGTCACTGTGTTCAATGGAGTCGTGTGTTTCACCTGTCATTCAGTTTAATCTCCTAGATACCACGCGCCCGATCTCGTAAGTTTTTTTGAAATCTGTATTTCATAAATATATACATCAATTAAGTTTCTCTTTATTAAATGGAATCTTATAAACCTATTTTTCTATTATTTTGTTCATACATGAGCTTTAAGAAGAACTTATACGAGAAACTATTGTACGACACAGAACTAAGGATGAAACTTGAAGAGTACAGAGACTCCATTGGACCATTCATTGAACTCAAGTACAGAACAGCATAAAAAATAAGTTCCTCCGTTACAATGGACAAAAACAAATGAGGTGAACCATGCAAAACTGTAAAGAAAAGTAGGTTTACTAATTACTCTTGTGAGATTTGCAAAAAGAAAATTTGTTCACAACATAGTTCCATGCTTTGTCCTTATATTAATGCAGCTCTGCAAAAGAGATAATAATTAAACTGCTATTTTTAAAAGGATTGGTACATTAAAATTTAGATGATTTTTAATAAGTCTTATCTAAAAGTGATTTAGATAATTGGTTTATATTGTTCACAAACTGAATAGAATTATATATAATTAAGACATGCGCATTTAAACAATTTCTTTTGATAGTTGTATTTTTTAATTATATTTTAAAAATTATCGTCCACGGTTTTAATAATAATGAACCTATATCCAACTTGATTATTTTATCTAGCAAGATTTTTTTTATTAAATACTTGTCAATTTTGAAAATTATTTACTCCTTTCAAACGAAAACTTCCTCTGCTATGGTTTCTAATCACACACTGAACATTTTAGTGCAAAATATATATTAAAAAACTGTATTTCCGTAAAAACGGTTGAGGATGATCTCTGAGATACACGGGTTAAATTCTTAAAATTGTATAAAACCCATCTTATTACAAATTAAATTACCTATAAATTTTGTTATTTAGATATTTTCCCTATCTTGACTATTTATCAAAATACTTGGATTTTTTAGATTTCTGCCTTCAGTAAACTCCCTCCCACTCCTATTCATGTCATATCGAAAACCTGTTATAACATATACCACAATATACTTAGCGTTAATATCAAATATTGTTTTCAAGACACCGTTATAGATACACGCCAATTCATTGTGTGATATCATCATCAATTAAGATGTTACGTTGTTTTTTCTTCAAATTTTTTTTATTCCATACTAGATATTTAATACTTCAGTCAACACTAAAGCTACAATTTGTTTTTGGCTGAAATCGGACTTGAAATAGGGGGCGGGGGAATTCGAAAATTCAAAATTTATCATTTGTAAAGAATCGGATCGTAAAATGTTATAGAATCCGTCTTGTAAAACTATTGATGGTCTACGATTGTTGTTGCATTTTTTTTTCCTAACTCAAATATTACGAAAGTTATCCGTACTTTCTTGTTTTCAGCCTTCATTAAACCCCTTTTTCTACTCACCGATTTTTTTTTGCATATAAGTAGAGAATAAATGGTGAGATAAGATAACAAGTATGTCATATCGGCACGTGGACCGTCTGCTTAATTTGTGGTGCCATAAGTGAAAATTTTAGTTTTAAATTTAGATTTTTTGAGTTTGAACGTATTATTTTTCGCTAATTTGTTCACGCTAATGAAAAGAAATTGTTCTTACTATTGAAGAAACTTTTCTTGAAGCCCCATGAATCAATATTGACGCTTTAATGTTTTCATTCGCTCATTTCGTTTAACTTTCAGAAACAGAGGAAAAACCGTTATGCTTTTCAAGGAAGGCCCCTCCCTCCTAGAACCAATGGATCATAATCTGTCTTTTACATTATTAATTTCTTGGGAACTGTCAACGTCTTGATTTTTTTTATCGAAAAGAGTATTTTAAGTGTTTTTTTTTATTTCTAAAACCTTTTCCGCCCTTCTTTTTTATTTACCAAAATAAACAATATAAATGTGTCATTTATTCAATTAGTATATTGTTATATGCTAATATTGTTGGTCAAAACTAGAAGTAACGGCACGCTCAGTAGTAACGTAAACATTGGAGTAAATAGTGTAAAATCCTTGATAAAAACTTCACTACTGCACCCTTACTGAATAGATTTTATATTAGGAATCTTTAAGACTATTTATTAGTGTTCTGTTGTAGATAGCGTAGATTTCAAGTTTAATTTCCTTCTTATTTTGATAAAACACTGGTACTATTTCTGTGATATATTGATTTGTTGGGATCACCAAGAAATTGTGACTATATAGTAATATTGCTACATTGGAAACTGCACGTAATTAGACCTCAATAATTTAAAATACAAAGGCTCATTCACAGAAATTTAATATTATAGGTGTTTCATTGAGATTGGTAATTTGGATCACAATATTTAAAGGTGTTAGTGTTGTAGGAGGTTCACTATATCAGCCGTTTTGATTTGACGTGAGGTATTTAATAATGCCAGTATTTGGATTATCAAATTCCAAACTGGAGGATAATTCCACGAATTAAGTTCGCTTTTGCTGCCCCCTTGCCATTATTGTTAATTGGATATACTTCTTTTAAAATTTTCAGCTAATATAAAATCGGTTTTTTGTTTTAAATCTCGCTGCCAAATATGACATTAACATACTGTGCTTAAATGTTTTGAGGTGCTCATGCTGACCATGTGAGTTAAGTCGTTAGTTCATCGCATATGGTAAACCTAGAGTACTTATTTCGATTTTCACCTGGCAACAGGAATTTATTTAGGAAGGAACCCTAGAAAAATCCTTAGACCCATCCTTGCAAGAAGTGGGTATTAATCTATAGATATCACGTCCCATAGTAGCATAAAAGGGACGTTAATAAATAACATTTAAAATATCTTGGGTTCTTTGTAATCCAACGATAAAGAATTCAGAAACCTATTTAATTTGGTAAAACAATTCAGATGTAAATTGTATTTCATGCTAACTAGCCAATTTCCTAGAACTTTAGAGATTTTTATCAATTTTATTATATAAAAAGTCCTTCACGCAGTGGCTGCGTAAACTAAGCTGATTTCCCACGTAAAGTTATGCAATAGAGAAATCTCCATACGAGTGCCGAACAGTTACGGAAACGGCCGAACTAGCTTTCAGCGGAAACGAATAGAAACGACCATAGCTCCCGTTGCCCTTAATAAAAATGCAAATATCTCGGTTAATATTCAAGATAGAGAATAAATGTGTATGACAGTATTTATAGTACATTTAATTTGCAATAAGATTGGTTTTATACAATTTTTCGATCCGACGTATAGAGGACGTAAGGAGATATTTCGAATTTTCGAAACCCACCCCCTCTAAACCCCCTTCCCCTGGTCCGGGTCTGTCTTTTTACATAAAACGTTTAAATATCGAGTTTGGTAACGATCAAACAAAAATTGCTACCGCTAGAGCGTTAAAATAATTTTGAACGGACCTCATTTTCGTCATCTCCTAGGTAGGATCGATGGACATTTGAAGAAATGTTTCGAAAATCGCGTCATGAGCACGACCTGAATAGCTGATGTCCCTTAAGGTTAAAAATTAATTTGAATCCGCACCTAGAACCAGAAGGTGCCCAGTAGAGTTCTAAGCAAAATAATTTTTGACCATTCATATAATATTTATGTGTGGTAATACGAATTGTGAACGGCACCGATACATATATATGTGACATATCACATATATGCCTTATACTTTTATTTATAAATTTCCTGCTCTAGTATTCTAAAAGAAACGTCATTTAGAATGTTTTGCTAAAAATGCTTGCCAAATTTTAAAATTGTGTTTACATTAATTTTACTTCTGTTTTTTACAATGTACGAAAACGACATTCATTAGAAGTAACGTTTATCATATTATATTGTTGAGAAAATTATTATTTTATTATTTATTCATATAATAATCGCATTTCGCAACAGGGGCGATTTAGCGACGAATCAGTTATTTAATATACAGCATAATAATTAATATGTAACATATTTAACATATAACCTATTTAACATATAACCTATAACCTATTTAACATATAACTTATAACATATTTAACATATAACCTATTTAACATATAACCTATAACATATTTAACATATAACCTGCAACATATTTAACACATAACATATTTAATATATAACATATTCAACACATATAACATATTAAACCTATAACATATAATTATTATATTTACGTAAGTATCCTCATTTCTGCAAACATTTTCAGTATTGCCCTACATTATAATTTTTTGAAAATGTTGTTTTGTTTCAAGTATTGTAATACGCGGTCTATGTACGGGCTACAGTCATGTAGTAATTCAGTCAAAGTGTATGGTAGGTCTATGTGAGTCCTTAGATAGCAGTCAGTAAGTATATGTTTTATAGTAAGTCTACAGTTACAGTGTTGGCAGTAGGGTTCGTCTTCTCCAGTAAGTAGGTAAGTGTGAGTTAGTCGTGAATGGCCAATTCTCAACCTCGTTAAAACTACTTCTTCTCTTCTAATTTTGTTGAGAAAATTAAATACATGAAAAAATGTTCATTTCCTGTTCATTCATGTTCGTACTTCCCAAATATGCGGCTATCTCTGTTAATTTTTCAAATTAAATACATGAAAAATTAACAGAGATAGCCGCATATTTGGGAAGTACGAAGGAACATGACCGATGAAGATTAGTGGTGCCGGCAGCATTAATTAGGGCCGCGTATGTCCCAGGCAACGTGTCTAGCCCCTTCTGGCAATTCTGTTTGATGTTTGCCGACAATCTATATATAAGGGACCCTGACAGCACCCGAGTTTAGTTCTTTCTCAGAGGTCTTCCCTACAGTGCGACTTAGTTGCAGTGTGGTAAAGTGCTTTTATGTGAAGAACAGTGTTGTGCCGTGTCTCTGTAAGTAACAGTGCAGTTCCGTTAACTTCGCGAAGTAAAGGGCTGTGCCGTGCCGTGATTTTGTGAACTTCAGTGATCGCGAGTGAATTATTGGACTGTGTAATCTGAAGAACAATGAAGATATCAGTACATACTGTGAGTAGTAATTAAGAACTATTAACCAAGTGTGTAGTGTATTGTAAATAAATTGTGCAGTGATAAAAACTGTGAAGCTTGTGTGTATTTAATTTTGCAATCCAAAAGAACTCTTAATAACAACGTTTATTACTGATTTTGGTAATAAAACGTAACAATATATTCTTAAAAAAAAAGCATCTCAGAAATTTCACAAAAGACAAATTATTTCTTTTTTTTGGGAAGGGGGGTAGCTGAAATAAAATGTATTTATGTGCATTTTAATGAAACCCTTAGGACATGGGTCTTTTTCGTCTGTATTGAAGTACGCTTTTTTTATTTTTCCTTTTAATTCGCTTTGTTAGGGGAACATCAACTCTTGTCCCTTTTCCGACCGCAGTTTATCCAGTGTTTCATTACTGCCAAGAACATACGTATATTCCGATGACATCCAGCTGTCATCTCTGTTTTGAAAATATATCCAGGGGCATTCTGCTATTGTCAAAACCCCCGGCGAATACACTTCTCTCCTCAAATTTCCTCTCTTTGTTTATTACATTTATAACATCTGCCATTTAGGAGATTGTACTTGCCGAATATCGGATTATTTCAGCTTATTTATTTATTTAAGAATTCCCAAGACATTTTGCGCGATAAACATTATATTAGCTTCCATTAAAAATTACTCAGAAAGGTTTAAAAAGGAAGAAAGGGGAAATCAGCTATTGAGGTTGTACTCATGATGGGATTTTCAAAACATTTCCTCGAATGACCGTCGATCCTACCCAGGAGATGACGAAAAGGAGGTCCGGGCCAAATTATATATATATATTTGGCTGTTGATGATATATTTGACTCTAGTGGTCGGAATTTTTGTTTGATTGATACCAAACTCGATATTTAAACGTTTCATGTAAAAATGATCATCAAGTTCGTTAACGGCTAAAATTAGACCAATGGGAGGGGGGAATGTCGAAAATTCGAAATATCTCCAATATTATGCGTCAGATCGAAAATTTGTATAAAGTCAATTTTATCACAGGACTCGGGTGGGCCGTGCGAGTTAGGGCGTTGGTCCTAATCTCGCATGGCAGACCTAGAGTGGCGGGTTCGAATCCCACCCTGGGCAGTGGAAATTTATTTAATGGCGGACACATTAAATAAATGTAGATAACCCGTTCCGATTAGCCTAGTACCATAAAGTGGACGTAAAATAAAAAAAAAAAATTAAAAATGTTGTTATGTACATTATTTCATTATCTTGATTATTAACCGAGATATTTGCATTTTATAGTTTTGAGTCTTCATTAACATCCACTCCTACCATGCACTATTAAAAATAAGCTGTTATATAATTAAGTGCTTTATTTGAAGCATAAATACCAAATATTGTCCTTTTATTTTTGGTATAAATACAAATACGTGGCACACGTGGGAAATCTGCTTAGTTTACGCAACCCCTGCGTGATGGGCTTTTAGCAGATTTCCCTTAAATGAAATCAGCTATTGAGGTCGTACTCATAAAGCGATTTGGGAAATTTTTCCCATTTAACCATCATTTTTTGGTACAAATGATCCTACCTAGTGGATGCCGAAAATGAGGTCCGTTCAAAATTATATATATATATATATATATATATAAAAGACAAGTTATCGTGAAATTTCCCGAAAAAAATCAATGTATAGACAGAGGTTACAATTTGATATACGTATATATATATTTGTCTGTTGTCGCTCTAGCGGTCGCAATTTTGTCTTATTGTTACCAAACTTGATATATAATCGTTTTGTATAAAAAAGAAAGATCAAGTTCGTTAACGGCTGAAATCGGGCTAGGGGGAGGGGGGGGGGTTTAGAGCGGGAGAATTCAGAAAATTCTTAACTGTTATTATGTGTGGATCGAAAAATTGTATAGAACCAATCTTATTGCAAATGTAATCTTCTATAAATTTTGTTATGTGCATTTTTCCACTATCTTGATTATTAACCGAAATATTTGCATTTTTTAGTTTTCGGTATTCAGTAAACCCCCACTCCTACTCATCTCATGTTAACAGTATGTTATTATGTTATGAAGCACTTTATATGAAGCCTAAATGCCAAATATTTTTCTCATCGGAATTTTGAGATAAATGCAAATACGTAACGCACGTGGGAAATCTGCTTAGTTAACGCAGCCCCTGCGTGACTGACTTTTATGTCTTGAGATTGATTGTTGAGGTGAATGAGTTGAGAAATGGGCCGGCTGTTTATGTGATGGTGTAGGTGAAGGGAAGTGGGAGGGGGTGTATTTCCGATTCCCTTTCAACACGCCGCCTCCCCGTAGTGCGAGCTATGAATCCTCTCCCCGGAATACATATAGCTCTAAAGTCATCATTCGCCGGGACCCATTCCGATCCCGAATGGGATTGGGGACAGGGACAGATAGACGCTCCGTCAATATATTAGAGAGATGGGAGTGAAGGGCCAAGAGGGAGGGGGTCCTGCCTTTGGGAAATATCGAGAGATGACCTTCTGTTTCCCATCTCTGCAGACTCTGGGAATGCGATATTCCTATCTTCTGACCGGACTGGCAATTCCAATGAGACAACCTTGTTATTGCTCTAGTCAAATTGGGTTTCTTCCAAGTCCGAGGGACTTGTCCTTTCCTAACTCTAACTGGCACACGTGTGCAAATAACTTCTATTTTCTGTCTTATCCTTTTTCTTATTCTACTCAAACAATACAGACAATTTTGAATTCAGAAAATTGAATACTTTTCAATTAAGACACTGTTTCTGGCATTGTTTATATATTTATCGGAGATGCATTCTACAACGGTATATTCTTTAAAATTCTAAAGATGTGATCGTATGGCTTCTGGGAAGTCAAATGCTTCCCTTGTTCACTTTGTTTACAGCACCCGACTTTAACTGTTCACGAGAAGGAAAATATGCCTTTCAGTAAATTGTCCTTCGTTGGTCTACTGATATTGAACACGAAAGTGGATTGAACGAAACTGACACTAGTTTCTCATCCAAATGTATATGATCATAACCATGAGATGACGGAAATGTGGTCCATTGAGATATATTGTGTGTGTGTGTGTGTGTGTGTGGGTGTGAGAGAGAGAGAGAGAGAGAGAGAGAGGAGGCAGAGAGAGAGAGAGAGAGAGAGAGAGAGAGAGAGAGAGAGAGAGAGAGATTAGGAAGAGAGATTGAGAGAGTGGAGTAGGAAGAGAGATTGAGAGAGAGAGAGAGCGAGGGAGAGAGAGAGAGAGAGAGCGGGGAGAGAGAGAGAGAGCGGGGAGAGAGAGAGAGAGCGGAGAGAGAGAGAGAGAGAGAGAGAGAGAGAGAGAGAGATCATTTTTCATCTTTACCAAACTGGATATTTGAACGATTCAAATTCATCGGTGGTCGAAATCGATCCGGATTATTAATTATCAATTTTTATTTTATCAAAAAAATATAATCAATATTTAACCGCATTACGTAAAACTGAAGATTTAGTCCACTTATGCCCAAAGTGTCATCTAGATCATCTTTAGAAAAGGAGTTATAATACAAAAGTGAATATCGAGGGACTCCTATTGGCCACTCTTTAAGAAGTCCAAAATAATGTCTTTTCCTTCAATATATATATATATATATATATATATATATATATATATATATACTAAACAATACTGCACTGTGAAACAGAACATGTACTTGTTTTATAGAAACGCATAATCATAAAACATTGTACAAGAATATTTTTCAAAAATCCAACATAATAAATGAATATTTCAAGGAAAGCGAATCATTATCTGAAGTAAAACTCTTTAATGATATTCCTTAAAAAGTTACATCTACTAAAAAAAAGTCTAAATAAAAAAGAAATGTAAACAAACAGTTTCTCAACTTCTTTCAGGAAAGAAAAAAAAAATACTGAATATAACGTATTAATTAATTTGATTGAAAACTATTTACTATATCTATTACTGTAATTTATAATGAATCAGAATAATTTTTATCACCAGAACATATTTGCATGTATCTCGTATAATAAATGTCTATAGTATTAGTAACGGAGATATTTCGAATTTTCAAAATTCTCCCCCTCTAAGCAGCCGTTAACGAACTTGATCTTTCTTAGTACTTAAAACGTCTAAATATTGAGTTTGGTAACGATTAATCAATAATTGCGACCGCTAGACCGGTAACAGACAAATATATATATATATATATATATATATATATATATATATATATATATATATATATATACAAACATACACACACACACACACAGTTTTGAACAGACTTCATATTCGTAATCTTCGTAAGTAGAATCGCTGGACATTTGAAGAAAAATTTAGAAAATCGCGTCATGAGTACGACTTCAATAGCCGATTTCCCCTAAGGGAAATCTGCTAATTTACTTTGTTGAAAAATAAATGAACGAACTTCATGTCTGATGGATGTTTTGTCCACAAGATGTATTCCATCAAATATATATAAAATTAAATAGTATTTGTCATAAAAATGAATGAAAAGGTAATTTTTAATTGTCTCTTAAGTCATGGACAAGTTTATCATCATTTATAAAGATCCTACTTTAATAAATTTAATACTAATAGCAAAGCATGTCAATCAATTAAAAATGTATGTTATATTTTTAGAGTGGTATTAAGATAATTAACGAAATTCATTATGTAGAATTATTAAATTGATGGGTTTTATAGAATGTATTCATGGAATTTGAGCTAATTTTGTGACGAATGTATTTTATAAGTACAAATGTTGTTTAATGCAAAGAAATAAATTGACATAATATTAGTAAATATATTATACAAAACAAAAATATCTTACATAACCTGTTAGTCATGTTAATATTTTATGGAAATAAATGCATTTCATTTCAAAGTAAAGTTTATCTTCAATATTATGAGTTTCATCAAAATATATTATTTAACGAAACTTATTAATAATGTAATGTAGCGTAAAGCTTTGCCTACACAGGTTCCTCTGACAAGAATATTATCAGGGGTGATTGTGTTTTAGCAGATTTTCCTCAAGGGAAATCAGCTATTGAGGTCGTACTCAGGACGCGATTTTCGAAAAGTTTCTTCAAATGTACATCGATCCTACTACCTAGTAGATGACGAAAATGAGGTCCGTTCAAAATTATATATATATACTAGCTCAGATAGCCGGCTTCGCCCGGGAATTGATTTGAGGCTGAATGGTGATGGTATTTTTTTGGCAAGGCTTTACTTTGCACAATATTTTGACATTTACCCGTCGCAGTGTTTAGGTTTAATACCCGTTGTTGGCATTTTTTAATAATTAAATTATTTTTTTATGTAAGTCTTCACTGTCCTCCAAATTGTCATATTTCCCGTCTCCCGTGCATTATGCATAGATTTCAATTATTAAGGACAAAATATTAACATAGATTTGAATTAATTTTTCCAGGTGAGTTACCTCATAGTTCAAATTGGAATGAATTGTTGAGCATATCAATATTTCTACTCAAATTACTTGCTCCATACATTGTTTCTGGAGAAATGTATAAAACAAAAGTTAATCTAAATAACGAAGTAAACAACTTTTGTTATGTGCATGTTCGTCGAAAAACAAATAGACAATGAAATATCGCGAATTTTTATTTCAGGCCTCCCTTATAACCCCCAATCCCGTTCTAACCTAAAAATGTTAATATAGCTTTTATCATGGAAGAATTAATGCTAATTGACATACCCAGTTTTTTTTAAGTTCGGTTTAATCGTTAGCGCCCAATGAAACAGTTGACTCCCGCTTTAGTTTATAGTGTATATCTCGTTTATAATTTGTTAAAAGACAAAAATAAATATGACAAACGTTACTCTAAATAACAAAATAAACAACTTTTGTTATGTTCATATTTGCCGAAAAACGAATAGAAAACGAAATACTGCTATTTTTAAATTCAGGCCTCCCTTACAACCCCCACTCCTGCCCGTCCCTAAAAATGTTGGTATGGCTTCTTATAATGAAAGCGTTAGTGCTAATACAAATAGCGAGTTTTATTTATTTCGGTTGGGTCTTTTGTCCCAAATAAAATTGCTCACTTCCGCTATAGGTTTTAGCGTATATCTCGTTTATAATTCGGTATACGAAAAAAGTGTATATAACAACAGTTATTCTAAATAACAAAATAAACAACTTTTGTTATCTTCATATTTGCCGAAAAACCATTAGGAAACGAAATATCGCTATTTTTAATTTCTGGCTTTCCTTATAACCCCCACTCCTGTTCGTCTCAGAGGATATTAATATAGCCTAAAGTCTAAGTTGGGCTAGTAGTAATATACATACCAAGTTTCATAAAATTCGGTTCAGCCGTTTATGCGAGAAAGGTAACAAACAAACAAACAGACACCAAAGAAACAAAATGCAGTTATGGTGTCTATGACATCTGAAACGAAAAGTTATCGTGAAACTTCGCGAAAAAAATCAATGTACAGACAGAGGTTACAATTTTATATATATATATATATATATATATATATATATATATATATATATATATATATATATGTCTGTTACAGCTCTAGCAGTCGCAATTTTTGTTTAGTCGTTACGAAACTTGATTTATAAGTGTTTTATGTAAAAAGAAAGATCAAGTGCGTTAACGCTTGATGTCTGACTGGGGGGGAGGAATTCCAAAAATTCTTAATATCTTCGTTATTATGCGTCGGATCGAAAAATTGTATATATAGAACTAATCTTATTGCAAATAAAATGCTCCATAAATGTTGTTGTGCACATATTTCATTATATTTAATACTAACAGAAGTATTTGAGCTTTTTAATATTCCACTCCTACCCATGATATATCAACAATAAGCTGTTATATCATGAATCATTTGAAGCCTAAGTAACAAATGTTGTTCTCATTGAACTTTTACGTTTTGAGATAAATGAAAATAAGTGACACACGTGGAACATTGCTCAGTTTACGCAGCCCCTGCGTGACGGGCTATTTATTGCTTTTATAGAGCGTCCTTATGAGTTTGATATGCATGCTATGTTTTTCTAGGCACTACAGTCTCTCTCGTATTTTTAATCATTCTAAATTGAGGCTTGCCACTATAGATACAATAATATAATGAAAATGAAATACATGTATGTGTTCATATACATATTGCATTATATACAACCGACTCAGAAAACTTATCCTTCTTTAGAATTCAACCGCACTCTCATTTAATAAAAATTCTGAATAAAAATTATATTCAACGAATGCTCTTCCTTATCTTTTTAAGCCAACTATTTTTGAATTTAAAACATTCATAGTTTCATATTTCGTCTTGAGCAGTCATTGCCTTGTGTCTCGTGGGATTGGCAATTCAAATGAGGCTATCTTATTATTTGCACGATTCAAATAAACATCCGCCAAGGCCAACACTCTCATGTTCGTTCTCTGTCGGAAATTCAACTTTCCTCCATTCTTTCTCGGACTGTGTTAGCAACGGCCCACCGTTAAGCTCCAATGTTAAAAATTGTATTGAATTTTTGAGTGAATATATTATATATTATTCGTAGGTGGCTACAACGCCCTAATGACGAAAATGAATGGAGCTAAATATCTTTCTTTGTCAATCGTTTGGAGGAAAATGTGGAAGCGCATGAGAATTAATTTAATGAACTCCATTATTTGAATAACGTGATGGTTCAGCGTTGTTAGAGGTCGTGCTTTATTCTTATTTACAGGCATTAAAAAAAATTAACATTATTAAAATAGCGATTTTTCACTTCGGAGTGGAATTATAAATTTCCAATTATCATATATTAATTATTTGATTAATTCAGTTAATTTGTCGAATACCATTTTTTGCTGCTCTTTATACCTCTCATTATTAATGTTCTATTCTACATTGCTCGCGTTTATATGAGAAGTATCAAATGATTCCCATCAAAGGTGGCTCAAAAATCAGTTGAATTCTTAAGAATAAATGCTGTTCTAAAATAAAGCAGGCCAACACAGAAAGATGAATAAATCAGTTAGATTTCCCAACTTGGGGTGTTGCTGTAGATATTATTGAGACAGTCTATATTCAAGAATCATGAAAAATATTTAAAATTGCTGTGAAAAGTGGCGTCCTTATAATGAAGGAAGGAAGTGAAACCGTTTGAATGCAAAACGCCTGAATGAATCACACCAGACAAATTTATTTGTCAAATCATAACTAAAAAAAGGCCACATTCACAAATAATTACTGGAAGCGACAGAGCACTTTCCGAGCACACACTCCCATCATTTGCGCCCTTCATAGAGAATTTGAACCAAGGATTCCTTGGGACTCCCTGTTGATTTTGTAAGGTTCCTTCATAATCCAGGACCTCCAATACGTTAATTTATGTATCTACCTGCAGATGAACAAAGAAAAAAAATATATATATATATATATATATATATATATATATATATATGGAGTGTTGTTATTATTTTTGGAGTTTTGGTCAATGACTGTAACCCTAGTCCTAAGTGCAATAGTTATGTGCAGTAGATTTTAAGTATCTTTAGTCTTGCCCTGCAGAAGAGAAAATAAAGATTCTCGAAATATCGGCATAAACTAAGATTTTTTCATCAACATTGGCCAAAACTCCAAAAAGAATAACAACACCATATATAAATATAACCTGGTCGAAAACATCAACACAATTTTATATATATATATACATACACACATTATTCATACATTACAATAAGGCGAAGGGGCAAAAATCTTAACACTTTATTGAATAATCTACTTTAGTTTTCCCCTTGAGGTCGTGCTTATAACACGATTTTCGAAAAATTCCCTCAAATTTCCGATCAACCCAGAGATGATTAAAATGAGGTCCTGCCATTTGTCTGTTAACGCTCTAGAGGTCGCAATTTTTGTTCGATCGTTACCAAACTCGATATTTAAACGTTTTATGCAAAATAAAGATCATGTTCGATGCTGAAACCTGACTACTGGGAGGGGGGAGGGGTTAGAGGGGGAATTTCGAAAATTCATAAGAACTCCTTTATTGTGCGTCGGATCAAAAAATTGTATAGAACCAATCTTATTGCAAATGCAATGCTCTATAAATGTTACTATGTACGTTATTTCACTACCTTGGTTATTAATCGAGATATTGGTATTTTTTAGTTGTCGGCCTTTAGTAAGCCCCCACTCCTACTCTTTTCATATTATCAATAAGCTGATATATTATGAAGCATTTTATTTGAAGATTAAATACTAAATATTGCTCTAATTGAACTTATACGTTTTAAGATAAATTCAAATACGTGACACGCGTTGGAAATCTGCTTAGTTAACGCAGCCCCTGCGTGACGGACTTTATCGTTTGGCAATGGTTCGGACAAATTATATGTACGTCTTGAAAAATGTCGTCCTCAGTAGCTCATTTCACATTTAGAAAAATTTCTTGTAATTAATCTGGAAGCTGTACAATAAAAAAAGTCCGTCACGCAGGGGCTGCGTAAAATAAGAAGATTTCCTACGTGAAGTTATACAATAGAGAAATCTCCATACGAGAGCCGAGCAGTTAGGGAAACGGCCGAACTAGCTTTTGGTGGGACTCGTCCGTTATCCGCCCACATTTAGTAAAAATGCAAATATCTTGGTTAATATTCAAGATAGAGAATAAATGTATATGATAATATTTATTGTAAATTTAATTTGCAATATGATTGAATCTATACAATTTTACGATCCGATGTATAGTAACGGAGATATTTTGAATTTTCGAAAATCCTCACCTCTAAACCCCCCCCCCCTTTCACTGGTCCGATTTCAGCCATTAAGGAACTTGATCTGTCTTTTTACATAAAATGTTTAAATATCGAGTTTGGTAACGATCAAACAAAAATTGCGACCGCTACAGCGTTAACAGACATATATATATATATATATATATATATATATATATATATATATATATATATATATATATATAGATAGATAGATATAGATAGATAGATAATTTTGAACGGACCTTATTTTCGTCATCTCTTGGGTAGGATCGATGAACATTTGAAGAAAGTTTTCGAAAATCGCGTCATGAGTACGACCTCAATTGCTGATTTCCCTAAAGGTAAATCTACTAAAACACATATTTCGCAAATGAATACACATCTAGAATAGATAATAGTCGTCACCTGCCACGGACGACTACTGGATATTTATTTACAAATCTTTCGCGTGCACCGTAAAGCTCTAAAATAATTGGTATTTGGATAAAATTTCCTAAATACACATTTGGAATGTGAAGAGTAAATTCTAGCCGTTGGTTTGTGAGTGTGGGATTTGTCTGCAGACATGGTACAAAGAGTGGCTCTATATTTTGTTTCGATAAAATCAAGGGGCCGTCTAGATAGATACAAGGAGATAGCGTCTGTACAATGCCTACCCAGCTCTGTCCGTCCTAGTATTACTAGCCACCAGCAGGCCCGTCAATAACGCTCTCATGTTTAAATGTATCATATATTTTCAAATTGCGAAATATCCATGCAATACTCAAACAAAAAATATTGTAGCTTCGTTGTACTGCCCCAGACTTGAATCATATAATGAATGACACTGAATGAACTATTGTCAAACATAATATTTTTTTTTGGAAACGAACATTCTTTGACGTCATAAACTAAAAGAATTTAGTTAAGTTATTTTTTTTATTTTAATTAAGTCCTCAATATTTTTTTTAAATTTATTTATTGCTTACAAAAATTTTCCTTATAGCAAGGAGTAGGCCTTATATAATGAGGTCAGTTATTCTGTGTTAGTAGCTTCTTAATACATAATATAAACACACACACACACACACACACACACACATATATATATATATATATATATATATATATATATATATATATATATATATATATATATAAAATTGTAACCTCTGTCTGTACATTGGTTTTTTTCACGAAATTTCACGATAAGTTTTCGTTTCACATGTCATAAACAACATAACTGCATTTTGTATCTTTCGTGTCTGTTTATTTGTTTGTTTGTTTGTTACCTTTTCACGCATAAACAGCTGAACCGAATTTTATGAAACTTGGCATGTATATTACTACTAGCCCAACTTAGACTTTAGGCTATATTAATATTCTCTGAGGCGAACAGGAGTGGGGGTTATAAGGGAGGCCTGAAATTAAAAATACCTATATTTCGTTTCCTATTGGTTTTTGGCAGATGTGCACATAACAAAAGTTATTTATTTTGTTATTTAGAGTAACTTTTCTTATATACACTTTCGTCGTATACCGAAGTGTAAATGAGTTATACGCTAAAAATTATAGCGGGAGCCAACAATTTTATTTGACACAAAAGAATAAACCGAACTAAATAAAACTCGGTATGTGAATTAGCACTAACGCCTTCCTTATAATAAGCCATACTAACATTTCTAGGGACGGGCAGGAGTGGGGGTTATAAGGTAGGCCTGAAATTAAAAATAGTGATATTTCGTTTCCTATTGGGGTTTCGGCAAATATGCACATAACAAAAATTGTTTATTTTGTTATTTAGAGAAATCTGCTCAACAATTATTTTCAATATGAACTACCAGGTACCTCACCTGGAAAAATTAATTCAAATGCATGTAAATATTTTGAAGTCTTACATAAGAAACTAATTTTATTATTAACAAATCCACAGAAAAGACGAGTATTAACCCTAAACACTCGAACGGGTAAATGTCAAAATATTGTGCAAAGTAAAGCCTTGCCAAAAAAATACCATCACCACTCAGCCTCAAATGAATTCCCTAGCGAAGCCGGGTATCTGAGCTAGTATATATATATATATATATATATATATATATATATATATATATATATATATCAAATATGTTACTATAAAACTCCGGAGTGGTCTGGTGGATTTATCAGAAGCGTTGGTAAATGTCCGATTTATCTTTCAAATCGGACTTTAGCCAGTAAATCTTAGGATTTTCCAAGAGGCTCCGTAAAAGCTAGAATTGTCTTAATCAGGATGCGTCTTTCCGACTTTTACCAACAGATTTTGGTAAATCCTAACATTTCCCACCGTCTGCCGGTAAAAGTTGGAATAAAGGTTATTTGAAATGAAAATTTTAGAATAAGTTTTATTATTATTTGTTACAGCATGGGAGAGAATTGTGGCACTTTGAATTGCACTTCATATTAGCTAACTTGCACAAACATTCCTTATTTGAACATTTTTTTAAGCAGTTGCATTTTTTGAAACCCAGGCCATCAACCAATGACTGTTGACGAACTGCGGTGCAAGGGCTTAACTCGTCGTCGGGCACTTCATTAGGAGACAAGAAATTCTCGGTGCAAATTGTAAACCGATTCGCGAATATTATGTATTATTTTTGTGAAGAAGTTCCGAGTTGGTAGAAACCATCTTCTTTTTTGACGATCACTACAATCATGCATTTTGAGGTCGATTTTTTCGACATGAGGAATTTTGATCCTCACGTTCTGGCGAACTTCGGGATCTGGGAATTTTCCTTTCGTCGTTTTTTCTAATTTCTTGGTGTGTGATTCAAGACCTTCCCTTGCTGCTTGGCGGATTTTTTTGACAGAGCACATCTTCTGTTCGGTGGCAGATAACTTATTATTGGCACTGTCTTGATAAAGTTTGCCTCCATCAGGATGTTTTACTTCCAACGTTTTAGTCATTTCTTCCTCAAGAGCCAACGTTTGAACCTCATCTTCTTGGGAAGCAAATGGAAAAGATACAGTAGTATCATCAAGAATTTGCTCAAGCTGTTCCTCAGAAGCGAGATTGGTTATCATATCACGAGGGAGTTTCGAGGTAGCCAAACCCATTTTCATGGGGACTCCAAACATGGCCAATCCTCTTCACTGCACATTTATCAATGGGCCTTGGGAATTCCGCACATTTACCAAACAGCAATGGTAAAACTACGAAATATCACATTTATTTAATGTTTTTCGGGCACTTACCAAGCCAGACGGTAAATCCGGGGATTGACCAACTGGCAAGCGCAATCCTAGGATTTACCGGTAAGTCCTGACATTTACCACACTTCGGGGTTTTACAGTAACATATATATATATATATATATATATATATATATATATATATATATATATACAAACTACAGTTAAGTATAACTTACTAGAATTTACATTAACACATCTAGAAAAATCTAAACTAATAAGTGTCATACATTTTGTTGTTCATACCTAATATTAAAACATTATATTTTCAACTTAATAGCTTTATTAAACTTGTCATCATTATCGTGGTTCCGGTCCTTACTAATTACATTGGGATAACAGTACTGTTATGTCTAGAGATGATGTTAACTCACATAAGATTCGCGGATTTTCAGGCTATGTCTTAAATATTTAAAAATGTTAATATATAATTCTCTAGCTGCACTATGTAGAATATTATGAAGTTGTGAATTATCAGCTGGCTGTTTGATGAATGGTTAATACTGTTCTCTGAAAGGGGAGTAAATAAAATTATATGATAAATGTCCTCATTCATAATTAAATTACAGAATGGGAAAATTTCTTTTGGGTTAATATTATAGTATACATTTTTCGTTGAAAACTTTATACAATAGTTCCTTGACTTTCTTAACTATGCAATGGTTTTTAGCATTATTAAATGATAACATACATGTAAATATGTTCTGGTGCCCCCCCCCTCGTCCTAAGTTTTGGAATACTCGGTTTTGTAATAAACCACATTATTCGAGCCTTAAATACCAAATATTGTTTTCAAGAGACCTTTATTATACGACATACAAGCAAATATGTTCTGGTGACCCCCCCCCCCCATCTTACGTTTTTGGACTACTTAAATTTGATTTTTTTACTTAAATACTTAAATTTTACTTAGAAATATAAATACATGGTGCGAAGAGATTTATAGCGTGGCATACAAGCACTTAAGAAATCTGCTTTAGATTTCGTTAGTTTCCAAGAAGTGCCTGGAGACGGAAAACTTTGTTCGCCCGAGTTGCCAAGGAAAGGGCAAGAACAAGAGCCGACGTATTTCCATGGAATAAAGCTGGAAAATAAAAGGCCAGCTTTATTCTTCCGTAGCTCTCCAATAATAGGCTCTGCCCTTTGACCTGGCTTTCTATAAAGGCATTATTTCATCTCAGCAAAATTATCAAGCCAGACTGTTTGCACAATCAGAAGATGAATAGAAAGGCGAAGGGACTGCAAAGGCGTTACGGGCTTGTGGGTCTATTTACTCATTTCCCATTATGTTAGCAGATTTCCCTTAAGAGAAATCAGCTATTGACGTTGTACTCATGATGCGATTGTCGAAAAATTTCGTAAAATTTACACCGATCCTACTTAGGAGATAACGAAAAAGAGGTCCGTTCAAAATTGAAAGTATATGTACGACTGTTAAACTCTAGCGGTCGTTACCAAACTGGATATTCAAAATTTCCCTTAAGAGAAATCAGCCATTGAGGTTGTATTCATGACGCGAGCTTTCAAAAATTTCCTCAAATCTCAATCGATCCTACCCAGATGACGAAAATGAGGTCCGTTCAAAATTTTATATATATATATATATATATATATATATATATATATATATATATATATATATATATTTGTCTATTAGCGCTCTAAATTTCGCAATTTTCGCGTATGATGAAATGGAGCCAGTGGGAGGGGGTGGGGGTTAGATGTGGGAATTTTGAAAATTCGAAATATCCCCGCGTTACGAGAAGTTGGATCGAAAAATTGTATAGAACCAATCTTATTGCAAATTAAATGATCTATAAATATTATTCTATACATATTTTCTGTATCATGAATATTAACCGAGATATTTTATAGTTTTCAGCCTTTAGCAAACCCCCACTTATACTCATGTGAAATTAACAATACTCGGTTATGTAATAAACCACATTATTCGAGCCTTAAATACCAAATATTGTTTTCAAGAGACCTTTATTATACGGCATACAAGCAAATATGTTCTGGCGACCCCCCCCCGTCTTACGTTTTGGGACTACTTAAATTTGATTGATTGAGATAAAAAAATGTTGATTCATTATAAATTACAGTACTAGATATAGTAAATATTTTTTATTCAAATTAATTTATTAATTACAATTTGGAATGGCAGACCAATAGTTAGAAATTCCTGAGGTGAATCGGGAGTCGTCAAAATGGCCTTTTGTAACGGACTATAATTTTAAATGTGGAGTTTTTCAAGGTCAATAGAAAGTAATTTACTTTGGTATGCTTCACCTATTGAGCTAATGTGTAATTTAATTAAGTTTTTGTCTTGAGCAATTTTATAGTATACATTTTTCGTTGAAAACTTTATACAATAGTTCCTTGACGTTCTTACCTGTGCAATGGTTTTTACCATTATTAAATGATAACATACATGCAAATATGTTCTGGTGCCCCCCCTCGTCTTACGTTTTTGGACTACTTAAATTTGATTGATTGAGATAACGAATTTTGAAAACTATAATTTGATATTTGGAGTTTTTCAAGATCTATAGAAAGTAATTTACTTTGGTATGCTTCTACTATTGAGCTAATGTGTAATTTAATTAAGTTTTTGTCTTGAGCAATTTAGATGTCAATGAAATTTAAAGAGTTTAGTATATTTTTAATTTGAGATACCCAATTAAACTTGATAATATTTGTGGGACTATGATCTAATTATAGGAGCCTATTATAGATGGTCCTAGGAAATCTTTCTCTTCCCATTGATAATATATTACACTACCACTGGAGGGTTGACTTAAGTTTTTGGACTACTTAAATTTGATTGATTAAGATAAAAAAAATGCTGATTCATTATAAATTACAGTACTAGATATAGTAAATATTTTTTAGGGAAATTAATAAGCTATATTCTCATATATTACAGTAATTGATTTACTTTTCGGTGAGAGTTGGGTTGGCAGGCCTGTTTGTTTACATTTCAGACGCTTTCTGCCAGGAGGTGAAGATTTCTTATTACCGTTTGCATTTATTCACTAAATATTCAAGGTGGTGTTGTGTTACCAGTGTATAGATATATCTATTATTAAACTTCACGAGGGAAACCTGCTTAGTTTACGCAGTCCCTGCCTGACGGACTTTTTAGCGGATTTCGTTGTAATTACCTGACTACCCTATGGGCTTTTTCGATAAGTGTGATAACGGAGATATTTGGAATTTTCGAAATCCCTCTCCCCCCCCCTAGTCGAATTTCAGCCACTAACGAACTTGATCTTTAGTTTTACATAAAACGTTTGAATATCCAGTTTGGTAACGATCAAACAAAAATAACGACGCTAGAGTTTAACAGACGTACTTAAACTTTCAATTTTGAACGGACCTCATTTTCGTCATCTCCTAAGTAGGATCGGTGTACATTGTTCGGCATTTTTCGAAAATCGCGTCACGAGTACGACCTCAATAGCCGATTTCCCTTAAGGGATATCTGCTAATTAGAAAGATTGGTGAACTTCAGAGATTATAAATTTGAAATTTGAACCAAAAACGTTCTTCAAATAGACTTGCATTATACGACCATTGAATTCTTTAATTGTTTTAAAAGTAGTTTCATGGGAATTTTAATAATTACTCTGATCTTTCTACTAAGAGTAATGCAATTTTATAACATTTGATTGGAATGCTAAAATTTTATTCTAAGAGTTGTGTTCAAGTTTAGGTCACGTGTACTAATACGAAGGGTAGGGGCAGGCCTGCTCGTGGCCTCGACTGAGTCTTGAAGGTCAGTGACACTCAGCATCAGGAAAAAATTACCCAACAATTAACCATTATTAAGAAGCTAATAGAGCAATCTACACTGGGACGCAGCTACACCAAAAGCCCAGCTTATCTTTTGTCCCAGCACTATCTATCTTCCATTAATTTTTTTTTGTGTATAATATACTCTTCTAATAGATATCTAGTAATTAGTTAGATAAGGGATTTTTTTTCTATCTACATCCAGTTCATTTTTTATGTATTATCCCGGGGGTACGGAATTCATAAAAATGATGCCACGTGAACGTAATGTGGGGCTTGCGTGACAAAGATTCTTAGTTGGGTTACTACACGAAGCCTAAGTAATATGGAATTTAACTGTCATCAGTTTGGTGGCAGTAAATGGACAATTTGTGTTTTTTATAAGAAAACAAATAATAAACTATTTCCAATAAAAAAAAACCTTTATTAATTCAATAAATTATTTATATATCCACCATATCCACTTCAGAAAATACGTTTTTTAAATTTATATTTTGTAGTAAAGTTGAAATATTTTCAAATCTTAATAAATATAAGATATATGTCAGTAACGATCAATTTAAAATGTTTCTGAGGTTCTGAATATATTGAATGTTTTCAACATGGAGAATTTTGAGTGTGTATTGCAGTTTGTAAATATGTTCATCAGTTGTTTTTTTAAGATATTACTAAACATTCCACTTTGTTGGTTGTTCTCATTGTGATTTAATTCAAAACGCGCACCCATCCCCCCTACTACACCGGAAGTAGGGATAAAGACCGAAAGAAAAATCAGCCAGAAGAAGACGGGCAAGCGAACACAACTAAACTAAAAAGAGTCCGTCACGCAGGGGCTGCGTTAGATATGCAGATTTCCCACGTCTGTCACGTATTTGCATTTATCTCGAAAAGTAAATGTTCAATGAGAAATATATATCGTATTTAGGCTTCAAATAAAGTGCTTCATAATATAACTGTTTATTGTTTATATGACGAGTCGAAGTGGGGATTTACTGAAAGCGGAAAACTAATAAATGCACATATCTCGGTTAATAATAAAGATAATGAAAGTATACATAACAATATTTATAGAACGTTCCATTTGCAATAAGTTTGGTTCTATACAATGTTTCGATCCGACGCATAATAACGGAAATATTAAGAATTTTCGAAATTCTCCCCCCCCCCCCCAAACCTCTCCCCCGCCCCCTTGTCCGATTTCAGGCGTTAACGAACTTGGTCTTTTTTTTTTGTATAAAACGATTATATATCAAGTTTCGTAACGATAAGACACAAATTGCGACCGCTAGAGCGGTAACAGAGTATATACAGTTTTGAACGGACCTAAATTTCGTCATCTCCTGGGGTAGGATCGATGGACATTTGAAGAAAAATTTCGAAAATCGCGTCATGAATACGACCTCAATAGCTGATTTCCCTCAAGGGAAATCTGCTAAAACGTTCAAGCACGCAAAATAAAAACTAGTACCAAGCATATACGGGAAAGTCACATGCATACCGGTATGTGATATAGGATTGGGTAAAGATAGCATTATTCTGTAATTTATTTATTAATATTTTAAGGTGGTCTTTTAGATAAAATTGCTGGTTGTCTGAGGAAACCTGCTGTTGATGATGATCAATGATATTATGTTTTATTTTATGATCACGCATATTATGTTTTATGAAATTTGTAGGTGCCAAGGTATCGCTATTTGTAGTCGAATTATATCTTCCGCGCACTCAGAACTAGGATCTATAATCCTTCAAGACCTTTCCCTCTGCTAGAAACCTGTGCCACTCATCACGGTCGAGTCCTACGGGATTTAAATATTAAGTCCCAGCAGTCCTATTTCACACTGTTCAACAAATGCTCCATCGACTTTCCCAATTTCCGTGTCTTTCAGAGGACATCTCCTTGGGAGTAGCCTACATGGACCAATCCACCGATTTCTGAGACTGATGAGATACATGAGTTCAACCTGGAATAAAGACATAGTGAATGCTCAGAAATGAAATCGGGGAATGTCACTTGTCTGTAATGTACGAAAGGGCTCCTGCTCCTCATATAATTTGTTCCGAGTGAAGAGTGGAGGAGATGTTATTATCTAAGAGATTTATCACGTGAAAAAACATCACAGATTGAAAGGAAACGATTATTATCTCCATAAATTAAAAAAAATATTCTGTTACTCACGAGCTTTGTAACTAAGCAGATTGGCTACGCTACGAATCTCTCTCTCTCTCTCTCTCTCTCTCTCTCTCTCTCTCTCTCTCTCTCTCTCTCTCTCTCTCTCTCTCTCTCTCTCTCTCTCTCTATCTCTCTCTCTCTCCCCTCTCCTCTCTCTCTCTCTCTCTCTCTCTCTCTCTCTCTCTCTCTCTCTCTCTCTCTCTCTCTCTCTCTCTCTCTCTCTCTCTCTCTCTCTCTCTCTCTCTCTCTCTCTCTCTCTCTCTCTCTCTCTCTCTCTCTCTCTCTCTCTCTCTCTCTCTCTCTCTCTCTCGCTCTCTCTCTCTCTCTCTCTCTCTCTCTCTCTCTCTCTCTCTCTCTCTCTCTCACACACACACACACACACACACACACACACACACACACACACACACACACACACGAAACACTCCGCTCACAAACATATATATGGCATTGATCGGACTTCATTATCTCCTAGTTATGATCAACGGACATTTGAAGAAATCTTTTGAAAACATGTGTCACATCATGCATCGGCACGGCGAGACACAAATCTTCCTTTCAGTCTTTCTTGGCTGTTAGTTTTTGAAAACGTCAACTTTGTAATACAGTTTCAATTAGTAGCATAAACTTTTGTGAATTTTGTTTCTATTTTTCAACAAAAACTACAACTTATTATGAGCATTACCTCCTAGTAAGGATCAATGGACATTTAAAGAAATCTTTTGAAAATCGCGTCACCTTTTTAGGTTATTTTCCTTCTAATTCTGCTAAAACGTCAGTAATCGAGACAATTAAATAGCAGTACTCTAAGCTTACGTAATCCTGTTAGTGGCTATTTCCGGTGCTGCTGGAGACGGGTGAGCCAATATTTGTAGAGTACAACAGTGGATTTTCCACAGGGCGGTCTACCACAGATTGCCCCTCCTCTATTCGACAATTGAGAGCCTGCTATTAATAACCCACCTACTCTTTATTTACTTACGTCAGACATAAATCACTGTGGACAGAGTAAAGTTGCTGGAGGTATCATGTCTCTGGGAACATCAGTTGACAAGAAGACTGGAAGAGATTATTTGTAAGGTTTAAACCCGAGCTCTCATGCTATCTTAATAATGTTTTATCTATTTAATTTTTCTCTGGAAGTAACAATTCAAAATATAAGGACGAACTCAGCTCCTTCCAATTTTACAACGCCGATCACATAGCACATGGCTTATCAGTAGTAGAAGTATTGTATCTTGGCTGAGTACATAAGCTAGTATGGAAAACAAGTTTGTGAGAGCCTTGAAACGGCCCAGGGAGATCGGTGGTCTTGTAAAATGTGGGAGTTCACATTCCCAGTTGCTGCAATTTCAAGGACCTGCTCGGGATGTACGGAGAGCTATGCAGACGAAGCAGGTATAAAAACTAGAATAGTCACAAAAACTACATACAAACATTTTCCCTGTTTTCAAAGTTTGTCAAGAAATAACGTGTTAATTCAGCCTTTATACGTGATACTTTTGTTAAGCCAATCGGGGCTGTGACGACAGTGTCCACAGCACATTCATGAAAGTCAAATTTGCCTAATGGTCACCAAACCTAATGGCTATGCTTGATCGTGATAGTGGAATCTCGCTGTAAAAAGTCCGTCACGCAGGGGCTGCGTAAACTAAGCAGATTTCCCTCGTGAAGTTTAGTAATAGATAAATATACATACTGCTACCACAACAACACCGTGAATAAATACAAACGGAAATAAGAAATGTTACATCCAATTACAATAACCTGCCGACAGGAAGCATTAGGTTAGAAATGTAAACAAACGGGTCGGCCCGGCTCACACCGGAAAGAAAAACAATTACTGAAATATATCAGAATATAACATATTAATTTTATTGAGAACTATTTACTATATCTAGTACTGTAATTAATAATGAGTCAGAATAATTGTTATCTCAATCAATAAAATTTTAGTAGTCCAATACTTTAAGATGGGGGGGGGGGTCACCAGGGAATATTTGCATATATATAATAAAGGTCTCTTGAATACAATTTTTGGTATTTCAACTTCCAATAATGTGATGTGATTTATTATGTAGCAGAGTATTGTTTACGTAACATGAGTAGAAGTGGCGGTTTGCTGAAAACTGAAAAATGCAAATATCTCGGTTAATATTCAAGATAGAGAATAAACGTATATAACAATATTTATAGTAAATTTAATTTGCAATATGATTGTTTATATACAAATTTTCGATCCGATGCATAATAACGGAGATATTTCGAATTTTCGAAAATCCCCCCTCTAAACCCCCCTTCGTCTGGTCCGATTTCAGCCGTTTACGAACTTGATCTGTCTTTTTACATAAAACGGTTAAATATAGAGTTTCGTAACGATTAAACAAAAATTGCGACCACTAGAGCGGTAACAGACAAATATATATATATACATATATACAGTTTTGAACGGACCTCATTTTCGTATCTACTAGGTAGGATCGATGGACATTTGAAGAAAAAATTCGAAAATTCCGTCGTAAGTACAACCTCAATAGCTGATTTCCCTTAAGGGAAATCTGCTAAAACCTGAAAGCCACCCTGGGAAAACAGAGCCTCGAGAAAGATGTCTGGAGCAGGGATAGAACTACAAAGGCGGAAGACCAGGATCAAAAAATTATTAAGATTTTGTTCTTCACTTGTAATCATCGGATTTTTTATTTGCAACTACAGAATATTAGGCGAGATGATATCAATAGTGTTATGCCCGTCCCTGGGAAATCTATTATGTTTACGGAGCTCCTGCCAGACGGATGTTTTATTATTATTATTTATTTGAGATACCGCTACAATGGCCATTCATCCTTTAACATGTTTGAATATAATTTTACAAAATTAAATAGATATTAACATTTTTACAAAGCTAAATGTTACAAATGTACAAAATATATAGGACCATGCCACTACAATGGCGATTCATATTTTAACATGTTAGAATATAATATTACAAAATTAAATAAATATTAAAATCTTTATACAGCTAACTTTTACAAATGTACAAAATAAATAGAATGGACAAAACTAAATATAAATTGTTAGTATATTTACAACATGAGGAAACAAATACAAAATAAAAATAAAACAACAAAGAAAAAAAAAGATAAATAAAAAGAACTATAAATAGTTAAACTGAAAGGAGGCAAAACTTATATTCCACGGTGCGTGCTATATATAACTTTCATAATTGTAGATAATAGGTTTTATATTTCATCAAATAATCGAATAATCAAATAATTACGGATGTTTTAGACAACTGCCATGTACATTCATTCAATGGGGTCTAATCATCCCAAAAAAGTCCCTTAAAACCTCAGATAATGTGAAATTTGGCATTCAAATAAGCAAGTTTGGTGCTCCTTCTACATATTAAACTTAGCCATAATTGGAAATTATTATGGACAAATATCTGATTACCTACATTAAATCGATAACCTCCGCATGGTACCAAAATAATAAGAATTTGAATTTTTGAGGCTTATATTTTGTGTTGCATTTATAAATATGATCATTTGGATTTAATCGATTTAAGGAAATGCGTTACATACTTGTAACTTTCATCTTCAAATATCTTATTTATTGATTTTATCTCCTCAGCGTAGAATATTTTTCAAATTGTTTCCCCTCTGTAGTTTAATAGCTGGAAATAGCTAGAGATTACTTAATAATAAATAATATTCTTGAAGAAAATTGTCGGGGCTCTTGTAAGGCTTCATAATTGAAATCTTTCCAACCCATTGAAAGTTCGATAATTGATACCCATTTAGACTTCTAAGAACCCAAACAGTTTCTTGCTCATTTATGTTTTCTAGGTATTATTCAGTTGTCACTCACAACTATGGACGCTATTATAAATACTACCAGCTCAATTATAATAAAGAGTAATTTTCCAAGAGCCAAGTAATTTTCCAAGAGATGGGGTTCTCTCAAGATAGAGGGTCCGTTATAGAAATAAATGGATAAGTTTCTTTCGGAATTTAGAAATATTGGGAGCGATAGAAAGAATAGGTATTTTTTATAAAAACCAGTGGCTTCTATACACAGTAAAAAAAAATGATATGGCAGGGTGGTTTGCCCTTAAGGGAAATCAGTTAATGAAGTCTTACTCATGACGCGATTTTCGAAACATTTCTTCAAATGTCAGTCGATCCTACCCAGGAGATGACGAAAATGAGGTCCGTTCAAAAAAATATATATATTTTTCTGTTAGTGCTCTAGAGATCACAAGTTTTGTTTAATCGTTGCCAAACTCGGTATTTAATCGTTTTATGTAGAAAGAAAGTTCAAATTCGTTAATGGCTGAAATCACCCGTGGGAGGGTGGTTTAGAGGGAGGGGATTTCGAAATATCTCCGTTGCTATTCGTCGGATTGAAACAATGTATAGAATCAATCTTATTGCAAATGTAATGCTCAATAAATGTTTTTATGTACGTTTTTCCTATATCATGATTATTAACCGAAATATTTGCATTTTATTAGTTTCCGGTCTACAGTAAATCCCCTCTCCTACTCATGTCATATTGACAGTAAGGTGTTATATTATGAAGCACAATATTTGAAGCCTAAATTCTAATTATTGTTCTCAGTGAACTTTTAAGTTTTGGTGTAATTGCAAGTCCCTGCTACGGACTTTTTTTAATGAAATATCTTTGTATGGCACTTAATAAAGTAGAAACCCCATAGAATATGCGAATAAATGGAGTGAGTAACATTGCATTTTTAAATAAGTAACTTGCGGTTTCGACGTACCCACCTCAGGAGTCTATAGGACTCTGTGAGATAAGGGGACTCTTCTTTGTCCTTGGTCCTTGGGGCAATAGAAACATATTAACGTGATATTTTGCTGGTTAGAAGAAACAATTAAAAGTCCGTCAAGCAGGGGCTGCGTTAACTAAGCAGATTTCCCACTTGCTTCATGTATTTGCATTTATCTCAATACGTAAAAGTTCAATTAGAATAATATGTGTTATTTAGGCTTCAATTAAAGTGCTTCATAATATAACAGCTAATTGTTGATATGGCATGAGTAGGCGTGGGGGTTTACTGAAGGCTGAAAAATAAAAAACGCATATATCTCGGTTAATGAAAAAATGCACATAACAAAGTTTATAGAACATTACATTTGCAATAGAATTTGTTCTACACAAATTTTGATCCGACGCATAATAACAGAGATATTAAGAATTTTCGAAATTCCTCCCCTCTAAACCTCCCTCCCCAGTCCGATTTAACGATCTAGATCTTTCTTTTTACATAAAACACTTATGTATCGAGTTTTGTAACGATTAAACAAAAATTGCGACCTCTAGAGCGGCAAGAAACACACACACACACAGATCGGGGGCTCAGGTTGACCGTGTGAGTTAAGGCATTGGTGTTCATCTCGCGTGGTAGACCTGGAGGGGTGGGTTCGAATCCCGCCCTGGGCAGTAGAAATTTATTTAGTGACGGACTCATTAAATTAACTCATTGGGCCCACCCAGGCTAGAAAAGGGGGTAACCTGTAGATAACCCGTCCCGATTACCCATAGTAGCATAAAGTGGACGCAAATAATAATAAACATACAAACGTGTGTGTATACACACACACACACACACACACACACACACACACACACACACATATATATATATATATATATATATATATATACACACATATATATGTTATTGTAAAACCCCGAAGTGTGGTAAATGTCAGGACTTACAGGTAAGTCCTAGGATTTACCAAGAGCATCGGTTAAAGTCCGAAACCTAGATGAAATTCGAGCTTTTACCGCATGGCAGTTAGTCAATCCCCGGATTTACCGTCTGGCTTAGTAAATGCCCGAAAAACATTAATTAAATGTGAGATTTCGTACTTTTACCAATGCTGTTTGGTAAATGTGCGGATTTCCCAAGGCTCATTGGTAAATGTCCAGTGAAAAGAAAATTGAATACATTATATTCGCGTAATCAGTTTACAATTTGCACCGAGAATTTCATGTCTCCTGATGAAGTGCCCGACGAAGAGATAAGCCTTCGCACCCCAGTTCGTCAACAGTCATTGGTTGGTGGCCAGGGTTTCAAAAAAAGTCCGTCACGCAGGGGCTGCGTAAACTAAGCAGATTTCCCACGTGAAGTTTTACAATAGAGAAATCTGCCTAATAACAACTGTAGTAGTAAGAAACCTCTAAACCTAAAACATTATTTTGGGCGTAATAACCCAGTAGTTTCTAGCCCCAAAAAACAGTTAACCTAACCTTTAAACCTATTCACGAGGGACGAATAGTTATGGAAACGGCCGCCAGAGCTCTCGGCGGAAAGTCCGAACATAGCCTACTGGCGACCACACGCAGAATACAAATGCAAATATCTCGGTTAATATTCAAGATACAGAAAACATGTATAGAACAATATTTATAGTAAATTTAATTTGCAATAAGATTTATTCTATACAATTTTTCGATCTGACGCATAATAACGGAGATATTTTGAATTTTCAAAAATCCCCCCTCCCACTGGTCCGATTTCAGCCATTAACGAACTTGATCTTCCTTTTTTCATAAAACGATTAAATTCCGAGTTTGGTAACGATCAAACAAAAATTGCGACCGCTAGAGCGTTAACAGACAAATATATATATATATATATATATATATATATATATATATATTTATATATATATATATATAATTTTGAACGGACCTCATTTTCGTCATCTCCAGGGTAGGATCGATGGACATTTGAAGAATTTTTTTGAAACTGGCATCATGAGTACGACCTCAATAGCTGATTTCCCTTAAGGGAAATTTGCTAAAATGCAACTGCTTAAAAAAATGTTCAAATAAGAAATGTTTGTGCAAGTTAGCTAATATGAAGTGCAATTCAAAGTGCCACAATTCTCTCCCATGCTGTAACAAATAATAATAAAACTTATTCTGAAATTTTCATTTCAAATAACCTTTATTCCAACTTTTACCGGCAGACGCTGGGAAATGTTAGGATTTACCAAAATCTGTTGGTAAAAGTCCGAAAGGCGCATCCTGATTGAGATAATTCTAGCTTTTACCGAGCCTCTTGGGAAATCCTAAGATTTACTGGCTAAAGTCCGATTTGAAAGATAAAATCGGACATTTACCAATGCTTCTGGTAAATCCTAAGATTTATCGGTAAATCTTAGGATTTACCACACTCCCGGGTTTTACAGTAACATATATACAACTTCGAACGGACCTCATTTTCTCATCTACTAGGTAAGATCGATGGACATTTGAAGAAAATGGAAGCTGAGTAATTATGCTAATATCTGTATATCACGGGAGCCTCTTATTACATAAATAATATTTGTGTTCTTATGTTGTGGGTGAGGGGGAGGGGGTCTTGGATTAGTAACCATTCCCAGCGGCAGCTGTTTAGTGTCGGAACCGGTTGCTCTCTGTAGCCTCTTTGTGTGCCTTCCCTTCCCGCTAAGTTTTCATTCCTACATTTAACAACCCTCTCTCTTTGTTTTTGCCATTTTTGTCTCTCTATTTTACAAACTGAGAATATATCCTCTCATATAATACATTACAGCTGTTTTCCCTGAGCCTTCGTACTTTGAAAAGAGTTTCGTTAAATTTGAACAATTCTTTATGTTTAATAAATTCTGTTAGAACTTGTAATAGTCTTAAATCATTTGCGCAACTTTAATATTAACTAGTAAAGCAGGTGGTACAACGTATATATGTTACATTAGCTAGTTATAATGTGCTTTAAAAAAGTCTGTCACGCAGGGGCTGCGTAAATTTTAGTAATAGATAACTCTACATACTGGTGACACACCACCGTGTATATTAAATGAATAAATTCAAACGGAAATAAGTAAACGACAATGTAAACAAACAGATTTGCTAGCCTAACACCGGAAAGAAAAACAATTACTGAAGTATATGAGAATATAACATATTATTTTTTTATTTATTATTTATTAACGTCCACTTTTTGCAACTAAGGCTAATTGGGACGGGTTATCTCCAGGATACCACCCTTTTTATTGAGAACTATTTACTATATCTAGTTCTGTAATTAATAATCAGTCGGAATAATTGTTATCTCAAACAATCAAATTTTAGTAGTCCAAGACCTTAAGACGGGGGGGGGGCATATTTGCATGTATCTCGTATAATAAAGGTCTCTTGAATACAATATTTGGTATTCGAATAATGTGGTTTATTATATAATAGAGTATTGTTTATGTAACATTAGTAGAAGTTGGAGTTTGTTTGAAACTGAAAAATGTAAATATCTCAGTTAATATTCGAGATAGGGAATAAGCGTATATGACAATAATAATTGTACATTTTATTTGCAATACGATTGGTTCTATACAATTTTTCGATCCGGCTTATAGTAACGGAGATATTTCGAATTTTCGAAAATTCTCCCCTCTAACCTCCCTCCCCCTCGTCCGATTTCAGCCTTTAACGAACTAGATCTTTGTCTTTGCATCGGAGGACTAAATATCGAATTTGGTAACGATTAAACAACATTTGCGACCGCTAGAGCGGTAACAGACAAATATATATATATATGTGTGTGTGTGTGTGTGTGTGTGTGCATATAGATAGAGAGATATCCAGTTTTAAACGTACCTCATTTTCGTCATCACTAGTTAAGATCGATGGACATTTGAAGAAAAATTTGTTAAATCGCGTCATGTGTACGACCTCAACCACCCCTCAGGGAAATCTGCTAATCGGTGAATCAAATGGGATACCATGAGAAATCTGGTAAGAAATATCGGAACATATAAATGTACATAAATCCATTTCACGATCTACACATGTCATGAAAGCCCTTACTTTCTTTAGTCATGTCATTCGGTAGATAGCGTCATTACTGGCCGATTATCGAGTACACGTGGGAATGGCTTTCAGAGCAATGTCACCATCCTATAGAGATAGTTGTACTGGGTAGTTTCTTTTATTTTTTTTTTTTTTTTTTCCCTACACCTGACTAAAGAAGAAAGACCAAAAGAAAAATCATGCGTAGAAGAAGGGCATGCGAAGAAAACTAAGCGAAAGAAAAACGTGCAAGCATGCAAAATAAAAACAAGTACCTCATGTACACACGCATATACACGGGATATACACATACATACCGGGCTGTGATGTAGGATAGGATAAGGATTTTGGGTGAGGATTGCCTTTTTTTGGGTAGTTTCTTGGAAGCTCCTGTATTTATGTAGTCCTTTGGTCAGCCGTTGGTTGTTATCTTCAATCGGGGCAGTTTGTTTATCTCGTCGAGTAGTTGTTTACACTTCTGTATAGATAAGCTGTCCTTCCGAATGCATACCTTCGGCCCTCTCAGGTAATAGGGCCTTCATTTCTGTAGTGTTGTAATTCCCGTTTTGAATATTCCCTACTAACCTGCTGCTGACTACTTACTATTAACCCAATCTCCCTCTTTAGAAACGGTTTGGGTCATATTGATTCGTAACGGCTGGATGACAAGTAATAAGGAAAGTCTGTGGTTGGTTCTTCCTGTCCAATTTAATCGTCAAGTTACTTGGTACGATTCAAAAGGTCCCTATTTATCCGGAACAACACGTTCTCCTACCCTATGTTCTACAATTGAGAACCTAATTTACCTAATGGCTCCTAATCGAAACCTAACTTAATCTACTCTAAGAGTGGTTGAGTTTAATCAGTGCCAATTAATATATTTGCTCACATTTGAGCTCATACCTGGCAAAGCTACGTTGACATTAACTCGGCTGTGGGAACGTGAAAAATCCTCACATTAGTGAGAACGTTGGGTCAAATTGACCCACTAGTCATTAAGGACGATTTAATGTACACTTAATTCACATTAGCTTATTATTATTAATTAAATGTCTCACTCAATTTTGAAATATAAATTATGTAATAAATATCAATCTTATTTTGTTTTAATGTTCAAAAACTAAAACAATTAATAGATATAATATATAAAGTAAAAAAATATAAATTCCTTCTATTCAGTACAATATATGTTGGCATGATTCAGACAAATGTAGTTGAAGCATTTCTTACAAAAATGCTTTGACTTATTGTCCTTAGAGTCAATGCAGCGGCCTCTTTTTGGGGGGTCTTGTGTGCCTCTTTGTGGAGGCTCGTACTTGGCCAAGTTTTATGCTAGTAGTCGTGTAATTCAATGGAAGGATATCCAACTTCATCACTTGATAAGCAATCATTTTCTTCTAAAACCGTGCGTATTAATTCAATATCGTTCGGACAGTTAACATTATAATGCTGTTTAGATGTGCTGGCCATGTTTAAAAATTGCCTCGTTAGTAGGAACATTCAGTCAGAGAGTCCCACGAACAATTTTGGCAGAAAATAACACACCACGTTCCTGTAATAAAAATCAACTAAATGTTGCCTACTGACCAGCAGAACTTCATTTGTATGTAGACTGGTGGACAAGTGCAGAAGTAAAGAAATATAATTTCTAGGGTGCTCCAAAGATGTTGCGGGGTCAGATTGACCCAACGTTCCCACTCCCGCGTTAATGTTTCTAACGTTGTATTTCACATTTTTGCCTTCAGAGAAAATAGTTAGTAAAAGACATCAGCTATGGGATGTCCTCTTCTTGGGAGTTTTAACATAGGTTCACCGATCCTTCCCACTAGGTGACAAGGAGTTCCCTTAAAAATGAGTGTTTTGGTGTGCGTATGTGTGTGTGTTTGAGTCCGTTTACAGCAGCAGTTTTTATTTTATTTCTTTGAAACTCTATTGCGCACTTCTAAGTATGCCACTAAAGTCGTACGTTCACAAAGGAGATAATTGATTTTAACCTATGAAATTAATTGTTGCACAAGATGGAGCATATTAAATATTACTTAAGGCAAAACTGTTTCATTCACAAATCTATTTGAAGATTCATTAGCTACGTGCATAGGGGTAGAAGGATGCCCAAGAACATATCGGAGACATCAAACATCCTAAGGATTTCGGTGTGGTGAGTCCTTTCTGAATGAACCTTGAATGGTTGCACTTAACAACTTGTAGCCTTTAGATCTTGATAACGACGCGATCCGATTAGGCGGTTTACAATTTTATTAAGGTGGAGGGACTGTTTATATGTCAGCACAGGTAGCTCTCCAGTAAATTGATGGTTCTTTTTTCTACTTTAGGGTCTAGGCAGGTAGGCTGCATTCACCTACAGAAGCTGGGATTTCCTTGTTCTAAAAGATAAGATTCCTCTTCCAGTTCATCCTTTCCTACCCTTGTGGCTGATATTAATAAAGCTCGGTATTATTCATGGAAGACACAACCCCTGTAAAACGGGTTAAAATTATTTCATTAAAGACAATATGTATTGTTTACTTCGTTGTGCTCTATTAATGAGCCTAAGTACGGACGAGCTTTGAGTTCTTTTGTTGGCGACTAATGCTATACAATTTTAGAAAAGTTCTCATAACTCAAAAAAAAAAATACCAGAAGTTTACGAAATTGAGGACAAGGGTGACACTTTCTTTTTTTTTTTTTTTTCATTGCTGACAAATTAAGAATATATTTAGATTAAGTAGCAACAAAATTATAAAGTATAGAAGTTAGGTACTTCTTTGATTGGTTAAAACACTGGACCCCTTGACTAAGTTAAATATGCACTTCATCACTTGTTAAAATAAAGGAGATATTTTGAATTTTTGAATACCCCTTCTTTCTGTACATGATCTGATTCCAGCGATTAACAACTATGAACTTTAGAGTTGAAATAAACTGTTAAATATCGATTACAATATCGGTAGAATGCAGATGTTTGAATCAAGGCGCAAAATCTTAATTGATAACGTCATCTCGCAACATATTTGAATTTACCTCACAAAGCAAAAGTTCAATAAATATAATATTTCGAATTTAAACTGGGAATAAAGTTGTTCTTTATGTAACAGATTATTTTTAATATGAGTTGGAATGGGGGTTTGCAGAAGGTTAAAAGCTAATAAATAAAAATATCTCGTTTAATATTCACTATAAAGAATATATGTATATAACAACTTTTATGAAGCATTATATTTGCAATAAGATTGGTTCTATACAATTTTTCAGATTCGGCGTATAGTAGGAGTGGGGAATTACTGAAGGCTGAAAACTAAAATAATTAATATTCGAATTATAGAATACAAGTGTATAACGACATTTATAAATCATTACATTTTCAATAAGATTGCTTCTATGCAATTTTTCGATTCGGCGTATAATAACTGGGATATTTTGAACTTTCGAAATTCTCTCCTCTAAACGCCTCCTCCCACTCGTCCCATCTCAGCCATTAACTTGATACTTAGTTTTGTACCAAACACTTATATATCGTGTTTGTTAACGATGAAACAAAAATTAGATTAGAGTATTTAATCATTTTTTTTATATATTTTTATTCAGACTTAAATTAATCAATGTAAGTAAGGTTTAAAATATCGAGAAGAGAGGAAGTACCTACGTCATAACCTACGTCATTTTAGAATATATATTAAATTATTTTTAGGGTACCACTGTAATTTATCCAGGTATATAAATTACTAGAATATTCGAATTTTTGTAATGTTTTGAAAAAATAATTTCAGTATAGGAAATGTTGATAACACTCAAGTGGTAGCGAACTTCTAGGGAGGCTAACTCAGTTAATTGTGTTAACTTATTTCCTGTGAAATGTTGTAATTGCTGTCTCACGCTTACTATTGTATATATAATGTTATGTATGTAATTAAGCGCACAATGTGTACTTGGATTGATTTTGATATGAAATATGTTAATTATAGATGATATTTAATTATAATAAATGCTATCCATGATTATGATTTGAATTATTCACGGCGTGTCAAACAGTGGGGAGGGATGGATTAGGGATTTGTTATTTATTTATTTATTCTTCAAAACTAAAATTTCTATTCTATAAGCCCCTGCCTGACCCTTACGGGAAAACAACACACCCAGACGGGAAGTGTAGTTGTATACATTCAAGTCTAACAAAAATAATAACCATCATTAACTTGATCTTTAGTTTTGTATGAAATACTTATATATCGTGTTTGGTAACGATCAAACAAAAATTAGACCAATATTAATATATATATATATATATATATATATATATATATATTATTTTGAACGGACCTCATTTTCATTGCGGGAGTTGTTTTTTAAATTCGATTATGTAGTATAAAAACAGCAATATTATTATTATTATTTTTTTATGAATATTCAGACTTGAAATAATCAACGTAAGATTTAGTATTGCGTAATAGTCTGGCACATAACCTTCGTGATTTTTCCTCTTTACGGTTTCTTTTGTTCGGCCGGCTAATATGCTTCTAATGGCTTGAATATCTATTGTTACCTCATGTATATGAATTGTTGTGACGCAACTCCACTTATCTGTGGATCCCCGAGTAGGTATCTTTCATTTATTTATAGGTGTGTTGTAATTTGAGCGATGGACACTGTTTCTTGCCGTTATAAAAAAAACAAAAAAAAAACACCTTATTATAAAACATATGTAAAAATATCTACAGTTGTAGTAAAACGAAAGCACGGTTGCGTTTTCTCCAGTGGATAGTAATAGGAGCAGAAAGCCAGTTCTTTAAATCTTCAGTTCAATGTTTTAGTGTGCAATTAAATTAGAGTGAAAATATGTGCGTCTTGGTGATGCTTCATGGTTGTCGTTATGTATGTTGGTAAGTAAATTCTTGTCAGTTATTAGTCTGCACTCTGTAGATACCTGTTTGATAGTTAATTGTGTATTACACAGTGTAAATAATGGTGGTTCAGTCATTAGGTGTTCGTGTGTTATCCGTGAATAGCCATGTCTCAAACGAGCAAGAACTACTTCTTCTCTTCTAGTGTTCTGATTACTTTACAGCCATTCACGAATAGTGTCGTACTCATAATGCGATTTTCAAAATTTGTCTTCAAATGTCTATCGGCCCTATCTAGGGGCTGACGAAAATGAGGTCCGTTCAAAACTGTATCTATCTATCTATCTATCTATATATATATATATATATATATATATATATATATATATATATATATATATATATATAGATATATATATATCTATTACCGCTCTAGCGGTCGCAATGTTTATCTTATCGTTGCCAAACTTGATATATAATCGTATTATACAAAAAGAAAGATCAAGTTCGTTAACGGCTGAACTCAGACCAGGGGAGGGGGGTTTCGAAAATCCTTAATATCTCCGTTATTATCCGCCGGATTGAAATATTGTATAGAACCAATCTTATTGCAAATGTAACCGTCTATAAATGTTGTTATGTACATTTTTTCATTATCTTAATTATTAACTGAGATATTTGCATTTTTTAGTTTTCGGTCATTTGTAAAGCCCCACTCCTACTCGTCTCATATTGGCAATATTCTATTATGCTACGAAACACTTTATTTGAAGCTTAAATACCAAGTATTGTTCTCATTGAAGTTTTAAGTTTTGAGATAAATGCAAAGACGTTGCGCACGTGGGAAATCTGCTTAGTTAACGCAGCCTCTGCGCGACGGACTGTTTTTTTTTTGTGATTCTGACGTCATTCCACTTCCCATTTTGCGTTGACCTCTTTTTTAAAAAGTTTAATGCCATCGTATGCTGTAATGTGATCAGTGAGTATTATGTCAAGTTCAGTCGCTAATTTTGAATGTTTATCAACCGAAATATTTTCCTTTATGGATTGCTGGTACCCAAAGGATAGTGATTACTTTATTCATTTCTGTTTCTAAGTTAGTAATTCATGAGTTGGTTAGATGAGTAAAGATCAAGTAAGACTGTAAGAACTGTAAGAAAAATTAATGTTGTCTTGTTGTACGTTAGTAAAATGTTACAGTCTAAGAAGTAAGCCTTGTAATTCTGCAGGAACGTTACTTGATATATCCGGTATCACTTCAGTGGTTGTGTAAAATATTATCAATGGGCAGAGAAAGATTCCCTAGGATCTGCTATAATAGGCTCCTATTATTAGATCAGAGTCCCACAAATATTATCAGATTTAATTGAGTTTCTCAAATTAAAAACCTACTAAACTCTTTAAATTTCATTAACATCTTGCTTACTCAAAACAAAAACTTAATTGAATTACACATTAGCTCAATAGTAGAAGCATACCAAAGTAAATTACTTTCTATAGACCTTGAATAACTCCAAATTTCAAATTATAGTCCGTTACAAAAGGCAATTTTCACAACTACCGGTTCACCTCAGGAATTTCTAACTATAGGTTTGGCATTCTAAATTGTAAAAACCATTGCACAGCTAAGAACGTCCAGCATCTATTGTATAAAGTTTTCAATGAAAAATGTATTCTATAATATTAATCCAAAAGAAATTTGCACATTGTGTAATTTAAATATGAATGAGGGCATTTATCACTTCATTGCCCTATTTACTCCCCTTTCAGAGAATAATATTTATTATCCATCAAATAGCCAGCTGATAATTCACAACTTCATAATATTCTAAATAATGCAACTAGAGAAGTATATATTAACATTTTTAAATATTTAAGAAATAGTTTCAAACTTCGCGAATCTTATCTGAGTTAACATTGTTAAATTTCTCTTCTTCTCTTATATTTTTTTGTTTATTTAGTACTGTTATACCTATTTGTTAGTAAGAACAGGAACCAAGACAAGTTTAATGAAACTAAAAAATAATGTTTTAATATTAGGTAAGATAATAAAATATAATGCCACTTATTAGTTAAGATTTTTGTAGAAATGTTAATATAAATTCTTGTCAGTTATACTCAATTCTAGTTTGTAAAAATATGTTTATATATAAGCTACTAACCACCTTATTTTTTTATTACAAGGCCTACTCCTTGCTACAAAGAAAATCCTTTTAAGCAATAAATAAAATAATAAAAAATATATCCGGTAGCCTTCACATCAATACTTCGTTCCCCACCACAGCGGCTAAGCCACACTTGTCTGTATATATATATAGCCATCTGCATATATGAAAAGTCCTGTCCTGTTTTCGTCAATTATGTTCCGGTACTCGTGTTTATAATCTAAAGAAGGAAGTAACACTGATTTTTTAAATATACAAGTCTTAATAAATTCTAAAAAAAAAAAAAAACAGTCCACATTAAGTCTTTCATTAGTTTCAAATATGGGTTCAACATCTTGTTCAGGTTATAAACTATCTCCCCTTAAAATCGTTTCGAGCTAAAGACACCTGGAGAGGATGGTAGAAACGCCTTAGTGGAAGTATAAACAGAGGAAATTTAAACCTTTGCCTTAGGAAAATATATTGTAGCTGGCTACTTGCCGAGGTGCGGGGCCTAGGCTGAGCCGTTGTCTAGCCGATAAGTTTCTCCCGTTGGGCTAATGCTAGTAAGTCTGGGGGCGAGGGCCCTAGATTAGGCTGAGTAAATATTTGCCCCGGCTAGCCCTGCCCTAACGCCTCATCTCCACTAGTCACCACTCTCACTTCACTTTTTAAGCAGAAAATCCGCTGATGAAGTTCACCCCTTAGTCCGTCACGCAAGGGCTGCATAAACTAAGCAGATTTCCCTCGTGAAGTTTAGTAATAGATAAATCTACATACTGGTAACACAACACCACCGAGAATAAATACAAACGGAAATAAGAAATGTTTCATCCAAGTTCAATAACCTACCGACAGGAAGCGTTTGAAATATAAACAGATCTGCCAGCCTCACGCCGGGAAGAAAAACAATTACTGCAATATATGAGAATATAACATATTAAATAATTGAGAACTATTTCCTATATCTAGTACTGTAGTACTGTCTGTATGAGCTAGAATAATTGTTATCTCAATCAAACAAATTTTAGTATTCCAAGTCCTAAAGACGGGGGGGGGGGCGGGTCACCAGGACATATTAGCATGTATCTCGTATAATAAAGGTCTCTTGAATAAAATATTTGATATTTAAGCTTCGAATAATGAGGTTTATTATATCAGAGTATTTTCTATGTCACATGAGTAGAAGTGGGGGTTTACAGAAGGCTGAAAACTGAAGCATGCAAATATCTCGGTTAATATTCAAGATAGAGAATAACTGAATATAACAATAATTATAGTACATTTAATTTTCAATAAGATTGAATTTATTTATACAATTTTTTGATCCGACGTATAGTAACGGAGATATTTCGAATTTTCGAAAATCCTCCCTTTAAACCCCCCCCCTCTCCCTAGTCCGATTTCAGCCGTTAACAAACTTGACTTGGTATACCAAAATTGCGACCGCTAGAGCGTTAACAGACACACACACACACACACACACATATATATATATATATATATATATATATATATATATATATATATATAAAGTTTTGAACGGACCTCATTTTCGTGATCTCCTGGGTAGGATCGATGGACATTTAAAGAGATTTTTCAAAAATCGCGTCATATTGGACCTCAATAGCTGATTTCCCTTAAGGAAAATCTGCTAAAATGCAACCATGTGGTATGAATGCAGAGTTCATGTGGCAAACGACGGCCAGGGTCGACCTCTTTACGCAGCTACCCAGCAACCTCGTCCAGTTTTGGGCTAACTGTAATTTGTAATTAAATTTTGTCGCCAAATAAATTCTAGAAGTGTTATTTTAAATAATAAAGCGTTTTTTATTTTTTAATACGATTTAATAATCGTCGTTAAATGGGTGGCCACCCGATAACCAAAATGTCTTCAAAAGTCCATCAATCCAACAGGATATGATTAAAATGCTTTTTAAAAATGCTAAAATATACATATAAATACGAGCGCGCGCGCGCAGGTGTGTGTATTTGTTTTTCACTGCTCTAGTGGCCGCAATTTTTCACTGATTGTTCCCAATCATGATATATTAGCATTCAATGTAAAACTAATGTCAAGTTGGTTATTGGATAAAATTGGACCAGAAGGAGCAGACAACTTTGAAATACAAAAAATAAAATTCAAAATTGTGAAAATATTCGTTATGTATTAGGTCATATAAAGAGACATAAAAAAGCAAGAATCAACAAACAAAAACGAAAACAAAACATTAAATTCAAAAAGAAAAAAAAAATATTTTGTGAAGAAACTAAATAATTAAAAACTATAAAGACTAATAAAATTACGAAAACAATTATATACTTTCAACGGTTCAAATTAAAAATAAAATCAGATAAATAAAAATTAGTATGCACATAAATAAAATGAACAGATTAAATTTTCTAATATCTTAAACACTCACAATCATATGCACCCACTTTCTGTATCACACATACAAACACACATATATAGTAAAAATTTTAGCTGGAGTTAAAAAGATTTAATTTAAAAAGAATTTTAAAATGTAATACTTCTAAATTTGTGACTATATGTTAATGTAATATAAATGTTAGAGTATTTTGGGAATGTGTGGGCTACCTTCAGTAAGTAAGTCGTGTAAGTCACAAGGGACTTTAGATGGTTACGTATGTACGTACGTGTAAAATATATAACATGTTATAACATAAAATATAAAACATGAAATGTAGAAAATAACTTCATCAACAAGATCAGTTGCGTAAAATATTCTCTTGTCTTTCAGAATGTCCATCTTTACGAATTTACATTTTACTTTTAATCTCTGCCACCATCCGGCCGTAGAAAAAAAAAAAATGTTTGCTAACAATCAAATAAAAATTGCCAAATATATGTGTACAATATCCTGAACAACCCTTAATTATGTCATCTAATAGGTAGGATCGGTGGACATTTAAAGTTTAAAAGTATTGTCACAATTCAGGAAACGTTTTTTATTTTTTGTTTAATGGCAAAGCGATAAAACCCCGTAGTGTGCACCCAGTCATGCCCTACGTGCACCTGTCGGCGTGGGATGGATCTTTTGAGCGTGCCATTTCATTTATTTATTCAGTCTTACCTTTAATCGTTCAAGAAATATTCCATAATACTGAAACCACAAGCCAATACTAATCACGTTTGCTTGGAAAGCTCTATTCCGAACTACAAAATAGGAAATAAAAAATGGTACTTATCGGTTATCGGGAGACCACCCATTTAAAGGCAAATATTAAATTATATTAAAAAAAACAAACATTATTATTTAAAATAACACTTCTAGAATTTATTTATTTTATTTTGGAGCGTTCGCAGCGAGGCGATATTGCTCATCAACAAATAACAAAAAAAAAAATTAAAAAAATAACAACGTATATAAACAAAATGCAAAACTGAAAATAGTAACAAGAAAAGATTAAACAATTCAAACTAAGAACGCAAAACAAATAACAAAACGCGACTAAATAACAGAACGTAACACAATAACAAAAACTCAACTAAATAACAGAACGCAGACAAATAAAAAAAAAAGTAACTAAATAACAGAACGCAACCAAATAACAAAATGTAACCAAAGAGACAAAAAAAAATTTATTTGAATGACAAAATGTAATTATAAACTTGATTTAGCCCAAAACTCGGTGTAGCTGCATAAAACGGTTGTCCCGGGCTGTATTCTGCCACATGAAAGCTGCAAGGTCCAAGTAGCGTTATATTAAACGTTCACAACTGGTGTTAATAAACGATCACTCATTTCTGATCATTCTGATAACAAAAGAAACAGAGTGACTAAGATAACCTTATCAAGTAAGAACAGTCTAAAGCGATAGCAGTAACAGGGAGTTAGCGAACCAGTAAACATTTTATCTATTAATAATGAGTGGCCACCCTTTAACCATTTTAGTATTTAAAATTTCCAGAATTTCTAGAAGTGTTATTTTAAGTAATAAAGTTATTTTCTTTTAAGTATGATTTAATACTCGTCTTAAAATGGGTGGTCTCCCGATAAAAATCGGTTTTAAAATACAACCTAAAAACGTCCGTCCCGCGGGGGCTGCGTTATCTAAGCAGATTTCCCACTTGCGCCAAGTATTTGCATTTATCTCAAAACGTAAAAGTTCAATAAGAACAATGTTTGGTATTTAGGCTTCAAAATGAAGTGTTTCAGAATATAACAGCTTCTTGTAAATATGGCAAGAATAGGACTAGGAGTTTACTAAAACCCAAAAATTAATAAAATGCAAATATCTCGGTTAATATTCAAGATAGTGAAAAAAAACATAACAACATATATTAAACATTACATGGGCAATAAGATTGGTTATATACAATTTTGCGATCCGACTCATAATAACGGAGATATTAAGGATTATTGAAATTCAACTCTCTAAATCCCCTTTCCCATTGGTCGGATTTCAGCCGTTCACGAGCTTGATCTTTAATTTTACATAAAACTGTTAAATATCGAGTATGGCAATGCTCAAACAAAAATTGCGACTACTAGAGTGTTAACCGACAAATATATATATATATATATATATATATATATATATATATATATATATAAACTAGCGGACCCGACAGACGTTGTCCTGCATGATATTTCAAGCGATTAGGTTATTAAATTTAGTAATATTATGTTTAAAACAAAAGCTACTTTTAATAACACAAAAAATAACTTTTGTTATGTGCACGTTTGCCTAAAAACAAATAGAAAATGAAATATAGCGAATTTTTTATTCAGGCCTCTATTATAACCCCCCACCGAGCCTAAACAATTTAATATAGCTTATAATCATGGAAGAATTAATGCTAATTTACATATAGAGTTTTGTTAAGTTCGGTTCAATTGTTAGTGTCCAATAAAATTGTTGGCTCCCACTTTAAGTTTTTAGTGTATATCTCGTTTATACTTTGTTATACGACTGGAATGAATATAACAAAAGTTATTCTAAATAACAAAATAAACAACTTTTATCCTGTGCTTATTTGCCCAAAATCCAATAGGGAACGAAATATCGCTATTTTTAATTTTAGGCATCCCTTACAACCCACACTTCTGCTCCATATGAAGGGGTGATTTGTGAATCTTAACCATCCAGGGCGTCACCCAAACGCATACACGAAAATTCATTCAAATCGGTCCAGCGTTTAGGAGGAGTTCAGTGACATACACACGTACAGTATGTATGTGTATATATATATATATATATATATATATACACACGCAGTTATTCAGTATGTAGAACTGAAGGCCTATGGATATGCTCCTTATGTAATATGAATGATTTTGAAAATACATATCATTTTATAGCAGTATGCCCAGTGCTTAGTGAATTTAGAAAACAGTTCCTTGGCTCATCAAAATTTAGCCAAAATGAATTAATTTTTTTTTTAAATGGCAAATATTGGCAGGCCCTTTTATAAATATGTGTTGCACAAAGATATAGGAAGTTACTAGTAGTTGATTATATTGGATAAGTTTTTCTATTTATTATTTTTTTTTCTTTTATTTGTAAATAAATATTAATAATTAGTTTATTTTTTGTTGATTTTTAAAGATAGAATTCTTATAAAAGATTATTTGTTTTATTTAGAATATTGTAATATTATGTTAATGTTATGTTTATATATCTATATAGCAATAATCAATCATGCTGATTAATAATTTAGTAAATAATGGCCGAACTCAACAGACGGACTTATGAGTCCATGCTACATATAGTATAAGGAAAGATACTATTATGATAACTCAATTGTATATTAAACTTGTAAATTATTTCAAATCTCAAAATAAACATACTTTATTATTATTATTATTAGATGCAGTTTTGAACGGACCTCGTTTTCGTCATCTCCTGGGTAGGATCGATGGACATTTGTGGAAATAGTTCGAAAATCGCGTCATGAGTACTACTTACAGGAAATCTGGTAAAAACTATGTAATACATTGGTGTTGAACTAGGGGTGGGGGGGGGAGACCTAGAGCGGGATTATAAAGGAGAGAGCTGTATTTTAGAGGAGCGTGGGTGATGCACAGATAAATGATATTTAAAAGTGATGCTCCCACATGAGCGAGTTATGTCTCTCTTTTATCTGAGAGTTTTGTGAGAGGGGTGGGGGTGGTTGTTTGCTCTGGATATGTCGTTCAATATTGATGGAGAAATAGTGACCGCTTTGCCTTTCCTTCTCGAACCATGTTAAACAACTCTTGGCTTTTCTACTTTTCCTCTTTACTTCTGCACTGATGTAATCCATTTGTCGGATACGCCTATGAATACAGATTAATTTGAATCTGACAAATAGGAACCTGAGGGATTATTTTTGATTAGACGAGATTATTGATTATTTATTTGAGACACCACTACAATGGCGATTCATCTTTAAACATGGAAAAATATAAATTTACAAAATAAAATTTTAAAAATGTACAAAATAAATACAATGCACAAAATTAAACATAAACCGTTGGCATATTTACAACATAAGAAAGAAAGTCCGTCACGCAGGAGCTGCGTAAACTGCGTGATGTATTGCAATAGATAAATCCACATACTGGTAACACTTAACACCACCATCAATATTAAGTGAATAAATACAAACAGTAATGAGAAATATTTCAGTCAGTTTTAATAACCTCACAACGGAAAGCGTCTGAATTGTAAACAAACAGGTCTGCCAACCTCTCACAGCTGAACAGATAGATCTGAATATAACATATTAATTTTATTAAAAACTATTTACTATACAAAGGACTATAATTTATAATGAATCAGAATATTTTTTATCTCAATCACTCTAATTTTAGTAGTGCAAGAACTTAAGATGAGTGAGGTGGGCCACTACTAGAATATGTTTGCATGTATCTCGTATAATAAAGGTCTTTTGAAAACAATATTTGGTATTTAAGCTTCGTATAAAGTGGTTTATTATGCAACAGTGTATTGTTCATGTGACATGAGTAGGAGTGGGGGTTTGCTGAAAGCTGAAAATTAAAAAAAGGCAAATATCTCCGTTAATACTCAAGATAGAGAATAAATCTGTATGACAATATTCATTACAAATTTAATTTACAATAAGTTTGGTGTTCACCTCACCAGATAGATAGAAATTTGAAAGGAAAACAATTACTGAAATATATGTGAATATAAAATATTGTAAATATAAATTTATTTAAATAAAATTTTATTGTAAACTATTTACTCTATCTATTACTGTAATTTATAATGAATCAGAATAATTTTTATCTCACTCTAATTTTAGTATCCCAAGAACTTAAAAAGAGTGAGGGGGTCGCTTGAATATGTTTGCATGTATCTCGTATAATAAAGGTCTCTTGGAAACAATATTTGGTATTTTAGCTTCAAATAAAGTGGTTTATTATATAAAAGGGTATTGTTTATGTGGCATGAGTAGATGTAGGGATTTGCTGAAGGCTGAAAACTGAAGAATCCACGTATCTCGTATAATATTCAAGATAGAGAATACATGATATGATTGGTACTATACAATTTTTCGATCCGAAGTATAGTAACGGAGATATTTCGAATTTCCAACATTGTCCCCCTTTAAACCCTCCTCTCTCCCTGGTCCGATTTCAGCTGTTAACGAACTTGATCTTTAGTTTTGGATGAAACACTTTTATATCTAGTTTGGTAACGATAAAACAATAATTGCGACCTCTAGAGTGGTAACAGACTCATATATATATATATATATATATATATATATATATACATACATATAATTTTGAAGGACCTCATTTTCGTCATCGTCTAGGTAGGATCGAGATGGACATTTAAAGAAAAATTTGTGTCTGTGTATATAAAATATTTCTCCGGTCTAATGTGTATACAAGAAATAGACAATAGAAACAAAAATCACAATTTGTGCCTTGTAAACAAGCATTTCAACATGACATGGACAAAGCAATACAAGCAATCAACATCAATAATTGTATTTGCTCACCGGTGTCTTATCTTATTGTGCGTATTCGGGAACAAACAAATTCGATGTGAGTACCTCACGACTTCCTTGTACTCAAAAAAATTAAACAAACAAAATGTTTGATTGCATTTAATTTTAAATTATTTCATTTGAAAATGATATTGTTATATGTTTGTTCCAAGAGAAGGATAGAAAAATACAATAAAACATAATTTTTAGATATGTTCAGGTAAGCAGAAAAGTCCCTCACGCAGGGGCTGTGTAAACTAAGCAGATTTCCCTCGTGAAGATTAATAATAGATAAATCTACATACTGCTTTCGCAACCGTGAATAAAACAAACGGTAATAAGACATTTTTCGATCCGACTTTTATTAAACGGAGATATTTTGAATTTTCAAAACTCCCCCCCCCTCCCACTGGTCCAATTTCAGCCATTAACGAACTTGATCTTCCTTTTTACATAAAATGACTAAATATGGAATTTGGTAACGATCAAACAAAAATTGCCACTGCCAGAGCGTTAACAGACATATAATTTTGAACGGACCTAATTTTCGTCATCTCCTGGGTAGGATCGATGGACATTTGAGGAAATATTTCAAAAGTCGCGCCATGAGGGAAATCTGCTAAAACATACATAATTTTTTTATCTGTAATTCGCACGGACAAAATCAAAATTTATTATTTACGTGTATTCTACCCCCCCCCTCTGTCCCCTTCGATTTTCATTGATAGGAATGGTGTACAACTTTATGTTACAACAATCCCAAATATGATATTTGAACATTCTAAGGCTAGCCATTTCTAAGTTGTGCGAGGCAGTACGCTTATTCAAATGAAACTATTCTACATAAAACTATTGTCTCGAATATTCAAATAAAATTATTCTATTTCAATTGTTCGCATTTGCTACTCCGTCTCTTCTCTTTCTCTCTTTCGCCTCTTCTCTTTAAATTTATAACAGAAACAATTCTAAATACAGCTAACTGTTCTATCTGTTCTTTGTCCAACATTGTTTTTTATATAAATTTATAAAAGAAAGACAATTCTGGCATTGAAATGCCCAACAAATGGTATATTGGTTTGTTGAAGATTGGTTCATAATAGCTGAATTCTTTTACCTAGAAGAGCATTTGAAATTAAAAACAAATTATCTAATATTATTGTTGAAAAATTCAATGTAGCAGAAACATCACGTGCATTGATTTTAAAATGGAAAAAAAAAATACAGCGAACTTTAAAGTCTCAGCTATTCATGTTTGTTTGTATTAGTTATTTTAAAAATAAATATCATTCGAATTTCAAATCTGCTTCCTTTACGCAGCCTCTGCGTGACGGATAAGTTTGACATTATAAACCGTTCTGCTATTTTCCCATAATGAACGCCTATCAATATTGTAACAACTTGAGTAAGCGCTTCTAATTGTGCTCCTTCGCTATGAGGTGTAAATCATATCATAAAAAAAAAGACCGCATGGGCTGCGTTAATTAACTAAAGCAGATTTCGCACGCGAAGGTTTACAATACATAAATCTATATACTGGTAACATTACCCTGAATGTTGAGTGAATAAATACAAACAGTAATGAGAAATCCTTCAGTCAATTTACAAGTTAATAATCTCTACAACGGAAAGCGGCTGAATTGTAAACAAACAGACCAGCCAACCTCGTAGCGCTGAATAGATAGATAGACCGAAAAGAAAACAATTAATGAAATATATCTGAATATAACATATTAATTTTATTGAAAATATTTTACTAAAGCTAGTGATGTAATTTTTAATGAATCAGAATCAGTTTTGTCTCAATCACTTAAATTTTAGCAATTCAAGAACAAAAGGAGGAAAGGGGGGGGGGGACAAGAGAGCGTATTTGCATAAATCTCTCAACGTAAAAGTTCAATGAAAACAATATTCGGTATTCAACCTTGTAATGGCTCATGATATAACAGCTTATTATTAATATGGCACTAGTAGGAGTGGGGGTTTACTTAAAGCGTAAAACTATAAAATCCAAATATCTCGGTGAATACTTATACGGAAAATATATATAGAACAATATTTATAGTAAATTCCATTTGCAATAAAATTGTTTCTATACAATTTGACGGTCCGACGTATAGTAACAGGGATAAACATCGAAATTCCTCCACTCTAAACCTCCCTTAGCCGTTTACTAACTTGATCTTTTTTTTTTTAGATAAAAAGACTATTTATCGAGTTTGGTAACGATTAAACAATAATTGCGACCGCTAGAGCGGTAACTTACGTACATACACACACATACATATGTGTGTGTGTATATATATATATATATATATATATATATATATATATATATATATATATATATACAGCTTTGAAGGGACCTCATTTTCGTCATTTCCTAGGTAGGAGCGATGGACATTTGAAGAAAAACTTTGAAAATCGCGTCTTGAGTAAGACCTTAATAGCTGATTTCACTTGAGGGAAATCTGCTCAAAAACCAACTGCCTTGGGAAATGATGATCTCTTTATTTTCATTTTGGATTTACTATAAAATTGTTCTTCCTTGAGTGGCAAAAGTCTGATTAGCTGACATTAAACTATGCTTGTTTCATGGACTAAATGTTTGAGAAATGTATCGTGCAGTATATCTTTCGAGTTTCGAGATAAGGAGATTGGCTGGCTGTTTGATTAAGGAAGGAATTCCATACCTTTGTTTTATTAACTAGTTAAACTCAAACATTTCTGAGGTAAATACAGATTCTCTGTTTGTGCACTCGTGCTACTCCCTAATTAATCCCCGAGAAAAGCACTAATTATGACTAATCGAACACGAGCCATTTGGGGCCTAATGCCAAGTATTTTTCCTAATTAATACTTCATAGCTGTAGAATTTGTTAGTCATTGGCCAATATATAAAAAGTACGTCACGCAAGAGCTGCGTAAACTAAGCAGATTTCCCGTTTGAAGTTTAACAATAGATAATTCTACATACTGGTAACACAACACCACCGTGAATATTAAGTGTATAAATACAAATTATAATAAGAAACCTCCCGAAGAAAGGATTCTAAAGTGTAAACATACAGTTCTGCCAACTTCCTACCGGAAAGAAAAACAATTATATCTGAATATAATGTATTAATTTGATTGAAAACTAGTTACTATATCTAGTACTGTAATTTATAATGAATCAAAATAATTTTTATCTCAATTAATCAAATTTAAGTAGTCCAAAAACTTAGGAAAGTGGGGGGGGGCACCACATCATATTTGCATGTATATCATATAATAAATGTCTCATGAAAACAATATTTGGTAATTAAGCTTTGAATTATGTGGTTTATTAGATAACCGAGTAATGTTTATGTAACATGGGTAGAACTTAGGGGAAATCTGCTAAAATTAGTACAGAAAACAAAAATATTTGACATATCATATTATGTTATGTTGAAATTTAATGGAAATAAGCGCATTTCACATTTGGTCTATGTCTGCGATTTCCAATACTTTTCAGGCATTAATGTTGCCATAAAATGACGAATCGTTACTTCATCTCTGTCCTTGAAATGTTTTTAGCAGATTTCCCTTAAGAGAAGTCACCCATTGAGGTCGTACTCCTGATGCTATCTATCTATTCAGCGTTACAAGGTTGGCTGGCCTGTTTATTCACAATTCAGCCGCTTTCCGTTGTAGATATTCATTTGTATTGAAAATTGACTGAAAGATTACTCATTACCGTTTGTTTTTATTCACTTAACATTCACGGTAGTGTTACCTGTGTATATATTTATCTATTGTAATCTTTCGCGTGGGAATTCTGATTAGTTTACGCAGCCTCTGCGTGATGGACTTTTAATAGCATTTATCATGTAATTAAAGACATTCTTCAGTCATGAAGTGTATAAAGTTATTTTCAAACAAAGAATATTTTTAAATAGATTTAATACATTCGGGCTGAGCGTTAAAGAGTTATTCTACTGAAAATGACACGCTTGTTTGTGGAGGGGGGTTTGAAGCATGTTCTTGTATCTTGTTTTATGATTAAATGTCACACTATTTTTGTAAAAAAAAAAAAAAAAGTGTTTTGTTTCACAAACAATATTGTTTGGTACATATATTTTCAGGTCTCCTTAAAAAGTGGACGACAAGAGTCTCTCAAATTTCTGCTGTACATACACCTCATTGCTCTCTACTGAAACTTAAATATTAAAATATGATTTTAAGTGGCCAACATATGAGAGTAAAATATCTCCTACTGACATTTTGTAAGTGAGAATTTAAACAGGACGTGAACAAAATTATATATATATATATATATATATATATATATATATATACACGTATATATTGTATCAAACTCTATATGTAAGAGTTTCATGTAAAACAAAAGATTAAGTTCGTTGACTACTGAAATCGGACCAGTAGGAGGGGATGTTTAAAGGAAGGAAAATCGATTGTGAGCACACATGACAAGTAATGAAATAAATGAAACGTATAGAAAACCTTAATTAATAAAGAATGTTTATAAAAGAACAATTCTAGCAAACGAAATAATTAATTGGGCGGTAAAATTTCTGTGTTATTCACTATTTTGTCTCTCTCTCTCATTTTTTTTTTATTTTTTTAAATACAATACACTTCCTTTTAATTTTTCTTAGTTATATTTTGATATTTCCTCTCTTACTATTTGATACTCTGTTTTTGCCATACATTCTATTAGAAACTCGCTCTTACAAACAAATATTGCCCTAGTCAAATACCAACTGTAAATGGGGACTCCGTAAACAGTTCAAATAAATTGGATTGAACTAAGTAGTAGTCGTGAAATTGCTATTGCTGTAACCGGCCATGGAATTCATGAAACTATGGAAGCAATAAAAGGCATCTGATGTGCTGGGGAAATTTCAGGACTTCCAAACTAACTCAGGGATTAGGGCATTCCGATTCTGTTATCTTCCATAACCTACTAAGGTCGAGCAATGCCACTTCCCAACTAACCAGACTCAGCTGCGTACAGTTTGAAAATGGTAAAATTTCATTATTTCTGGATTATCATTTATTTAAAGTAAAGAAAAAAAAAGTTTTCTATTAAATAGCACTGGAATCAAAAATAATGGAAGTACTGGAAGAGAGGAGGGAGGAGGGGCCACCAGAAGTGAATATATGGAATAACTACCTGCGTTACCCTTCGTTGACTGTTAAAATAAATACTGGTTTCCTATAAAAAAATGCATGAACTTTACATTATGGATTAATAAATAATATTGTTTCACTCTTCTGTGCTATTTGGATGTAATACTCTTAACAGTTATAGTGGAAGCGTAGCCAATTTTTTTCATCCTACCTACATTAGTAGTCACTTCCACCTGCCAGAATACAAACTCAGAATATATACACACACATATATATATATATATATATATATATGATGTTGTTGTTTTTTTGGAGTTTTGGTCAGTGTTGGTGAAAAAATCTTAGTTCATTCCAATATTTCGAGAATATTTATTTTCTCTTCAGGAGTACTCAAGGGTACAACAATGGACAAAGGAACTACAGTGATGTACAATAACTTTTAAGTATCTTTAGTCTTGCCCTGAAGAAGAGAAAATAAATATTCTCGAAATATTGGAATGAACTAAGATTTGTTTCCACCAACACTGACCAAAACTCTAAAAAACAACAGCACCATATATATATAACCTGGTCAAAAACCACAACACTAATATATATATATATATATATATATATATATATATATATATATATATATTAATCATGCTAGTTAAAATAGCTTGTATGAGTTTTCACTCACTCGAGTGTGTAATAGGGAGGTACAGAGTTTTATGTAAATAGTCACCAGTAACAACTTATATTTTATGTAAACCTTAATTACTTTAAATTTCTTTTATTCATTTTATACACCAATTTTATTTTAATTATTGATTTATTTATTGAATATTTTAGTATTTTATTAATGATTTCTCTATTGTCCAATATCAATAGTTTTGATTTACAGTTTTGCACCTAGCTTTGAATTTTGTCTTTATTGGTTCAATTGTTCATTCATTTTTTTTTCCTATGTTGTGTTCAATATTTGTTTTTTTGATTTCCATTCTTGTTTTTTGAGTTCCATTTCCAATTTTGAGTTCCAGTTCCGTTTTTGTGTTTCATTCAGTTGTTGTGTTTAATTTCGCCTTTTGTGTTCTATTTTTTTTCTTTTCTCCAGCCCTGTTTTGAGTTGCGTTTCTATTTCTTTCCCATTTTTGTTTTGATATCATCTCTGTTTTTCGTGTTTTCTCTCTGTTTTTATGATCCTTTTATGTTTTGTGTTCTGTGTTCCTTTTCTGGTTTGTATTCTTTTTGTGTTTTGTATTCCATTTGTGTTTTGTTTAATTTTGTTAATATTTTTTTGTATTGTTTTGTTTTTTAAGTTACGAATGCTTTTGTTTAGAGCATCATCGCCGAAGCTGCGAAGCTCCAATAAATAGCTTGTGCGAATTCTGTTACAATTCTGGAAAAAGTATTCAGTGTACTAAGGTGTTGGAATCGTTGCCCATGTGTGGACTATCAGGGGAACGCCGTGTGGTACTTGTAAGTTTGCACGTGCCCTGTTGGATTTAAGTTAAGCCTTGTGCTGTGCCTGACTCTCCCATCAGTTGGAGGATAAGAGTTTCCTGTGAGCGGTATAAAAGCCAGTTTATTGTTCCGTTGAAGTAAGAGTGAGAACGACCCCATAGGAAGGGTTCGTCGATTCTATTGAGGTCTTTTATGTAGACCATCCTGTTGATAGGTATGCCCAGTCCTGCCCGCTCATCGGGACAATGACACCTTCATGCTCTCTTAGACAAAGGCTATCGGCCTCCTAACTGCCCGCCCGATTTCTGAACCTTCATTTACCCAGACATCTTCTGACACCTCAAAGCGAAACACGATTTCTATAGGCTTCTTTCAACTAGGATTCACTGAAGCCAGCGCTTAATTCCAATACTTTGGGACTAGTCCATCACGATTTCATTTCCCTTAATTTATAAGCTCTCGCCCATCTTCTTCATACATGTATGCTCTTTCTAGCCGGGGGAATTACAAACATAAAAAGTTCGTCACGCAAGAGCTGCGTAAACTAAGCAGATTCCCCTCGGGAAGGTTTACAACAGATAAATCTACAAACTGCTAACACCACCCGGAATATTAAGGAAATAAATGCAAACGGCAATATGAAATCATTCAGTCAATCAACAAGTTAATAATATCTACAACGGAAAGCGTCTGAATTGTAAACAAACGGGGCAGCAATTTCGCAGCACTGAATAGATAGAATTATTCTAGAACGGAAAGAAGAACAATTGATGAAATATATCTGATTATAACATGTTAATTTTATTGAAAACTGTTTACTATAGCAAGTGGAATAATCAGAATAATTTCAATTTGAATCACTTAGATTTTAGTACCAAGAACAAAAGAGGGGAAGGGGTCAACAGAGCGTATTTGTTTGTATCTCGTATAATAATGATTTGTTGAAAACAATAATTGGTATTTACCCTTGAAATGAAGTGTTTCATGATATATCAGATGATTATTAATATAACACTAGTAGGAGTGGGTGTTTAATGAGAGCGGAAAACTATAAAATAAATGCAAACACGTGAAGCACATGGGAAATCTACTTAGTGAACGTAGCCACTGCGTTACGGAGTTTTTTGGAATGATGGACAACTGATCCTCTATCTTGATTGCATGCCCACTGAATGCTGTTGCCCTATTCACGTGTGCTGGATCCTGCCCTAGACCCATTATTTCCTGGTTTATATTAAACGAAATAACTTGTTGGACAAGTGAATAGCATTATAGGAGAAGGCGGCTATATCCTAATCAAGCTGAGGATACCCCGTCATTTCAAATAGACCAACGAGTAAGGTTCAAGTCAAGTTTGTAGGAAATATAATGCCGCTGTCAAAACTAATACCTCGAAGTCATCCCATGGACTTTATACGTTTATGAGAACATGCCTGATATGTTAATTATATATATAGCTAGTTTATCTTCTCTTTGTTCCTCGTCATATCCATGCACGTGGATTTCTCTTAAGCTGAACTTCCTATTGAGGTAGTACTAATGACGCGATTTTCTATAAACACTTCGCAAATGTAAGTCAATCCTTCAACAGAGATGACGGAAATAAAATCCGTTAACATACATATATATAAAGTGTTACGCCGAACTTCGTCAAAACAAGAAATTTATTTCTTCTTTAAAAAACCTTATTTATTTTTTTCTATATTTCTTCTCTAATTTTTATGAACATTATGGATATGCTTAATTAACATTGTCAAATTTAGTTTAAGTATCAAACTAACGTATAAAAAGTTTTTAATTACATTAAAATCACATTTATATTGGTTGTATTATTACATTGGCGCAATAATTAAGAAGAGTTGTCTACACTTTCAAAAAATTTAGGAAGTGGATCATCTGTAATAAAGGATATATATATATATATATATATATATATATATATATTCTACTTTTTGAGGCTGCAACGCTGGGAAGTATCGTCATTGTGAGGATTTCGGCAATCTGCTCCAGCGGTTGGAATTTTTGTTCTGCGAATTTTCGATGGAAATGCGTCCATCTTCGTCAGGCATAAATTTGATTTATAAATTTTTAAATCAAATTTATGCCTGAGGAAGATTCCATTGAAAATTTGCAGAATAAAAATTCCAACCGCTGGAGCAGATAGCCGAAATCCTCACAATGATATATACGAGTATATATATTATATATATATATATATATATATATATATATATATATATATATACACGATCAGAAAGCTATGCCTTATAGTTGAAACCATTGTGTTATTTCGGAAGCTGCTCTTTTCATATCACTCTACCCACTGAAATCCATAAGATGTTTGATGTCTCAAAAACGGATTTTTCCTCTTCCTCTTCTCCTATGTCCAATGACTGTACCTTCAAATATATTCGTGAAGAAATCGTAGTGCCTCATGATATGCCCAAAAAGTTTTACCCTCCTTTTTTTATGGCCTTGATAAGACTTTTACTTTCACTTACGGATTTTTTTATTTTTTTTAGTTCAACTTGTTCTGCATCAAATCCACATTCCAATAACTTCCAATCTATTTTATTCCCTTTTGTGAAGTCTATATTTCACTCCTGTAAATTAGTACAGTCCAAACGAAAGAATAAGTAAACTTATTTTTTTGTATCCATGGTTATTTGATTTTTACTTAGATGGTAGTTAAATCTACTTTTTTAAGTGGATACACAGATAATAGACTTTGAAGAGACTTTGATCAGACATCTGTTTTCTATTACAGCACGTGGGAAAAAAATTGAGTTTACGCTCCACCTGCGTGACGGACTTTTTTCATTTCGGGTCCAAGCATAGCTCAGCTATCAACTATTTGGCCATAATGGCACAAAATCTTCATAGTAGGAGTACCATTGTTTATTTCTGATAGGTTATGGGGGGACCACGTTGTCAGGCACCCCAGTATCCATCGCCCACAAATGAGAAAGCACGTAAATAAAAGTCCGTCACGCAGGAGCTGAGTAAATTAAGCAGACCTCCAACCTGCTGGTGTAACAAGTCAAAGTGATGAGTAGAAGGGGAAAGGGCTTACTGGCGCAGATAACAAGAATGTATTATCATTATTATTATTTATTAACGTCCACTTTTTGCAGCTATGGCTCATTGGGACGGGTTATCTACAGGTTACCACCCTTTAACAAGAATGTTTGAATAACTCTGTTAGTTCTTGAGCTACGAAAAAAATGCATAGATCAACAATTGAAGAGCATCAATATCTTAATTTTCGAATCTCCTCCCCCACCCCTACTCTTCCAGCTCCGATTTCTGCCAATAACAAATACGATGTTTAGTGTTCACGTGCTCAAATGTAGACGAGTATGGCATAGATGAAATAAATATTTTCAAAACAAGAACGTAAAAACTCAATTGACGAAGTTATCGCACAACAATGTTCATGTATCACGCATAATAAAGGTCTCATGAAAACCTTCGAAACAGCTTATTGTTATCATGACAGGAGAGGGGCTTAGTGGCAGATGAAAAACAAAAAATCCAAATACCTCGGTTAATATTCATATTAGAGAAAATATACATATAACAACATTTATAGACAATTAAATATACAATATACAACTTTTCGATCCGACATATATTAATGAAGATTCGAATTTTTGAAATTCCCCTATAACTCCCCCCCATCCCCATGTCCGATTTAAGCCCTTAACCCTTAACTGGCCAAGGTGTCTTTAAAGACACCGTTCATATTTAAAACTCCCAGAGATCAACTGCTCCTATTCTTAACCCTTTTGGGCCACAGTCCACACCCCTGTAACCTCCCAAGCATGAGCATATGCGACAAAAGTCCATTTATTGTTATTGGAGCTAATTAATAACAATATACTGAAGAAAATCATCATTGTTTACCACCCTACTTCACACTAGTTGCCAGCGAAGTTTCTAATTCATTAAAATATACGCTATTCGATTTAAAAATGAACCAAAATGAGTGAATTAGTTGTAAAGGATTGCATTAAAGTTCCTATGTGTTTCATTTTCCATTCTGGAGAGAAATAGAGTTTTAGCATGGATTTTAATGATGGTGTACTTAAGTTCACCCTGGCCAAATACCAACAAATTTGCCCAAGGTCATATTTCTTACTTTTACCATTTTAATTAACAGATAAGTATAAATGTCGGGGTGAAAAGATTTTTCTCTTTGCTACCAAAATTTAGTATCACTTCTAATGAAGAAGAAAACGACAATGAAGGAGAAAATGCACACGGATGCCCCAAAATGGATGAAGGAAATTTTCAAATTGAAATGAATGAAGTATTGGAACATTTCAATACTGAGGGTGAAACAGGGAAGAGGAGGTTATGAAGAATATGTTGACAACAAAAAGTGCATCAGCATGATTAAATGGTATGACAACAAAGTGTTGACCTTAGTGACATGTTCGTTGCACTTTATAGAACAGGTTACCGCTCCCACAAGTATTACATGATCATTTTCAGCTAATAATTGGATTTGGTGGTTAATAACGCATTGCTATTGTACAAGATGAACACCCAAAAAAAAAAATTGACTTTAAAACAATTTCGAATACACATTGCAGAGGATATTCTGCTGCACCAGTGAGCTAAAAGGGCTAGACACAACCAATTGCAGCCAAGAACTGCTCTAGCTCTCATAGCCAATGCAGCAAGACTTGATGGGATGCACCATTGGCAAGTATTCACTACAAAAGGAAAGTGTATACTGTTTCACCAAAATCAAAGGGTTGTTTTATGCCAAAAATGTAATGTGAGACTTTGTAACACCCGTGAAAGGCCCTGTTTTCTTGAATGAATGGAAGGTTTACGGTGAATGTCCAGAGTGTACTTAAATAAACCACTAAGGTTTTAGAGTAACTGGCCAAAGTGTACTTAAAGACACCATGTAATATTTTTGTTCAGAAAAAAAAATAAGTAAAGCCTATATTCTATTTATTAGGAACGCAAAAAATGAGTTTTTAAGAAAATGTTTCAATTCAAGTCATTTTTTGAGTTTCTGGCCAATTAAGGGTTAACGAAGTTGATCTTTAATTTTTCCCGAAACGCTGATATCTCGAGTTTGGTAACATATATAAATGGATTGACCTCATTTTTGTCTATTAGGAAGGGTCGATGGATATTTGAGGAAATTTTTTGAAAATCTCGTCATGAGTACATCCTCAGTAGCTGATTTCTCTAAAGGAAAATCAGCTAATACCGTACTTCAGTTGAGAATCTTTCGAACATGGCAAGATGACGATCAATGGTACAAAATAGACACCATTATATATTAAAAACACACACACACATATATATATATATATATATATATATATATATATATATATATATATATTTATATATATATCTATATATATATATAAAATTGTAACCTCTGTCTGTACATTGATTTTTTCGCGAAATTTCACGATAACTTTTCGTTTCACATGTCATAGACACCATATCTGCATTTTGTTTCTTTCGTGTATGTTTGTTTGTTTGTTTGTTTGTTTGTTTGTTTGTTTGTTTGTTTGTTACCTTTTCACGCATAAACGGCTGAACCGAATTTTATGAAACTTGGTATGTATATTACTACTAACCCAACTTAGACTTTAGGCTATATTAATTTTCTCTGAGGCGAACAGGAGTGGGGGTTATAAGGAAAGCCTGAAATTAAAAATAGAGATATTTCGTTTTCTATTGGTTTTACGGCAAATATGCACATAACAAAAGTTGTTTATTGTGTTATTTAGAGTAACTTTTGTTATATACACTTTTGTCGTATACCGAAGTTTAAATGCGTTATACGCTAAAAATTATAGCGGGAGTCAACAATATTATTTGCCAAAAAAGACTCAACCGAACTAAATAAAACTCGGTATGTGTATTAGCAGTGAGGCCTTCATTATAATAAGCCATACCAACATTTCTATGGACGGGCAGGAGTGGGGGTTATAAGGGAAGCCTGAAACTAAAAATAGCGATATTTCGTTTCCTATTGGTTTTTCCGCAAATATAAACATAACAAAAGTTGTTTATTTTGTTATTTGGAGTAACTTTTATTATATACACTTTTGTCGAATACCTAATTATAAACGAGATATACGCTAAAACCTATAGCGGAAGTGAACAATTTTATTTAGGACAAAAGATCCAACCGAAATAAATAAAACTCGGTATGTACATTAGCACTAACGCTTTCATTATAATAAGCCATACCAACATTTCTAGCGACGGGCAGAAGGGAGGCCTGAATTTAAATATAGCGGTATTTCGTTTCCTATTGCATTTTTAGCAATTATACACATAAAAAAAGTTGTTTATTTTTTTATTTGAAGTAACTTTTGTTATATGCTCTTTTGTCGTATACCTATGTATAAATGAGTTATACGTTAAAAAATACTGCGGAAGTCAACAATTTTATTTGGCACAAAAAACTCAACCGAACTAAACCAAACTCGGTATGTCAATTAGCACTAACGCCTTCCTTAACAAAACCAATACTAACATTTCTAGGGACGGGCAGGAGTGGGGGTTATAAGGGAGGGCTGAAATTAAAAATAGCGGTATTTCGTTTCCTATTGCATTTTTAGCAATTATACACATAACAAAAGTTGTTTATTTTTTTATTTGAAGTAACTTTTGTTATATACTCTTTTGTCGTATACCTATGTATAAATGAGCTATACGTTAAAAAATACTGCGGAAGTCAACAATTTTATTTGGCACAAAAAACTCAACCGAACTAAACCAAACGCGATATGTCAATTAGCACTAACGCCTTCCTTATAATAACCAATACTAACATTTCTAGGGACGGGCAGGAGTGGGGGTTATAAGGGAGGCCTGAAATTAATAATAGTGATATTTCGTTTCTTATTGGGGTTTCGGCATATATGCACATAACAATAGTTGTTTATTTTGTTATTTAGAGAAATTTGCTCAACAATTCTTTTCAATATGAACTACCAGGTACAGCACCTGGAAAAATTAATTTTAATGTATGTTAGTATTTTGTCCTTAATAATTCAAATCTATGCACAATGCACAGGAAACGGGAAATATGACAATATGGAGGACAGTGAAGTCTTACAAAAAAATTAATTTTATTATTAACAAATCCACAGAAACGATGGGTATTAACCCTTATAACACTGGGACGGGTAAATGTCAAAATATTGTGCAAAGTCAAGCCTTGCCAAAAAAATACCATCTTCATTCAGCCTCAAATGAATTCCCGGGCGAAGCCGGGTATCTGAGCTAGTATATATATATATCTATATATATATAAAATTGTAACCTCTGTCTGTACATTGATTTTTTTCGCGAAATTTCACGATAACTTTTCGTTTCACATGTCATAGACACCATAACTGCATTTTGTTTCTTTCGTGTATGTTTGTTTGTTTGTTTGTTTGTTTGTTTGTTTGTTTGTTTGTTTGTTTGTTTGTTTACCTTTTCACACGCAAAAAACGGCTGAACCGAATTTTAACAAAATTTCTATATATATTACTACTAGCCCAACTTAGACTTTAGGCTATATTAATATTCTCTAAGACGAACAGGAGTGGGGGTTATAAGGGAGGCCTGAAATTAAAAATAGCGATATTTCGTTTCCTATTGCTTTTTCAGCAAATATGTACATAACAAAAGTTGTTTATTTTGTAATTTAGAGTAACTTTTGTTATATGCACTTTTGCAATATGCGGAAGTATAAATGAGTTATACGCTAAAAACTATAGAGGGAGTCCACAATTTTATTTGGCACAAAAGACTCAACCGAACTAAACTAAACTCGGCATGTGAATTAGTAATAACGCCTTCCTTATAATAAGCCATACTAACATTTCTAGGGACGGGCAGGAGTGGGGGTTATATTGGAGGCCTGAAATTAAAAATAGTAGTATTTCGTTTCCTATTGGGGTTTCGGCAAATATGCACATTACTAAATTAGTTCATTTTGTTATTTAGAGTAACTTTTGTTATATGCTTTTTTGCCGTATACGGAAGTATAAATGAGTTATACGCTAAAAACTATAGTGGGAGTCCACAATTTTATTGGACAAAAAGACTCAACCGAACTAAACCAAAATCGGTATGTGAATTAGCCACCAACGCCTTCCTTATAATAAGCCATACTAACATTTCTAGGACGGGCAGGAGTGGGGGTTATAAGGAAGGCCTGAAATTTAATAATAGTGATATTTTCGTTTTCCTATTGCATTATCGGCAAATATGCACATAACAAAAGTTGTTTATTTTGTTATTTAGAGAAACTTTTTTTATATACACTATCGTCGTATACCGAAGTATAAAGGCGTTATACGCTAAAAATTATAGCGGGAGTGAACAATTTTATTTGGGACAAAAGACCCAACCGAAATAAATAAACTCGGTATGTGTATTAGCAATAACGCTTTCATTATAATAAGCCATACCAACATTTCTAGGGGACGGGCAGGAGTGGGGGTTGTAGGGAAGGCCTGAATTTAAAAATAGCGGTATTTCGTTTTTCTATTCGTTTTTTCGGCAAATATGAACATAACAAAAGTTGTTTATTTTGTTATTTAGAGTAACTTTTATCATATTGATTTTTGTCTTTAACAAAGTATAAACGAGATATTCACCATAAACTAAAGCGGAGTTCAACTATTTTATTGGGAGCTAACGATTGAACCGAACTTAACAAAACTCGGTATGTCACTTAGCATTAATTCTTCCATGTTTATAAGCTATATTAAAATTTTTAGGTTAGAACGGGAGTGGGGGTTATAAGGGACGCCAGAAATTAAAATTCGCGATATTTCATCGCCTATTTGTTTTTCGACAAACATGCAAATAACAAACGTTGTTTACTTTGTTATTTAGATTAACTTTTGTTTTATACATTTCTCCAGGAACAATGTATGGAGCAAGTAATCTGCGTAAAAATATAGATATGCTCAACAATTCATTCCAATTTGAACTATGAGGTACCTCACCTGGAATAATTAATTCAAATCTATGTTAATATTTTGTCCTTAATAACTGAAATCTATGCATAATGCACAGGAGACGGGAAATATGACAATATGGAGGACAGTGAAGTCTTACATAAAAAATTAATTTTATTATTAACAAACGCCAAAAACGGGTATTAACCCAAATCACTGGGACGGGTAAATGTCAAATATTGTTCAAAGTAAAGCCTTGCCAAAAAAATACCATCACCATTCAGCCTCAAATCAATTCCCGGGCGAAGCCGGGTATCTGAGCTAGTATATATATAAAATTGTAACCTCTGTCTGTACATTAATTTTTTTCGCGAAATTTCACGATAACTTTTCGTTTCACATGTCATAGACACCGTTTCTGCATTTTGTTTCTTTCTTGTATGTTTGTTTGTTACCTTTTCACGCATAAACGACTGAACCGAATTTTATGAAACTTGGTATGTATATTACTACTGACCCAGCTTAGACTTTAAGCTATATTAATTTTCTCTGAAACGAACAGGAGTGGGGGTTATAAGAGAAGCCTGAAATTAAAAATAGCGATATTTCGTTTTCTGTTGGTTTTTCGGCAAATATGCACATAACAAAAGTTGTTTATTTTGTTATTTAGAGTAACTTTTGTTGTATACACTTTTGTCGTATACCGAAGATTAAATGCGTTATACGCTTTAAATTATAGCAGGAGTCAACAATATTATTTGCCAAAAAAGACTCAACCGAACTAAATAAAACTCGGCATGTGTATTAGCAGTGAGGCCTCCATTATAATAAGCCATACCAACATTTCTATAGACGGGCAGGAGTGGGGGTTATAAGGGAAGCCTGAAATTAAAAATAGCGATATTTCGTTTCCTATTGGTTTTTCCGCAAATATAAACATAACAAAAGTTGTTTATTTTGTTATTTGGAGTAACTTTGTTATAAACACGTTTGTCGTATACCTAAGTATAAATGAGTTATACGTTAAAACTTTAGCGGGCACTAACGGCTGAACCGAACTTAACAAAACTCGGTATCTCAATTAGCATTATTATAAGTTATACTAAAATTTTTAGGTTCGAACGGGAGGGGGGTTATAAGGGAGGCCTGAAATAAAAATTCACCTTATTTTCATGTATAAGAGACGGGAAATATAAAAATATCGAAGACTGTGAGGCCTTATCGAACAAATAATTCTATTATTAGCAAATCCACGGCAAAGACGGGTATCAATCCTAAACACTGGGACGGGTGAATGTCAAAATATTGTGCAATGTAAAGCCTGCTAAAAAATACCATCACCATTCAGCCTCAAATGAATTCCCGGGCGAAGCCGGGTATCTGAGCTAGTATATATATATATCTATACTAGCTCAGATACCCGGCTTCGCCCGGGAATTCATTTGAGGCTGAATGGTGATGGTCTTTTTTAGCAGGCTTTACATTGCACAATCTTTTAACATTTACCCGTTCCAGTGTTTAGGATTGATACCCGTCGTTGCCGGTGATTTGCTAATAATAGAATTATTTGTTCGATAATTCTTCACAGTCTTCGATATTTTTATTTTTCCCGTCTCTTATACATGTACATATGGTGAATTTTTATTTCAGGCCTCCCTTATTTACCCCCCTCCCGTTCGAACCTAAAAATTTTAATATAACTTATAATCATGGAAGAATTAATGCTAATTGACATACCAAGTTTTGTTAAGTACTGTTCAGCCGTTAGTGCCCGCTAAAGTTTTAACGTATAACTCATTTATACTTAGGTATAAGACAAAAGTGTATATAACAAAAGTTACTCCAAATAACAAAATAAACAACTTTTATTATGTTTATATTTGCGGAAAATCCAATAGGAAACGAAATATCGCTATTTTTAATTTCAGGCTTCTCTTATAACCCCCACTCCTGCCCGTCCATAGAAATGTTGGTATGGCTTATTATAATGAAGGCCTCACTGCTAATACACATACCGAGTTTTATTTAGTTCGGTTGAGTCTTTTTGGGCAAATAATATTGTTGACTCCCGCTATAATTTTTAGCGTATAACGCATTTAAACTTTGGTATACGACAAAAGTGTATATAACAAAAGTTACTCTAAATAACAAAATAAACAACTTTTGTTATGTGCATATTTGCCGAAAAACCAATATAAAACGAAATATCGCTATTTTTAATTTCAGGCTTCCCTTATAACCCCCACTCCTGTTCGTCTCAGAGAAAATTAATATAGCCTAAAGTCTAAGTTGGGTTAATAGTAATATACATACCAAGTTTCATGAAATTCGGTTCAGCCGTTTATGCGTGAAAAGGTAACAAACAAACAAACAAACAAACAAACAAACAAACATACACGAAAGAAACAAAATGCAGATATGGTGTCTATGACATGTGAAACGAAAAGTTATCGTGAAATTTCGCGAAAAAAATCAATGTACAGACAGAGGTTACAATTTTATATATATACTAGCTCAGATACCCGGCTTCGCCCGGGAATTGATTTGAGGCTGAATGGTGATGGTATTTTTTTGGCAAGGCTTTACTTTGAACAATATTTGACATTTACCCGTCCCAGTGATTTGGGTTAATACCCGTTTTTGGCGTTTGTTAATAATAAAATTAATTTTTTATGTAAGACTTCACTGTCCTCCATATTGTCATATTTCCCGTCTCCTGTGCATTATGCATAGATTTCAGTTATTAAGGACAAAATATTAACATAGATTTGAATTAATTATTCCAGGTGAGGTACCTCATAGTTCAAATTGGAATGAATTGTTGAGCATATCTATATTTTTACGCAGATTACTTGCTCCATACATTGTTCCTGGGGAAATGTATAAAACAAAAGTTAATCTAAATAACAAAGTAAACAACGTTTGTTATTTGCATGTTTGTCGAAAAACAAATAGGCGATGAAATATCGCGAATTTTAATTTCTGGCGTCCCTTATAACCCCCACTCCCGTTCTAACCTAAAAATTTTAATATAGCTTATAAACATGGAAGAATTAATGCTAAGTGACATACCGAGTTTTGTTAAGTTCGGTTCAATCGTTAGCTCCCAATAAAATAGTTGAACTCCGCTTTAGTTTATGGTGAATATCTCGTTTATACTTTGTTAAAGACAAAAATCAATATGATAAAAGTTACTCTAAATAACAAAATAAACAACTTTTGTTATGTTCATATTTGCCGAAAAACGAATAGAAAACGAAATACCGCTATTTTTAAATTCAGGCCTTCCCTACAACCCCCACTCCTGCCCGTCCCTAGAAATGTTGGTATGGCTTATTATAATGAAAGCGTTATTGCTAATACACATACCGAGTTTTATTTATTTCGGTTGGGTCTTTTGTCCCAAATAAAATTGTTCACTCCCGCTATAATTTTTAGCGTATAACGCCTTTATACTTCGGTATACGACGATAGTGTATATAAAAAAAGTTTCTCTAAATAACAAAATAAACAACTTTTGTTATGTGCGCATATTGCCGATTAATGCAATAGGAAACGAAATATCACTATTATTAATTTCAGGCCTTCCTTATAACCCCCACTCCTGCCCGTCCCTAGAAATGTTAGTATGGCTTATTATAAGGAAGGCGTTGGCGCTAATTCACATACCGATTTTGGTTTAGTTCGGTTGAGTCTTTTGTGCCAAATAAAATTGTGGACTCCCACTATAGTTTTTAGCGTATAACTCATTTATACTTCCGTATACGGCAAAAAAGCATATAACAAAAGTTACTCTAAATAACAAAATGAACAACTTTTGTCATGTGCATATTTGCCGAAACCCCAATAGGAAACGAAATACTACTATTTTTAATTTCAGGCCTCCAATATAACCCCCACTCCTGCCCGTCCCTAGAAATGTTAGTATGGCTTATTATAAGGAAGGCGTTATTACTAATTCACATGCCGAGTTTAGTTTAGTTCGGTTGAGTCTTTTGTGCCAAATAAAATTGTGGACTCCCTCTATAGTTTTTAGCGTATAACTCATTTATACTTCCGCATATTGCAAAAGTGCATATAACAAAAGTTACTCTAAATTACAAAATAAACAACTTTTGTTATGTACATATTTGCTGAAAAAGCAATAGGAAACGAAATATCGCTATTTTTAATTTCAGGCCTCCCTTATAACCCCCACTCCTGTTCGTCTTAGAGAATATTAATATAGCCTAAAGTCTAAGTTGGGCTAGTAGTAATATACATACCAAGTTTCTTAAAATTCGGTTCAGCCGTTTTTGCGTGAAAAGGTAACAAACAAACAAACAAACAAACAAACAAACAAACATACACGAAAGAAACAAAATGCAGTTATGGTGTCTATGACATGTGAAACGAAAAGTTATCGTGAAATTTCGCGAAAAAAATCAATGTACAGACAGAGGTTACAATTTTATATATATATAGATTAGACAGGCTAGGGCACGGTATGATAATGCTGTAGTTAGCCAATTTTCGGATTTGTTTTTATTTTATTTCATATACATGCAATACACTGTTTCAAATGCATCCTTTAGCCTTTAAAACATGAAATATGTGTTTCTCGAGGTTAATTCTGGGAACTTAGACAGAATGAAAGGTCTTCTTTATTCTGTATATTTAATCGCCAACATCGTGTAATATTGAAAATTACATAACTTGTCAATATGCAACGTTATCCTCGTCCAAAAATAAATATCTTTAATCAACTATTAGCTATTATTTTAACATTTACTACATTTTAGGGCGAAGGCAGTTTTATGAGGAGGTATGAACACAATTGTGAACCCGTTCTTTAAATAATTGACCGATTCTACTAATTGATTTTAAAAATTCACTGCTTTTTAACACTGGTAGTTCTAGACTTCCCTCTCAGATTTGAATGATTTTTTTTTTTTACAGCTGATACAGTATGGAAATTAATTTGGTATGCATTGCGTTGTTCCACGAATAGAAATGGCTACATTTTTTTATGAACTACCATTTGTAAATTCATAATGTTATTGTGAAAGAAACTTTTAGCAATACTGTAGTTTACAGTTTGACAATTTTATCGTCTGAAGTTCCTGTATTATCTGGAAAATCTGCTTAGTTAACTCTGAGTTGGTATTTTGGCAGGTGGAAATGACCTCTAATGTAAGCAGGATGAAAGAATTTGCTACGCTTTTAGTTTAACAATTTATTAAAACGGCAGAGCGCTTTCGATGCAGTGCATGCTTAGTTTACTAGCCCCTTCATGATGAACTTTTTTTTTTAAATTAAGTTAAAAGAAAAAAGTCCGTCACGCAGGGGCTGCGTAAACTAAGCAGATTTCCCATGTGAAGTTTTACAATAGAGAAATCTGCATACTGGTAACACAATACCACCGTGATTAAATACAAACGGCAATGAGAAATCTTTCAGTTAATTAAAATAAATTCCCAACTGAAACGGATTCTGAATTGTAAGAATAATTTATATTTTAATAACTCAAATTTTAGTAGTCCAAGAATTAAAGAAGGGGGGGGGATGAACAGAACGTATTTGCATAAATCTCACAAAGTAACGAAGGTAAGGTAAGGTTAGAAGAAGCTTCCACCTGAGTCGAGGAATGACGGAATTTACCGACCTAATCCGAACTATACCCGACCAGACTTCATAAAAATGCAAATATCTAGGTTAATAATCAAGATAGAGAATAAATGTATATAACAATATTTATAGTAAATTCAATTTGCAATAAGATTGGTTCTATACAAATTTTCGATCCGATGCATAATAACCCCCCCCCCCGTCTCTCTTTTTCATTTTCAGCCATTAACGAACTTGATCTGTCTTTTTACATAAAACGGTTAAATATCGAGTTTTGTAACGATCAAACAAAAAAAGCGACCGCTAGAGCGTTAACAGACAAATATATATATATATATATATATATATATATATATATATATATATATATATATATATAATTTTGAACGGACCACATGTTCGTCATCTCCTGGGTAGGATCGATGGACATTTGAAGAAATTTTTCGAAAATCGCGTCATGAGTACGACCTCAATAGCTGATTTCCCTTGAGGGAAATCTGCTAAAACTGGCTATGAGTCAGAGATAACCTAGGAATTGGTGTATAATGCCAGAAGAAAGAAAAGAGTGAGAGATATGGAATGTATTCTGTTGCATTTGTATAAAAGACAAATGAAAGAGTTGTGAGGTGGCAAAGGAAGTAACGAGAAGCTTAAATAAGAAAAAGTGTGGCACGTGGCGGTTGTAATGAGCCGCCTGTCGACCAACATGTCCCTGCATTCATCTGCTCCTTCTGACGAGCTTTCTTTTTTTTAGTATCAGGTCGTAGACTGGTTCTTTGGTGACGTCTAAATCTTCCCGGGCTCAGAGGCCGCTTTCCCTAGACATGGACTCAATGTTGAAATAGAGTGAAATCAATAACCTGTTACTAGCTCATATTTGCCCACTAATAATTCAGTTATGTAATTACCATATTGGCTGGCTAATTATCTTGTTCGACAAGTATCAAACCATCTGGGAGCTACGAGCGTCCTATCAAGTGCCTTTTACTTTCCATCATTGCGCTCAAGCTATTGGAACTTTTTGATTATTTAGCCATTTTAATAGCCACTAAGACTATAAAATCGAATATTTTACAACTTGTAGATATAAATAAAAATAATATTTTTATAGACATTTTTTATTAATTCTTTATAAATAAGGAACCAGTTTTATTCATTTGCTTGTCATCAGTCAGGTAATTATAATTTAATATATCAAAAGTCCTTCACGCAGTGGCTACGTAAACTAAGCAGATTTCCCACTTGAAGTTTTACAATAGAGAAATCGTCTTACTAATAACAGTAGTAGTAAAGAATCTCTAAACCAATTCACGAGGGACGAAGTTACGAACTAGCTTTCGGCAGAAAGTCCCGAATATAGCCGACCACACGCACAATAGAAATGCAAATATTTCGGTTAATATTCAAGATACAGAATAAATCTATAGAACAATATTTATAGTAAATTTAATTTGCAATAAGATTGATTCTATACAATTTTTCGATCCCACGCATAATATCGGAGATATTTCGAATTTTCCAAAATCCCCCCTCTAAACCCTCCCTCCCACTGGTCCGATTTCAGCCATTAACGAAGCTGATCTTTCTTTTTAAATAAAACGAATAAATTTCGAGTTTGGTAACGATAAAACAAAAATTGTGACCGCTAGAGCGATAACAGACATATACATATATATATATATATATATATATAATTTTGAACGGACCTCATTTTCGTCATCTCCTGGGTACGATCGATGGACATTTGAAGAAATATTTCGAAAATCCCGTCATGAGTACGACCTCAATAGCTAATTTCCCTTATGGGAAATCTGCTAATATTGGGTAAAAGCATTCAAAAGCTTTGTTTGTCAGAAGATTTGTTCACTTTTTAAAATCGCCAATTAGGCCAGTGTGATAAGGAAGGCAGTGACATGTGAGCCAAATATGAAAAGCCCGTCAAGCAGGGGCTGCGTAAAGGAAGCAGATTTCGCACGTGACGTTTTACAATAGATAAATCTACATAATGGTAACACTTAACACCACCGTTGAATAAATACAAATATTAATGAGAAATGTCAATTTTAATAATCTCCCAGCGAAAACTGTCTGAATTGTAAACTAACAGGTCTGCCAACCATCAGACCTGAATGAACAGATAGATAGGAATATTTTTCACTGGAAAAAAAATAATTACTGAAATATATCTGATTATAACGTATTAATTTTATTGAAAATTATTTGTTATATCTAGTACTGTAATTTATAATGAATCAGAATAATTTTTATCTCAATCAATCAAGTGTGATTGGTAGTGCAAGAACATAAGAAGGGTGAGGAGTGTCACTAGAACATGTTTGCATGTATGTAATAAAGGTCTCTTGAAAACAATATTTGGTATTTAGGCTTCCAATAAAGTGACTTATTATATAACTGAGTATTGTTTATGGTGACATGAGTAGAAGTGGGGGTTTGCTGAAAGCTGAAAACTAAAAAATTCAAATATTAATACTCAAGACAGAGAATAAATCTGTACAACAATATTTATTGTAAATTTAATTTTCAATAAGATTGGTATTCTTCACATTCCATTGTGAGAAGAGTATGAATCTAAAATACATATATTTTTAATTCTCCAAATCTCTTGAAAATCAGTTGACATCTCTGTTGAAAGAAATCGTTGTCGTTTATGTGAGCAGAAAGTAAGGATGCGTTCGTATTATTGAATATCGTGTACATTTATAATTTATTTGTGTGTATGTGTGTGTGTGTGTGTGTGTGTGTGTTTGTTATTCCCTTCCATCTGTTTGGAACTCAGAAACATTGACGTCTGGAGTAATTTAGGGTGACCAAGACCTAGCTAATATTACCACCCCGAAATTAGAAGAGGGGGAAAAAATAAGACAACCCTTAGATTTTCTGATGGCAAAATAACAAAACGTAATGGAAGAAGTTGAAGGGTCGTTCATTCTTCAATAACCGGTGGCTACTGATTGGCTAGCACTCGAAGGCAATAAGCCCGAATTGTTGGTAGCTAAGTTGCCCTCAACTAGAAGCCATTGCTCTTTCTTTCCCATTTCAACTCTTCCAATAAAAGTAGTTAGCTGAATGAGATTCTTAGTCACCTCAGAACATCCACCCGTGGCCCTGTAACATTTATACACCAATTTCGCTTTCCTAAAACAATGGAGGGAGTCTAATCAATAACTGAGCAAGTACGGAAGTTAGTCTCCATTGTGAAAAATAGAATCCTACGTTTTATAAAATGCAGGTTAATCGAATATAATTATACAAATATCCATTAGCTATTGACTTCTCCTGAAAAGTCTCGTACTTTTTATATCAGAAATTGGACTATTGGAAACAGTTTTTGTTCTGCCACAGCTGTGGAAGTATACTCGCGCATTAATGTTGTCAATGGATTTCTTGCTGAGCTGTTACTGTTAACGCATCAGTTAAATTTAATTAATATATCATGTAGGTAGACACTTATTAAAGCAGCATCTAGGAAAGAATTATCATTGGGTTTTTTAATTAATGTATTTTTTGAAAAGGTATGGCCCCTGAAGTGGTGATAGTTAAGCCACAAAACATCTAGGGCAATATGAATAAAGTTTGCGCGAAAAGTTTTTTATTGGTGACCCTTGCCATTAAACTATGAGGAACATATAGAAATATTGGGCCCAGAATAAGAAAAATAATAAATATATGTAACATATTACCAGGGATATAGGTTAGGGAATTTTCCTGTAGAAGGACTAAGTATTTTTTTACTTCCTTATACTCGGAGTTTTAAACATTTGTACACCAACTTAATGCACATTGTGGTACAAAGGCTAATTGGGGCATGTTATCTACAGGTTACCAACATTTCCAGTCAGTAGGGGAATAAGGATTATATTTAATGAGTTCGTCATTAAATTAATTCCAATTGCCCAGGTGGGAATCGGACTCTCCATTGTAGGTTTACCATGAAGTATGTGCTAGTTGTAGCGAATCAAGAAGAACGTTTCGGCCAGTTCCTCCACGCAACCACGTACTATCTAGACTAACAAGGGGATTCCACGGCCTTCCCCCCACCCATTTAAACGAAAATTTTTTACTTTTTAGTACCTAATGAAAAACAATTCTGATAATTCCAGAGAACAATGAGTTGTTCCCAAGACGTATATTTTAAGGAGCCCCCGTGGCTCAGTTGGTATTGCTTTCTTTTTGTAACCGGAAATGTCAAGATCGAATCTCACCGGGAGGACTATTTTTTTCTGGATTTTTTTCATTTTTTTTTTTGCTTGTAGGGCGTTTATTTAATATTAATAAATAAATAAAAAGTGTTTTTTTTAATTATTGGCATTTAATTTTTAGCGTGTTCCATATAGAAAATTTGCTTTCTGTCAAAAATGTAATTGGTATAAGGAAGTATTTAACACTATACAAGAAATATATTATTAATTGAATACATAAGTATATAACAATTATCAATAATAACACAGATATTTTAATAATATTTTTAATCGGTTTTATTTAACGACTAAAGTTAGAGATTCGATCGCAAGATTTCTGGTTACAAAAAAAAGCACTATCAACTGAGCCACGGGCGCTACTCGAAATAGTTTTAGAAACGGCTCAAGACGTTCAGACAAACTTTAACATTTATTTTTAGACGAACGCGTGAGAAGTTCGTTCTCTCGCTTTAACAGAATTAGGTTTTCATGAGGAACTAAACACTAAAAAATTTCGTTCGAATCGGTGGGGCCGTCCACCCCCTTATGAGGTACATGGTTGGTGGTGAAAATGGAATAGATTACCTTGTGTTTCGTTGTAATGTGACAACAGCTTTATATGTAGCGGAGTTGTTTCTCTTAAAAGATGTTCTCCACCCTTATGATTCACAAATTGATTTGTATTAAATACTTGTTATAATATCCATCATAAGAATTATGGTTAGTTCATTATTCTCTCAGTGACAGATTTTTCTTGTTTTTCCTATCAAATATTCCTTAAATAGTTTGATTTAATGTGTGTTACTATGTGTTTTTAATTCAGTTTTTATTTATTTTATAGGTGAGGACATTCTCGATGCTGGTCATTGGAGATACTAGAAAGGTAGTATATACAGCATTGTCAGTAAATAAGCTTCTTATGTCTTTTACAAAAGAAAGCTTTGATTGCATTGAAATTTGTCAAGAAAGTGAGGAGTTGATAGGTCGACGTTTTGGATATTTTGATCTACTTAGGGGAGGGTTCTCTGTTTTGAATGTTTGATAAATATTTCATACATGAACTATCCATCTAGGGCGGTTATGCTGGTACATTGAGGGGCATAAAGACAGTTTGGTGTATGGACTCGCACAAAGAAAAGTCCGCCACGCAGGGGCTGCGTAAACTTAGCAGATTTCCCAAGTATAACACAAACTAGTGTAATCACACTTGATCTCATCTCGCCACCTATTCTTATATGTAAAACCCGATGAGTGGAAGGGGAGGGTTGGAGTTACTGAAGGCAAAAAAACAAGAAAGTACGAAAACTTCGCTTAATTCATGAGTTACCAAAAAATTCATAGGACAACAATTGTAGAAAATCAAAAGCTTAACAAGATTGGTTCTATTACATTTTATGATCTAACTCATAATAACGGAGGCATTGGGAATTTTCTAATTCCCCCCCCCCTCTAAACCACCACTATTCCAGGTCCGATTTCAGCCAATAACAAATATGATCTTTAGTGTTGAATAGTGTTGAACGGCTAAATTTCGAGTATGGTATAGATCAAATAAAATTTTCCAGTATAGAACGAAAATCTTAATTGATGGCGTCATCACGTGACGTATTTGCATCTGTCTCACAAAGTAATAGCTAAATGAAAACCACATTTCATATTTAACCTTGTAATGGAGTGGCTCATGATATAACAGCTTATTACTAATATGACATGAGTAGGAGTAGGATGACCGAAAATTAAAATATGGAAACATCTCAGTTAATATTCAATATTTGTATAGAGAGAACATGTATATAATACCATTTATAGAACATTTGCAATAAAATCGATTCTATACAATTTTTTGATCCGATGAATAAAAAAGGCGAATTTTTGAAATTCCTCCCCTCTAAACCTCCCTTTCCAGTGGTCCGATTTTAGCCGTTAATGTACTTGATCTTCATTTTTACATAAAACGTTTAAATATCGAGTTCGGTAACGATCGGACAATCATTTATCATGAGTAAAACCTCAATTGCTAACTTCCCTTAAGGGAAATCTGCTTAAATGCAAAACTGAATATCTAACACCTCCTTTTTTTTTCAGGCAAAAAACGAAATGACTCTACTATGTAAAGACCACTTAACTTTAGCTCTGACGCGATAGTCAAACAGAAAATATTCCAAAACAAAATAAAAAACATACTGAAGATTCTAGTTGCTGGAGATATTTACAAATGCGAGCCGACGAAGAAATTGCAATTTTTATATAATAAATTCATGACATTACTGATGGATGTTTTTTGAGCTACATCGGGCCTGGACTCCGAAGATTACCAAAAACCAACTAATTACCTATACTGACACCTAAACAATCTTAAATGGCCTATTAGCAAAACTTGTTTTTAGAGAATTTTAGTAGCAAATTGTATCTTTTGTGTTATAAAACAAAATGTTCATGAAGAATGTTCAATTTACCGTAAAGTTGATCATTACCATTGAAAGATTGGATCCACCGAAACTTCTTTGCAATATACATCATATAGGAAGAAAGTTATTGAATTAAGAAGAAAATATAAACCGGCTAAGTTAAAAATTGTCTATAAAACCATTATATATCATAAAAAATATGAAAATTATGTTCTACGACATTTTTTATGTGTTTCTTTGGGGGGAAAAAAGTCGTATAGAGCATTCAAATGTAATAATGTTAAATTAAAGGCATCATAAAATTTTGTTTATATAATATATTTATTTATATAAAAGAAGTACAAGGAAGTCATGTGGAGCCCGTATCATATATATATTTCCTTTTATTTCAGGAAAAACTCGTTATATACAGGTGTACTTTTTATCAAACTCATATCTTTCAGAAATATTGTGTACTTATCTCAAATTATACCGACGTTCTCTGTATAATAATTACCTTCGTTATAATTCTTTTTTCGTTGCCGGCGATAAACCATTTCAAATTTTTATGAGGACCAACTAATTGATAAACAAAATTTAATTACTTTTTTTTTTCATTATAGTCAAGTAATGTGAAAGTTCTCTAAAGTAAAGGAGGGAAAAGGATTCTTTCAGAGAGGCTGCTGGATGTGGGAGAAGAGAGAGAGAGAGAGAGAGAGTGAGGACTCCATTTCTTTAATGGAGCCCTGTCCTAACATACAGAAATTAAGAGCCAAACACCTCCTTGCTAATACATTAAATAGAACCTCACATCTTCCTTGAAAAGAGGTAGTACGTGGTAACATTTATTCTGTACTTATACATCTGAGTACATTGAACATGTTATAAGTGATTTACAAATGAAATATTTCAAAGGAGGCTTTTTCAACCACCTTTCCGAGAATTACGGTTTTTTTTTTTTTTTTTTTTTAATAAAGCATTTCATTATATAACATCAATTTGAGCAGTTCTAAATCATGGAAAATCGATATTGTACTCAAGAAGCAGTCTTTGATTTTATTCAAATTTGCATAAGCCTTACTTGGAAGATGAAAGTGATTTTTACGTTAAATTTGTCTTTAACACTCAAGTGAAATTTTTGTTTGATTATTACCTAACTTGTAAGAGTTAAGAGTTTCTTGTAAATCTAAAGATATGACTTTTAGTGGGCGATATCGAACATGGGGAAGCTTCAATGACCCTATCTGTCATTGAAGCTATCTACTACTCCCTCGTTTATACATTGATCTCTCTCTCTCTCCCCCTGTCAATCTGTGTCTTACAAATTATAATTTGAGGAATGATTATTCCTTCGCTGACAGAAAATTGGTCTATCAACGATTTACATATTATTCCCTCTCTGTCGTGGAAGCTGTCTATCAATCTGTTTTTAACATATTATTCCCTCTCTGTCGTGGAAGCTGTCTATCAATCTGTTTTTCACATATTATTCCCTCTCTGTCGTGGAAGCTGTCTATCAATCTGTTTTTCACATATTATTCCCTCTCTGTCGTGGAAGCTGTCTATCAATCTGTTTTTTAAATATTATTCCCCCTCTGTCGTGGAAGCTGTCTATCAATCTGTTTTTCACATATTATTCCCCCTCTGTTGTGGAAGCTGTCTATCAATCTGTTTTTTAAATATTATTCCCCCTCTTTCGTGGAAGCTGTCTATCAATCTGTTTTTGACATATTATTCCCTCTCTGTCGTGGAAGCTGTCTATCAATCTGTTTTTAACATATTATTCCCTCTCTGTCGTGGAAGCTGTCTATCAATCTGTTTTTAACATATTATTCCCTCTCTGTCGTGGAAGCTGTCTGTCAATCTGGTTTTTAAATATTATTCCCTCTCTGTCGTGGAAGCTGTCTATCAATCTGTTTTTAACATATTATTCCCTCTCTATCGTGGAAGCTGTCTATCAATGTGTTTTTCACATATTATTCCCTCTCTATCGTGGAAGCTGTCTATCAATCTGTTTTTAACATATTATTCCCCCTCTGTCGTGGAAGCTGTCTATCAATCTGTTTTTAAATATTATTCCCCCTCTGTCGTGGAAGCTGTCTATCAATCTGTTTTTAAATATTATTCCCCCTCTGTCGTGGAAGCTGTCTATCAATCTGTTTTTAAATATTATTCCCTCTCCGTCGTGGAAGTTGTCTATCAATCTGTTTTTTACATATTATCTTCTCTTTGTCATGGAAGGTATCAATTAATCTGTTTTTCACATATTATTCCCTCTTTGTCTTGGAAGTTGTAAATAACTTTGTTTTTTACTTCCTCTGTCATAGAAGCTGTCAATCAATAGATATTATTTTCTTCAATGGCAGAAGCTAGGTGGCATAAATGAATTTATATAACTTAGCGTATGCATGTAAAGTTAGTATGTAGCCATCCTTGTGGATTGGCGGCATCTTTTCGCACGGTCTCACTACCCTCAGACTAAGAACATCCCAAGACTACCTGTATATATCGCCAGCTGATATCTCACCCTTCATTCTGGCGCCAATCTGGCAATGAGATGTAAATAAATAAAAGATATCGACATCATTAGCAGGGGTAATTTTTAAAAATTCCGACACGCAGGGGCTGCGTAAACTAAGCAGATTTCCCATGTGAAGTTATACAATAGAGAAATCTCCATACGAGAGCTGAACAGTTACGGCAAAGGGCCGACTAGCTTCTGGCGGGAAACTAGTCATCCGTTATCGGCCCACAATTAATAAAAATGCAAATATCTCAGTTAATATTGAAGATAGAGAATAAATGTATAGAATAATATTTATAGTAAATTTAATTTACAATAAGATTGGTTCTATACATTGTTTTGATCCGACGTATGTTAACGGAGATATTTTGAATTTTCGAAAAGCCCCCCTCTAAACCCCCCCCCCCTCCCACTGGTCCGATTTCAGCCATTAACGAACTTGATCTGTATTTTTGCATAAAACGTTTAAATATCGAGTTTGGTAACGATGAAACAAAAAGATCGTTAACAGACAAATATATATACATATATAATTTTGAACGGACCTCATTTTCATCATCTCCTGGGTAGGATCGATGGATATTTGAAGACATTTTTCGAAAATCGTGTCATGAGTACGACCTCAATAGCTGATTTCCCTTAAGGGAAATCTGCTAAAATGCTCTAGCCACAACCGTTATATTCGAGATGAATGCCTTGGCTCTGGAGAACTTAAGTCCTTCTTCGTAAAGCATTGCCTGCATTAAAGCTGAATGACATAAACAATAAAAGTCATATTTAAACATTTTTCTAATGCCCTAATTGTTAATCCTTAATTTATTATTAATAGATGGACAGGTAACCGAGGTTTTCAATCAGGTGCAATAAACTGCATACACAAAAAATTCACATGTCGTTTGCATATTATTCCTTGTCTGCCATGACAGCTGTCAATCAATCTGTGTACAGAATATTCCTTCATTGTCATGGAATGCGTCTACCAATCCGTTGTTTATATTTTATTCCTCCCCTGTCATGAAAGCTGTCAAACAATCTGTTTTTTTGTTTGTTTTACGGAGTAATACTTCTCGGTCATGAATTCTGTCAACCAATCCGTTTTTTACTTATTATTCCTTCTCTGCCATGAAAGCTCTCCATCATTCTGTTTTTACAGTGTATTCCTTCTTTGTCATGGATTCTGTCTGGAAAGTCGTTGCCTGTGAACTTTCCGACAGGAAAGGCATTTTAGCAGAATCCCTTAAAGGAAATCAGCTATTGAGGTACTCAAGACGCGGTAGGATCGATGGACATTTGAAGAAACTTCCAAAGAAATCGTGGGTACGAGATGACAATAATGAGATCCATTCTCATCATGACGGAAAGCATCTGAAATGTAAACAAACAGGTCTGCTAACTTCTTACTGGAAAAAAACAATTAGTATAATATATCTGAACATAACGTATTAATTTGATTGAAAACTCTTTACTAAATATAGTACTGTAATTTATAATGAATCAGAATAATTTTTATCTTAATCAATCAAATTTAATTAGTACAAAAACTTAAGAAGGGGGGGGGGTCACCAGAACATATTTGCATGTATGTCGTATAATGAAGGTTTATTGAAAATAATATTTGGTATTTAAGGTTCGAATAATGTGGTTTACTACATAACTGAGTTTTGTTAGTTAGTATATATATATATATATATATATATATATATATATATATATAAATATAAATATATTTGTCTGTTAACACTCTAGCGTTCGCAATTTTTGTTTAACCTTCACCAAACTCAGTATTTATTCGTTTTATGTAAAAAGAAAGATCAAGTTCGTTAACGGCTGAAATCGGACCAGTGGGAGGGGGGAATTTCGAAATATATCCGTTACTGTACGTCGGATTGAAAAATTGTATAGAACCATTCTTATTGCAAATTAAATTTACTATAAATATTGTTATATACATTTATTCTCTATCTTGAATGTTAACCGAGATATTTGCATTTTTATTAAGTGTGTGCCGATAACGGTCGAGATGAAATCGGTTAAGGTCGGTTCTATTCGTTACCGCCGAAAGCTAACTGTTCGGATCTCATATGGAGATTTCTCTATTGTATAGCTTCACGTGGGAAATCTGCTTAGTTTACGCAGCCCCTGCGTGACGGACATTTTTACTGTTAACAGTTCTATTCGTCGTTAACGCCTTTGAATGCTCTTCCCATATCTTATTACTTCATTTATACGAATTGCTGTAAGAATGCTTGTCGTGCCGTGAGAAATTAGTTCAGATTAATCCTAAATAATCATTAATATACACATCCTTTTCTAATTGTTCATGTGTTATCCAATAGAAGAGCAAATAGATTGTAACATGTAATTAATTGCTTACTTGCAACAATCGAAGCCGCACCTCCTGCCACAAACACCACATTTCCATTTGACAGCTGTGTTCTGCTACCTTGTTAAAATCATCACACATGTAACCTTCACATATGCACACATTTAATTTCTGATTAAAATTAAAATCATAAAATAGATACAGATATATTTTTTATAATAAGTAATGGATTACGTCGAACAGTATAAGATGTGAATTAATCACACTCCTTCAGAATTTTACTTATTTGTTCTAGTTTTACAAAATATATCTAGAAATACACAATCCCGTCAATCATTTGGGGATCAGGGAAAAAATTTCCTGATAGCTTCCTATAAGGTAATTTACATTTTTCTATTGTTGTTGAAAGGTATTTCCCAAACAAACAAATATGTATATAGCATTAGGCATGACAAGAAATAAATTGCTTATTCGACTTGTCTATTGTTTTTTTTTTCTAAATAAATAACATAGAATTGGCATATTTATATTATTATTATTATTTCTAGAATTATCCATAATTAATACTAACAACTTAGCCGGTTAATATTTTCTTCTTAATTCAAAATATGATTTCTCCCATGATACATATTGCAAAGAAGTTTAGGTGGATTCAATCTTCCAATAGTATTTATTT
>CM032233.1:57852500-57865000 GCA_019009955.1 Riptortus pedestris | reverse complement strand
ACTATTTCGCAAGTGCTGGTATGACACACGATTACGGTTGATGTGTTTTCGCCATATATTTTCTGCTTCTAAGTGAAAATTCGATGAGTAGAAGTGGGAGTTAAATAAAAGCTGAAAACAAGAAATCGCGGATAACTCGCTTAAAACTTAAGCTAGAAAACAACGCATAAACGTGATCGTTGTTCTTTTCTTTTACCTTCATCTACAGTACGGGAAATTTTATAACACGATTGGTCCTTGCTCAGCTAACATTCCGGGAGTTTAATTTTGAATTTTCTGAGGCTTTGTGATAAATAGGCTCCCTTTACTTAAAAATCTGACGTGGATACCACATGTATTGAATAAATACAGTATAATACAAAAGACGTTTTGTTACTTTTATTTTAAGTCATTTGAGAGCGATTTGGTTACAACATGACTTCCTTATACTCCTACTTAAATAAATAAACATGTGTTTAAATTTTATTTAAAATTATTTAATATGAGAGTAATATAGGATATCACCGATCTAATGGATTGGATCAAAATGTCTTAGAAAGTTATCTATAGATTTTTTTCATGGCAAACAAAAATGGCCCTATGTAAAATTTTGTAAACTTTAATACTTACTGAGAACTTGGATTTTTTTTTTACCCCCTTCCACCCTTATTCGATTTTGATAAACAGGGGAGGAGAACAGCTAGACGTTATATATGAAAACATCAAATATGAAACACACATTCTGAGGCTAGCCTTTTTTCGCAGATTTCTCTTAACAGAAGTCAGCTATTGAGATTGTACTTATGACCCGATTTTCGATCAATTTCCTCAAATGTCAATTTTCTCAATATATTCTACCTGATAGATGACTAAAATGAGATCCGTTCAAAATTATATATATATATTTGTTTGTTACTGTTCTAGCAGTCGTCATTTTTGTTTGATCGTTACCAAACTGGACATTAAACGTTTTATGTAAAAATAATGATCAAGTTCGTTTATGGCTGAAATTGAACCAGTGGGAAAATTCGAAAAATCTCTCTTATTATACGTTATATGAAAACATTGTGTAGACCCAATCTTATTGCAAATTTAATTTCTTATTAATGTTTTTATATAAGCTTTTCTTCACTATCTTGATTATTAACCGAAATATTTAATTTTTTTTTTTTTTAGTTTTCGGCATCCCCCCTTCTACTCATGCCATATATTAACAAGAGGCTGTCATATCATAAATCACTTTATTTGAAGCTTAAATACCAAATATTGTTCTCATTGAACTTTGAATCAAATGTAAATTCGTGGCGCATAGGGAAATCTACTCAGTTACCTACTCAGGCAGCCCCTGTGTGACGGGAGTTTTTTGACTTATGGGACATAAGTACACACACAGGCCCGAGTCCTACATGGAATATAGTGTCCACGTGTTAATGATTCATGATCAAATTCACTTCTCACTTTCCTAAAATGTATACTGGTAGACTTTTAAACCGTGCTAAAAATATTTATCAGGTGGCGGATGTAACAGTGTACGCTATTATTAATTAATTGGTGAATTTATTGTCAAATGTACAAAAAGAATGAACTGATTGGCGGAAGTCCAGTCTGAAACGGAAGGAATTTCGAGTTTCGTTTCATGTTAAATTTAGAAAACTAAAACACTCTCTCCAGCTCTTTGTGAGACTTCATCAAAAGAGCTGTAGGAAACATTTATAGTCGTTCTTAGAAGTATTCGTAAACGGATTTTACTGAAGGAAGCTGATTATATTTGTCGACTCAGCAGCAAATTAATACTATCTTCCGTCTGTACTTGTTTTAGCAGATTTCCCTTAAGGGAATCAGCTATTGAGGTCGTACTCATGACGCCATTTTCGTATTATTTCTTCAAATATCCATCGATCCTACCCATTAGATGACGAAAATGAGGTCCATTCAAAATTATATATATGGTGTTGTTGTTTCTTGGTCAATGTTGGTGAAAAAAACCTTAGTGTATGCCAATATTTCGAGAATATTTATTTTCTCTTTTTCAGGCCTATAAAAATTCAGGTACTACTTTATATACATATTGCACATTTTTATTAGACTAGAGTGTAATAGATGGTGTTTATGTTATTTCTACTTACCAAGACTAAAGATACTTAAAAACTATTGTGCATAACTGTTGCACTTCTGGTTACATTAGGAGTACTGATTGTAACCTTCCCTAGTCCGCTTCACTAAGCAGGGTCATAGCCTAAGTAAGTCAAAGGTAAGTAGAAATAGCATAAACACCATGTCTAGTCTGTCTCATTAAAAATGAAAGATAAAGAGTGTTCATAATTAAAATCAGACCAGGAGTAGAAACTGAGTAAAGAATGCGAAAAGTTAAAATTAAAACATCTTCATCATTATGCTTTTGATCCAAAAACTTCATATAACTAATTTTGTTTATGGAGTGTTGTCCTCCATTAGTTATATATTTTTCTTTCACTCGAATATCAAGGGTAGTATTTGTAGTAATGCCTTTTATAAACCCCTTTTTTAAACTTCTATAACACTATTCATCTTATGCATTATCATTAATTTAATGCATCGTGAGAGACGTTTAGAGAGCGCCCATGTTTCCTGCTTGTACATTATTCAAATAATAAGAAGGAAGCGAACAATGTTCTGTTCCAAATATACATGATTGGATGTAGAGCTATTACACCTGTATTAGGGGCGCTATGACATCTTAATTTGACCAAATTCAAGAATGAAAAATAATGTAAATAATTATTCATTTCAATAAAAAGAAGAATATTCTTCATTTAATATATACATGGAGCGTATTTTAAAATACCGTTGTTGCACACAGAGAGTCAAATGCTTTTACACAAACTAGACAACATAAAAAACCACGACGAACATACATATACAAGTGCGCCATAATAGAATACAATTAAACAGACTGACTTTCATTCACTTCAAATGGGTCAAGGCACATGCAGGAAATGTGGGCAATGAAATAGTCGATATCCACGCCAAAAGTGCCTCTGAAAGTTGCGAAGAGGTAATTTACAATAAATTTACTCCACCTGTGTTAAAAATTTTACTAAGAGAAAGAAGTATTAATTTGTGGCAACAGCGGTGAAATCAAACAAAGGACTACATCTAAAATTATATATCCCTGTTTCAAAAACCAATATCTCACTATCCCAACATACTTTTTATCTAACACCAATACTAACTGGACACGGAAATAAAAACTCTTACAGATTCAAACATACTCAAAACCTTGTAAATGCGACAGTTACACTGAACAGACATTCACCCACCTGATTTATGAATGGAGACTGACTAAAAACATACAAAGACAGTTATAGACTCATAATCCAGTATGGCCTATCAGTCCCGATATTTTATTTTCAGAACACCTAATATTATTAAAAATAATAGCATATAAAATTCTTAAGCTGAGAGAGGAAAAGATAATATAATATTAATATTATGCAATTTTTTGTATTGGTTATTTTAATTGTATTCCTTAATTGTTCTTATTTAATATTTTTTTTTCAAGTTTAATTTTCATGTTATTATTTACATTTTTTAATATGAATATAAATTGTTATATAAAAATTGTAAAAAGTTTTGACAAAATGCACATATAATGCAAATATGCATGGGATGTGCAGAAAATAAAATCCCTCCACATGGGGGTTACTATGAGAGGAAATGCGTAAAAAAAAAAACAAACCGTTGTTATTTTAGTATCGCTTTAATTTTTTTGTCATTCATATTTAATCAATAATTTTGGTATTGTTATTTGAACATTATGAAATTATTTATTTTATTAAAAGTATATATCTCTTTATTTATTTACCTATGCTTCATGAGTGCAACAAAACATTTTGAGCGGACGCCGTATAGCGTTACATTGCCTTTAGGAGGGTTAACAGGTAGTTTCCGTCTCCATTATCCTAGAAGCTCCTTCTTACGGAGGTGAGTTGGCACCGAAAACAGATTAGGGTCTGGAATAAAACCCCCTAATCGTCCAGTTACAGGAAAGTAAGTCAGTGAAAAAGCAGGTTCCTTCTGCATAAGTCCTCTAAAAACCACCTGTCACAGGCAGACTTTAATCTGAGCTGTAAATCCTGCTGTGGATCGGCTTGACCCAGCTATCACATTTCCAACGGTGAAAACCCTCTCTGGTAGATTGAACATCTGAAATAATTCTTTAAATTAAAGATAAATGCGAGGAAGGACTTAAATGGAATTTCCTATTCAGTAAAATCTCGCCGGTTGAACCCTGATTCTAGTCAGCCGCTTTCTCTTTGTCTGACTTCATTTCCATTCATTCCTTTCTGTTTTTACTGCTCCTAGCTTAAATCTAGAAGATTGGAGGAACCAGCAAATGGGAATGCCTTTTACACCTGAGCCACTTCTAAATTGTGTAAGAAACACCAAGCCTCTCATTCAGGGTATTCATTTGTAACCTTCACTGTCGCCGGCCTTGAATGATACTACTTCTATAAATGCACCGTCCATTAAAGAGGCTAAAAGCTGGAAAAAAAAAATATGTCCTGCCATGTTTTGAGTATGATTCCTTTGAAGATGGAGGGATTTATATTCTAAAAACGTCCGCATTCGCTTCAAGTTAAATACTAATGTTGTATTTTAAACACTACCTCCTAATTTTAAAAAATGAAAAATTCACCGAAAGTCGATTTACTTCTCCGATTTCAACCATTTGACATCGAACAGTATGGTAACAAAAAGTCCGTCACGCAGGGGCTGCGTAAACTAAGCAGATTTCCCATGCGAAGTGATACAGTAGATAAACCAGCCCAATAACAACTGTTGTAGTAAGGTATCTCTAAACCTATTCAAGAGAGACGAGTAGTTATGGATACGGCCGCCAGAGCTCTCGGCGGAACTTCCCGACCATAGCCGACTATATATATAGATATATACATATAATTTTGAACGGACCTAATTTTCGTCTTCTCCTGGGTAGGATTGATGGACATTTGAAGAATTTTTTGAAACTCGCGCCATGGTACGACCTCAATAGCTGATTTCCCTAAAGGGAAATCTGCTAAAAATTGCGGCCTCTAGAGCGTTAACACACAAAAACAGAAACATAAACAGAAATATATATATATATATGGTGTGTTATTCTTTTCGGAGTTTTGGTCACTGTTGATGAAATAAATCTTAGTTTATGCCGATATTTCGAGAATCTTTATTTTATTTTCTTCAGGGCTGTAAAATTACATGTACTACTTTATAGTATTGCACATTGTTATTACACATTATTGTAAAAGGGTGTTTTTTTCTTATTATTACTTGCCAAGACTAAAGATACCTATAAACTATTATACATTGTTATTGCACTATGACTAGGGTTATAGTAACCTTCCAAGTTTTGTTTACATAGCATGGTCACAGCCTTTTGTATGTTTTGTATATTTATAGTATGGTTATTGCTATGTACTATTACAATCATTGCCACGTTATTTTAAATTATAATTATTGTTGTGTTATTTTAAAGTTATTCCAATGTTGTATCTAAGTTGCTATTTTTATTCTTATATTTATTATGTTATAACAACCATTCCTGTGTGTTACTGCACTCATTGTTATGCCTATATTAAAGCTATTCTTATGTTGCACTATTATTATTCTATTATGTATTATTATTCTATTATGTATCTACAGTATTATTATTCTATTATGTTACAGTTATTAATGTTGTTTGAGTTATATTTTTATTAGAGCCACCTTCTTGATGTATTAAATCTATTAAGTTATTTTGTTATACTATGTTACAGCTGTTATAGTATTATATATATATATATATATATATATACACATTTATAATAATAATGATATGGGTATTATATATACTGTGGTGTTATGGGGTGCTCGAGTGTTATGTATGTGAATATATGTATGGGTATGAATATATATATATATATATATGTGTGTGTGTGTGTGTCTTTTTACGCACTAGAATTTTTTTGTTACCAGACGGGTTTTTTAGAGCGGTAATAGACAAATATATGCATAAATATATATTTGAACCGACCTCATTTTCGTCTCTACTAGGTAGGATCGATGGATGTTCAAAAAAATCGTTTGTAAATCGTGCCATGAGTACAACCTCAATAGCTGATTTCCTTAAAGGCCTTTATCCAAATATTCTTGTTCTCCATTTATCATTTGGTGGAGTCCGGCCTTATCATCTGTCGTCTGACTCTGATGGTTACTGCACCATTTTTCCTGCTGAAAATAACCTTCATATATAAGCCTGGCGCGTAGACCTTTATATATAACAATAAAGTTTTCTTCATTTTTCACAGTTTATTTTTATTATTATTATTTATTAACGCCCACTTTTTGCAACTAAGGCTAATTGGGACGGGTTATCTACAGGTTGCCACCCTTTTCTAACCAGGGTGTGCCTAAGGATATTATTTAATGAATTTCGTCACTAAATAAATTCTCTTGCCCAGGCGGGAATCGAACTCGCCGCTCTAGGATTACCATGTGAGATTAAAGTCAACGCTTTAACTCTCATGGCCCTGAGCCCCTGTTCACAGCTTTATAAGGCCTTTAGAAGTATCCGTGTTACGAGTTTCCGTACAGAAAAATTAAAAATCTTTTGTGTTAAAAATGTCCATCGATCCTACCTAGAAGATAACGAAAATGAGGTCCGTTCAAAACTGTATATATATATATATATATATATATATATATATATATATATATATATATATATATATATATATATTTGTCTGTTACCGCTCTAGCGGTCGCAATTTTTGTTTGATCGTTACCAAACTCGATGTTTAGTCGTTTTATGTAAAAAGAAAGATCAAGTTCGTTAACGGCTGAAATCGGACGAGTGGGAGGGGGGGTTTAGAGGGGAGGATATTCGAAAATTCGAAATATCTCCGTTACTATACGTTGGGTCGAAAATTTGTACAGAATCAATCTTATTGCAAATTAAATTTACTATAAATATTGTTATATACATTTATTCTTTATCTTGAATATTAACCGGGATATTTACATTTTTATTAAATTTGGGCCGATAACGGATTTTTGAATTTCCCGCCAAAAGCTAGTTTGGCCCTTTGCCGTAACTGTTCGGCTCTCGTATGGAGATTTCTCTATTGTATAACTTCACGTGGGAAATTTGCTTAGTTTACGCAGCCCCTGCGTGACAGACTTTTTTAGATTGCATCATTTACACCAACTATTTATAAAACCTACATCAAATATTAAATAAACCAAGACATAAATAATAGTGTTTTAGTAGGCTTGCATTATCCACGATTGAGGTATTCGTGACTCAAGTATGAAATATTTCTCTCAGACATTCAGAGATGGCAAAAATGTTCACAGCATAAAAGGGAGGTATCAAGGAACATATTAAGTAATAGAGGGTTTTTATGATGCCTAAATGGTATGATAGTAAGACATACTTCTCGTGATTACTCACTTTGTTTTCTACTAACTGCAGTCTTTTAACGGCAATTCTTATAATTGTAGACCGTTATCTTTAAATGATCCGGGGCTGGGTGGGGTGGTGTGTCAAGAGGAATATATGAGCTATTCGTTTTCGCCGGCTCTCGCTCCTAGCACGTACTTCTCGCTCCAGTAAGTTTGTGTATTTCATATAAACTTTGCTTTTCTCCCAGCTTTATTTTCGCACTTTCCACAATGGAATCATCTTTGGGCGATGAACTCACGACGCGATTTTTGACAGTAATTTTCTGACCTCAGAGGTCTCTACATCTCTCTCTCTCTCTCTCTCTCTCTCTCTCTCTCTCTCTCTCTCTCTCTCTCTCTCTCTCTCTCTCTCTCTCTCTCTCTCACACACACACACACACACACACATATTTGACTCCGCCTATCAAGCACTTCTATTTAATCTTTCATATATTTCAAGAACCATGACTTTATGCAGATTCGCACGTTACCAAACTCGTTACCACGATTCGTTGATCGTTACCAAACTCGATATATAATAGTTTTATGTAAAAAGAAAGATGAAGATCTTTAATGGTTGAAATCGGACGAGAGTGAGGGATTTTCGAAAATTCGAAATATCTCCGTTACTATATATTGCATCGAATAACTGTAAAGGACCAATCTTATTTCAAATTAAATGTACTATAAATATACATGTATAAATATACTGTTATATGCATGTATTCTCTATCTTGGATTTTAACAGAGATATTTGCATTTTTCAGCCTTCATCAAAACACCACTACTACTCATGTCATATTAATAATAAGCTCGTATATCGTGAACTACTTCATTCCAAGGTTAAATACCAGATATTGATTTCATTAAACTTCTGCTTTGGGAGATGTATGCAAAACCACTCTGTTAACCCCCCCCCCTCCCTTCTTTTGATTTAGATAAAATGATTCTGATTTATTATAAATTACAGTACTAGGCATAATAAATAGTTTTCAATAATATTAATATGTTATATTCAGGTATATTTCAGGAATTGTTTTTTTTTCCCGCGATGAATATTTCTATTTGTTCAGCTCGCAGTGGTTGGCAGACCTGTTTCTTTTACGATTCAGAAGTTTTCCGTTGGTTGGTTATTAAAATTGACTAAAAGATTTCTCAGTACCGTATGTATTTATTCAATTAATGTTCACGGTGGTGTTAAGGATAATAATATGTAGATTTATATATTGTAAAACTTCACGTAGGAAATCTGCTCTCAGCCCCTGCGAAAAGGACTTTATTAAAACCTCATGCAGGTTAACCAATGAGATTTTCGGCAACCTGTAATGCCCCAGTGATGACTTCATTCCACGTCCTATTTTCTTATTCTCTCAAAATAAGAAGCAAATTTAAAGAAGGCATTAAATTTGAGCTGAACATGAGGCGTTTACTAGTATAGTTACTTCAATTGAAAATCGCATGAGCAAAAGTGGGGCAAGCTGAAAACTATAAAGTAAAAATATCTCGGGTAATGCTCGCGTTAGAGATAAATATGCATAGGACTATAATTGCAGCCCATTAAACATTCAAAAATATTGATTGTTATATTTTAAGGACTCATAATAACGAAGTTATTTCAATTTTTTTTTAAACCCTCCTCTACACCACCTACTTCTTTTGGTCTTGGAATATAATGTTGTGATAAATTGACTTCTGTTAATGTAAAACGAGTAGAAGTGAAGGTGAACTCAGAGCTGAAAACTATAAATGCAAATAGCGAGCTATACAGGATCACCAACATGATCTAAAGGCAACGCCTTGTGTTCTATTGGAAGCTGCTCTTTTAATATTACTTTACTCAATGAAATCCATAAAATGCTTGATGTCTCCATAATAGTATTTTCTAAGCCTTCCACTTCCCCTATGCCCAACAATCTTACCTTCAAATATAATAATAATGAAGTCGTCGTGCCTTATGATATGCCCAAGAAGTTTCAACCTCATTTTTTTCGATGGTCTAGTTAAGACTTGTATCCACTCACCTCATTCAAAACTTCCAAGTCTGATTTTTAGCAGATTAGCCCTCAAGGGGAAAAAAAAGTGCAAAAACAATCCAAGTCCTCAAATAGTATAAAAATCAATATGTAAAAATGAATTCTAAGAGGGTCATCTATCTTCTTATCATATTTAAGCGTGTTCTGCTCATTCTGAAACTGAAGGTAATTCAATATCTTAAATAATAAAGAAACTGTGAGGGGCTCTCTGCTACACTAACAAATAAATTAAAATTTTATCTTCACAGTTCCGGCAGAGACATTTAGATTCAGAGTGATTCTTGCAACCTGTGTTATTACAATACATTTATAGCATATTGTTGAATGTTTCTGGTCAGACTATTTTTCAGTTGTTGGCCTTCAAGTAAACCCCCACTCCTACTTATGTTATATTAGCAATAAGCTGTTATATTATGAAGCATTTTATTTGAAGCCTGAATACCAAATATTGAGTCTCATTGAACATTTACTTTTTGGGATAAATGCAAACACGTGACGCACCTGGGAAATTTGATTAGATAACTCGGCCAGGAAATAACAATATTATTTCATTTGACGATTTCCGCTTATATCGGGGAAAAAATTATTAGCACCTGTAATTTCACCGTCTATATTGAATGATGATGATATGAGAACTTGGAAGTATGATTATGAAGTAACTTTTCCGGAATTCACTTTATTCCTCTTCAAAGCGTTCTAGGAATTTTTATTATTTACACAGTTCCTTCCAACCATATAAATTCACTAATATTTTCTTTAAACAATTTGGATTCATTGAATTCCTGAAATCGCCATCACCTCAACAGTGTTGAGTTTAATGGCTCTTTGTGTTGAAAAACATTTGAGGGGTCAGAGACAGTCACGCAGAGGTTTTTCATTCTTTTAAATTAGCATTATTACTTTATGGGCTTGTTTGTTTTCTGTTTCCTGAAATTCGGCCATGATTCAATACACTAATTGAATGTCTGTAAATGGTATACAAGAAATTAAGTAATTAATGTATTAGCAGATTTCCCTTAAGGGAAATCAGCTATTGAGGTCGTACTCATGACGCGAGTTTCAAAATATTTCTTCAAATGTCCATCGATCCTACCCAGGAGATGACGAAAATGAGGTCCGTTCAAAATTATATATATACTAGCTCAGATACCCGTCTTCGCCCGGGAATTCATTTGAGGCTGAATGGTGATGGTATTTTTTAGCAGGCTTTACATTGCACAATATTTTGACATTTACCCGTCCCAGTGTTTAGGATTGATACCCATCTTTGCCGTGGATTTGCTAATAATAGAATTATTTGTTCGATAAGTCTTCGCAGTCTTCGATATTTTTATATTTCCCGTCTCTTATATATGTAAATATGGTGAATTTTTATTTCAGGCCTTCTTTTTAACCCCCCTCCCGTTCGAACCTAAAAATTTTAATATAACTTATAATCATGGAAGAATTAATGCTAATTGACATACCGAGTTTTAACGTATAACTCATTTATACTTAGGTATACGACAAAAGTGTATATAACAAAAGTTGCTCCAAATAACAAAATAAACAACTTTTGTTACGTTTATATTTGCCGAAAAACCAATAGGAAACGAAATATCGCTATTTTTAATTTCAGGCTTCCTTTATAACCCCCACTCCTGCCCGTCCAAAGAAATGTTGGAATGGCTTATTATAATGAAGGCCTCACTGCTAATACACATACCGAGTTTTATTTAGTTCGGTTGAGTCTTTTTGGCAAATAATATTGTTGACTCCCGCTATAATTTTTAGCGTATGACGATTTAAACTTCGGTATACGACAAAAGTGTATATAACAAAAGTTACTCTAAATAACAAAATAAACAACTTTTGTTATGTGCATATTTACCGAAAAACCAATAGAAAACGAAATATCGCTATTTTTAATTTCAGGCTTCCCTTATAACCCCCACTCCTGTTCGTCTCAGAGAAAATTAATATAGCCTAAAGTCTAATTTGGGTTAGTAGTAATATACATACCAAGTTTCATAAAATTCGGTTCAGCCGTTTATGCGTGAAAAGGTAACAAACAAACAAACAAACATACACGAAAGAAACAAAATGCTGATATGGTGTCTATGATGTGAAACGAAAAGTTATCGTGAAATTTCGCGAAAAAAAATCAATGTACAGACAGAGGTTACAATTTTATATATATGTCTGTTAACGCTCTAGCGGTCGTAATTTTTGTTTGATCGTTACCAAACTCGGAATTTAATCGTTTTATGTAAAAAGGAAGATCAAGTTCGTTAATGGCTGAAATTGGACCAGTGGGAGGGGGGGAGTTATGAAAATTCAAAATATCTCCGTTATTATGCGTCGGATCGAAAAATTGTATAGAATCAATCTTATTGTAAATTTACTATAAATATTGTTCTATACATTTATTCTGTATCTTGAATATTAACCGAGATATTTGCATTTGTATTCTGTGTGTGGTCGGCAGGACTCCATGTTCCGGACTTTCCGCCGAGAGCTCTGGTGTCAGTTTCCGGAACTATTCGTCCCTCGTGAATAGGTTTAGAGATCCCTTCCTACTACAGCTGTAATTAGGCAGATTTCTCTATTGTATAACTTCACGTGGGAAATCTGCTTAGTTTACGCAGCCCCTGCGTGACGGACTTTTTATTATCAAGGTATGCCTATGTCCATTTGAAGTCAATAATTTCAGGTTTTTAATCGTACATTAAAATTTAGATGATTTTTAATAATTTTTATCTAAAAGTGATTTCGTCCTACTTATTTTTGAATGAATCAATAGTTAGAAAAAAAAATTATATTGTTCACGAACTGAAATGAATTATGTATAATTAAGACACGTACATTTAAACAATTTCTTTTGTTATTTGTATTTTCTATTTATATTTTACAAATTATCGTCCACTGTTTTAATAATAACAACAATGAACTTGATTATTTTATCAACCAAGCTTTTTTTTATTATAATACTTGTCAATTTTGAAAACTATTTACTTATTTCAAACAAATACTCTGTTATGGTTTCTA